>CM076448.1:29679369-30264274 GCA_038419695.1 Scomberomorus guttatus
TGAAGATGTTTCGCCTCTCATCCAAGGGGCTTCTTCAGTTTGAGTAATGTTTGCTAAGAGCTAAACTCTCCAGCTGTTATATTATATTATTATATATATATATTATTTGGCCTTTTAAAATGATGACCCATTTTTAAAAGATCTAAATCTTCATAGGAACTAATAGGCAACTCAGCCTTATTCTTTGAGGTCCTTAAAATGTATTAATTCGAGTAAAAAACATGAAATTAGCCAAAACTGTGTGAAGCCTAAATCTGATAGCTGCATTATGGGATTACTGTAGTGCTTTTACCTGAAACCTGGACAGATTTTGGGGACCTCACAGTCGTTCTCCTCCTCCAGCACCTCTGGACAGTCCTGTCCTCCGTTGGATGGCAGCTGGATGATAAGACGTTTCCTTGATTGCTTTCTCTTGACAGCATTACCAGCTGAACAAACACAGACAAACATTGAATTAAAATAAGAAATGCCTGCATTGGGAAGTGATGAGAAAAATGCCAAAATGATAAGCTAGGCTGCTCTGTTAGTAGTTCTTGAAGAATGAGCTTGGAGACTAGTATTGCCAAATCGAATTGGACAGCTATCATAAAAAACATGCGTGTCTGATGACTGGGGATATCAAGACAACAACAATGATGTAGAAAAAATCCCATTAGACCTTGGAATTGACTCAGATGAAATTTATGGTATTTATATGTGTGGAGATGCCCTTGAGTAGTTCATTAAGATGAAACGAGGCTCTGGACAGTCCTGAACCCTGCTTTAAACCTTCGTACGTGGGTGGTGTATAATTCTCTGCACAAGGCGAAGATATCAACAGCATCAAATTAAATGCACAGCCATTGGTGCGTATGTTGAGAATGAAGAGATTTATGCCACAGTGTCACATGAAGAGGTCATCAAAATATGGACGATAATGATTTTCAGCTGTAAATCAATTTAATGTATTCGCCACTTCTCAACAGCCTGGGCAATGACTTCCTGACAAAGGTGACCTCTTCTGAACAATGTTTTTCTATCGCAGCATGAAAACAACAACAACGAGACACACTTGCTGGCACTTGTAGCCATGGGCGAGTCAGCTTGCCAATCGCACTTAAAGAGGTCGGCCCAAAGGTTGTCTTACATGCCAATCTGTCAAATTAATTATGTGTAACGAGACATGAGTGCACCACTTTGGGTAGTTAATGTGTCTGACACTGTGCAGAGGGTCCCATCTCTGCAGTTTTTCCACACAATAAAATTAAACTTGTTTCTGTGTAGACTGGGATAGAGAATTAAGCATGGCCTGTTGAATTGATTATCATTGTGATCTGAAACTATTATGCCAAATAAGTGTCAGAAATCCTTGCCAAGAATGCTATTTGCTAAATTTATTCATTTAAAAGCGCCACAGTCTGACTGAAAATGAAGTACAACTAAACTAAAATTTGAAATGTTTAATATGTTCAGTAAATTCAAAAATGGGTAATAAAAAACTGAAACTTTAATAACCATGGCAAGCACTTAAAAACTTATTCTGACTCTTTTCCAGGGTTCTGTATTAGGCAGCTGGGTCACCTCAGCTTGCAGGCAAATCATTTTTTTTGTACCTGTGTCACAAGTTACAGGGCAGGGAGTCCAGTCGCTGAAAGGGGTGACGATACAGTCTTTCTTGCAGGGCAGCTGACATGGCCGTACTGTGCTGGGGCGAGGGCCGTCTGGACACCTAGGCAACAAAAACACACACAGTGGGACTGTAGATTAACATGGCTGGAAACTCTTTACATATTCATCAAAACAGAACAGCAAGATCTCAAAGGCCAAAAAAAAAAAAAAAAAAAACTAAAGGGAATTTGCAGTGGTAGATTCTTGCTCATTGGGTTTTTGGGAGACAGATTCCTCTCAGACAACACAATTATGACTGAAACTTACCCATGGTAAAAACAAGCTCAGGTAAGAAGAAAAATCACTGGATGGACCTCAAAGGCTCTTCAGCTGGTAAGGACCAGATAAAACCCGACTCATTGTTTGGATTTCTGCTCAGTTTAAAGCTGCACAAGGATGTTTTTTAGAGGTTGCAACATCCTAAATCACAATATAGAATAGCAGGGAAATCCCATAATGTCGCCCTGTATGCGCAAATTAAATTCTGGTTTTGTTTATGGGCACTTTACCACTCAAAGGAAGCAATTAAGACTGAAATCTGAACTGAACTGTCTATTAAATAAAAGTGAGTGAGCACTTTGGCCAGAGTAACTTCTAGATCTTTTGTCTTTGATACACCTTTTTGTGTGACTTCTGGTTAGTGAACTTAAAAATTTCAAGAGCAATTTTTGGAGCTATATCAACAAGCGAACTGAATTATGGAAGATTTATCCAAACATTAAAACACTGCCCAGGCCCCAATGACTTTATATATCTACCAATAGTGATGACTCAACTGACATTTAAAATAGTGACTGCTAAAAATATAAACCTATTTTATATCTCAATTTAGCTTTGGCGCACCAACCATCTGGGCACTGCTTGAATACTGAAAGTAATTATTCTAGGCACAATCTAGGGCAATAAAAACTGATGAAAACCTCTGTAATCACATCCAGTTTATGAATATAGATATATAGAGATATAGATGGCCCTACAGAGCAACGTAGGCATGACAGGAAATGTTTAGCAGATCAATACGAACATGATTCTTCTCTGCTGAGGAAGCTGTAAAACAAGGCTAAAGGCAGCGGCCGGCCTCAGGATAGAAACTCCCTTGTTTTAACCGGATTCTCCTATCAGTGAGTGATAATCCTTTTGATGGCACAGAATGCAGGGTCAAGCTGAGGTTTTTCGAACAAGGGTTATGGTTAATCTTCAGTCATTTAAGCACCTAAGGTCCCCTGTGCATACTACTGGACCGAGATAAATAGGTCAAGATAGACCTGCTGAAAGACGTCTGGTAATCTGATTTCTGCAACACTGCGTCCCCGATCTCGCAGAGGGATGTTGCCACTCTGTTTCCTCATCCTATGGTTGACACTGCGATCATCTGGGTCAGGTTTAATGTTGCTAAGAATGAGCCTTCTCCTCTGGGCGTTCCACACTCGTTAGCATGGTGTTATCAGGGAAGCGATAGGGAGCCTCACAGGCAAAATGTAATAATGTAACAGCGACACAAGGAGAGATTTATTTTTATTACCAATAGACAGAGCTAAATCCCTCTCAAGCGGAACAAATCCTCTGGTGTCTTCATACAAGTGAATGGTCTCCAGAAAAAAACAGCTGCCGGATGCAGCAGGGGGAGGATACATTTACATTTTCAGCATTGAGCTGATGCTCACGTCCGTAAAAGTCAATGAACAGGTGTCTAGCTCGAGGACACTTCAACAGGACGCAAGGCTGTTGAGATCCAACCTGTGAAGCGGAGATTGCAGAACAGGATTTTACCAATTTATATATAAACCTATTTTTACTCCGTAATCTCTAGAGTCTAGAGATCAAGAAGCTCTTTATCAAGGGAAACCTGGCATAGGAGGCAGTGTGAAGACAAAAATAAACAGCGTACAGAAATCTGCAAGATCTAAATACAATTGTATATAGAACAGAGAGAAAAATATTATTCATTATATAAGTGTTCCACTAAGCAGGAAGCCAATATCAAATCTGCGGGCTCATGAATCAAACTTATTTAAGTCTCAACAAAACAAAATAAACCCGACTTTTCATTTTACTTTGTCAGAAGTTAATTCTTAAAATCAGTTACTTCAGTGCCAAACTCTTTGGCTGTGAGTTCCAAAAAGAGAGTACATGAACTAGCTCACCAAATTCTACAATTTCTACAAATGTAGTGTAGAATATGAGTTTGTTATCTATGCAAGTGATCTCTACTGTAAATGTAGATGTACTACCATGTCATGAGGGAGGGATCATAGCCCTGAGGCAGTGCTGTACGATGTTGTGATTCTTGGTTTGCCCAAGAGATCTATGACAGAGCGGATTAAACCTTTGACCTTGTTATACTCCCCGTGCTACTCAAAAATGAGAAATGTCTGAGGATGAGCTACACTTCGCCGCTTGTGTGAGATCTTGAAAGGACATGGGGAATAAAACAATGTTCCTATTTAGATAAAACACTACAGCTTAAAAATGCAGCTTGACTTTTGCCTTTGATCCAGGTAGAACACGCTCCGCATAGCAAACTAAACCTTAGAGGACTAAAAGACCAATTTCTGACGTGCAGATTGCCTGCCTTTAGATTTCACCTTTCCAGCATCGACACATACACACAAAAACAAGCAAATGTTCTGATGAGACTGTCCTCACCAGACAAACAGAGGCCTAAAATAACCTGTTTATGTCTTGCTGAGAAGTGACTTCTTGTGGTCAAGTGAATTATGACAGTTGTCTCTAAGTGGCCGAGATGGAAGTGGTGTTATGTTGTTATGGTGCCACGAAACCTCTTAGGGAGGAGGTCAGGGTGGAGGGTTGGGCGTACAAAGCATTTGACTTGTGCACAGGAGACCACTGTTCATATTAGGGATTGGTGGATCAATACTGCGATCGATGCTTCATACTCACGAGCTACTTATTTGGCTCGATTCCTTTAAAAACATATCGGTAATAAAATTATATAAATACAAAACATGGGTGGCTGCATCACTTCCAAATGTTTTCAGTACTTTTGTATAATGTTTGTGCCAATAAACAGCCCTGACATAATTAGCTGGCCCGTGTCACATGACTGTGGAAACCTATGTGACATGAGAACCGAGCGCGCAGCTGTGCACAGTTGCATGTTTCCACATCAAACTTGTGAGAGAATGGCAGAGAGGAAACGCAGCGTGGTGTGGTGCTAATTTTAACCTGTAGATAAAAATACAGCAAGATGCACTATTTGTGACAAGAAAGTGCCACACAGCAGCAACATGAGTGAGTAGTTTAAGAAATGATCAGTATTAGTATTGTTAAAATTGTAACAAAAAGTATCGGTATCATATCGAACTAAAAAAGTTTGGTATCGCCCATCCCTAGTTCATATCCTGTCTCCTACCAACAGTTAATGTTGGTTTTGTTCAGCCATGATCACAATCTTTTCCTAACCTTAACCAAGTACTTTTTCTAACCCAAACCCCAATCTTTTCAGCCAAACCTTCTTTCATTTGAACCAAACCTCAAGCACAGCTTTGGCAGATGATTAAACAATCATATGAATCACTTTTTGCAATAATCATATGCATTTTGAAAGGCACAAACAAACAATGATAATAATGATAAATGACTCTTTTTGTCATTTTATTTTCAGGACTTGTTGGTTCTGGCTCAACTTCTGTTTTACTAATGCTGCACACTGCAACCACACATGCATGTGGCTACACATGGCACGAAAACGAAAAGAAAATTTAACAACTCAGATTCATGTACTCTAACATTATGTCGAACATCTAAACAAACTGTGCACATTAATAATTGAAACTGTTACTGTTGTTTTGTGATCATTTGATACTAAAGGTTCAGGTAATGGTTTGGATTTTACTATGACCTGGTTGGGAATCCTGGCCCTGGTCATTAGGGTGGAGTTAGGATTAAGCTGAACATGTTCTCCCTCTCTCTGGGTTTTCCTCTGGGTGCTCCAGTTTTCAGGTCACGTAAACTGGAGACTCCAAATTACCAATAGGTGTAAAAGTGAAGTGTGACTGTGTTTCGTCTATGTTAACCCAGTTACCGACTGGTCAGCTGCACGCTGGGGCCGGCCCAAGACCCTGGAAATCCTGAACAGGAATCAGCGGATATAAAGAATTACTGAATGGATGGTCATTTCTTATAGACAGTTAAAAGAGAGGTTTTTCATTTCTGTCTTAAAACAACGGTCAGGTGCCCATATGAACGTTGAAACAGGTTTTACAAGCTATAATTATTCCTCCTGTTCATACTGGTTATTAGACACAGCAAAAGACTCCTTCTTAATACACTTCTAATCTAAGTGAAAAAATCCACAATCCTTGTTTTGAGCAAAAAGATATTCAACTGTTTATTATGTGAAGCTTATATGAAGATTAAGCCATCCAACTATGTTAACTCGAGTCAATATCTTCCAAAGCTACAGTCTTTTTAGAAAAAAATCCCTCTTTTTGTTACTATCCTTCCACTGCAGCTCAACAGAAACACCGAGAGGGAGAGGAACTAAAAAAAAAAAACTAACTTTGGTTATCTGCTTGATTTGACTAACTCAGGACAGCTAAAGCCTCATATTAGCATCAGATAAACTCTTGAATACATCTTTGCACTGAAGGAGGAGGAGATTTTGTCCCCCATCATTTCCATTGAAAGAGCATTAGGAAGGGATGTTTTAATGGCCAGTATGAACAGGAGAAATGATTACAGCGAGCAAAACCTGTTTCAATGTTCATATGGGCACCTGACTGTTGTTTTAAGACACACTTGTAAAATTGTAAAGCTATCCTTTAAGTCTCCATGTCTGACACCTACATTTAGATTTAGGTGGATAGGATAGGATAGGAAGGGTACTTTTCGCTTCTTTTTACGAAACAATCTTGACTAGCACAGCTTTCACTCCTAATTTTGTTTTCTATAATGCCCTCTGTAACCAACCTGTGTGTTTAAAGTGTTTCACATAGGTCAATGAGTTGACTCATAGTAGGTTTGCTAGGAATCTAGGGGTAACATTTGATGCTAACCTCTGTTTTGACAATCAAGTCAAAAATGTTGTCCAGTCATGTTTCTTTTAATTTAAGATAATCTCTAAAATTAGGTCATTTTTATCAATTCCTGATTTACAAAAAGTTGTACATGCTTTTATCTATTCTCAGCTTGGTTATTGGAGCACACTTTACTCAGGTATCAGGCAGGACTCCCTCCACCGTCTCCAATTGGTACCAAATGCTGCTTGACTTATTACTGGGACAAAAAGGTATGATCACATTATCCCTGTGCTTGCCTCCCTACACTGGCTCCCTGTTATATTTCACATTGATTTTAAAATCTTATTGCTCACTTTTAAGGGCTTAAATGGCCTTGCTCCTAAATACATGGCTGATTTATTGACCTGGTATGTGCCCTCTTGGCCATTAAGAGCAGTGGATGGAGCCCTGCCGGTTACTCCCAGGTCACGGTTTGTGACCAAGGGTGATCGGGCTTTTGCTATTAGAGCTCCCACACTATGGGACTTTCTGCCTGCTGAACTCAGACACACAAAGTCTCCAGCTTCTTTTAAATCTCTTCTTAAAACTTTTCTCTTTGTGAAAGCTTTTGGAAATGTTTGATATATGTTTTTATTTATTTGATCTTATTCCTTCAATTGTCTTTACTTTCTCTGTGCATCTCTCTCTATGTCCTTTGGCCTTATTCTCATTTTATCTGCCATGCCTGGTTTTATTTCCTTTTTGTAAAGCACTTTGTAACATTGTTAAGAAAGGTGCTATATAAATAAAGTTTATTATCCCTTCTGTTCCCCTTTTTAGACTAATGATGGGTATTATCCAAATTTAGATGATTAAAATTCAATTACATTCCAGATTCTGAAAAAAAAAAAACAGGGCATGTTTGTTGGCAGAACACAATACAAGCCAGAATACTTACAGCACAATGCTTGGCTGGAATACTCTGTCCATGGGGGTGTGAAAGCTAGATGTAATATTGTCATTTATGCATTTTTTATTATGTATTCATTTTGTCGTTCCACTGTTTTTCCTCCTTTATGTCTCCTTTTGTCGTTTTGTCTCTAATATTTAATTATTTTATCTTAGCTTGTTGCAATGATTTTGCTGTTTGTTTGAGGAATAAATGTTTTTTTACAAAGTGCTCGGGGGATTTTATCCCAACTGCACACATTTCTATTGTAGGTTTTCCTGTTTTTATGTCTAACAGTTATCACTGTGAAAAGGCACTACACTGAAATGAATGAAGCCATCCAATAAGGGCATCTGGTTTAACTGACTTGCTGGTTCCAGTCAGTGTCACGATCTCATAATGATCGTTAAATGTCATGATTTGTGGCGAGGCAAAGACATACACAACATGGCACTGGGAGCTTGTCCCAGAGCACAACATTAAGACGAGCAGCCAGGCTAATGCTTATGTTTTGCTTGCCGCTATTAGCGCATTGAATAATCTGTTCAGTGAGAGGTTGTTTTCGAAAAATGAGCAGATGGTTGAGCAGGATCAAGAGAGGAGATTCAAAGCAAAGAACTGTCAGTAGTTTTAAGAGAGTCTACACTCGCACAAAAAAACAAGGTCTGGTGGGAAAAGATAAGGCCTAATTAATTTCATTATCAAAATTATGGACTACAAAACAAGAACATCATTTGTTTAATTTAGCATAAAACCGTAGCAGTTCTTCAAGGACCCTTTCAGTGGTGTCTTTGGCCTCCGTCTCGAGGGCTTTTAGCTATCCATCACAGTCAAAAACAGGGAGTAAACAAGGCCTCTATTAGAAAACACGACAGGGAGATGATTGACTGGGCTTAATACAGCTACTGTCGAACATCATAACCATGAATCACTCAGTTTCCTTTTTCAGAAATTCCACAGCATCAATATGATTATACAAACACACATTTGGTACCATTCAGCACATAGACTGTCAGAATCAATAAGCAGACTTTATTGTTTTTTCCCTCACACCACAACAGCTTTCTCGATAGGATGATAGCAGCCGAAGCCTGAGGCACTGACATATTTGTCTCTGCTGTGTCTTGTTTCTATTGGGCTTTGACAGTCAGAATTTATGTGTGTGTGTGCGTGCGTGTGTGTGTGTGTGTGTGTGTGTGTGTGTGTGTGTGTGTGTGTGTGTGTGTGACATGCACTCTGTGAGGTTCACTGCCTGAGGCTGTGGGAAGAAGACAGCTCAGATCTATCTGTGAATGAGACAGGGCACATCTGCATATGGAGGGTGCAGGCGGCCATGTTTGTTTGTTCTGCTGGGATCCCATGGGTGCACTGATCAAGAATACCTGCCAGTTGGATTGTGCCAGATGAAGACATGCAGGGCAGAAAAAACAAGCACATCAAGTCACTTCTGAGTCCTGGCTAGGAAATACTGCCTCTTAGATACAAATGACCAGGAAAACAGAGCTGTTGCATCTTTATAGCATTGCTCTTATAGCATAAGAGATGTGCACACCAGCTTCATCCACAAGGGTTTTTTACCCTGGAGCCTGTCCTTTCAAATATATTAGGTTT
This sequence comes from Scomberomorus guttatus, assembly GCA_038419695.1. Classification (NCBI taxonomy): domain Eukaryota; kingdom Metazoa; phylum Chordata; class Actinopteri; order Scombriformes; family Scombridae; genus Scomberomorus; species Scomberomorus guttatus. Next base: position 29,688,538 of record CM076448.1, read on the forward strand.
AGACAAAATAACAAACGCTTCATGAAAGAAGGACCATAACCTTTACACAACCACAGGCAGGTGACAAATTAAAGGAAAAACCTGAGAAAATAAGTAAATAAGAATTAGCAGATGCTTCCATACAGGACATGAGGGCTCAATAAATGGTTTTATTAGTATGAAAAGGACGTGAATCATATCCTGCAGCCTTCAAAGTCACCAGATCTCAACTCAATTGAACTCCTGTGGGAGATTTTGAAGTGACGTGTTAGACAGCGCCACCAACATAATCTAAACTAGGGCTGTAACTAACGATTGTTTTCATTATCGATTAATCTCTCAATTATTTTCCTGATTAATCGATAAGTCATTTGGCCTATAAAATGTCAAAAAATGGTGCAAACCAAACAACAAAGACATTCAGTTTGCTATGATGGAAGACAAAAGAAAATATTCACATTTAAGAAGCTTGAACCAGAGAAAATAATAATTTTTCTTAAAAAAAATAAAACAATTAATTAACAAAATAGTTGCTATCGATCAACTAATCGATTAATCAACTAACCGTTGCAGCCCTAATCTACCAACACTGAATGAGTGAATATCTTTTGGACGAATGGTGTTCAGCTCTCCAGTAGAGCTCAAGAGATTTGGATAAACTGAGCAGAGGAGCACAGAATCTGTTCTGTCGATACATCCATGTTGGTCAGTGTCAGTGTTATACACTGTGATTACATTTTCCCCATATATATAAACACATATACTGTATTTTACAGATGGCAAGTTGAGTACATCTGATTTGGCCTTTTTGGAGTTCTGTTAATTGTTGCTTTAAAAGGTTCCTTATCAAAGTCCCGATTGCAAGGTGTGTTTTTTAAGACAAATGCCATTGTGGTCTGTCAAATGTATAAGATTACACAAAATAAACACTACAACACACTTAAGACTACAATTTTTACACAAATATATAACTATTGCAAGCATTACTGCCACTGTGTGTCCTATTTAACTGAACACTAATAAGATGTGCTTTTACTCTGTTTATATACAGTATGTCCATCACATCCTTGTTGATATTATCAATGTCTGACTACTGTTTATCTTAATCACTGTTCTCCTTGATATATTATATAAGTTTTGTTTGTTATGTTTTGACTGATACTCATGCATGTTGAGTACAGATGATACGCCCCCTTCGAGCTCTGTTAATTGTGTTATGTTGCTCTGAAAACTTCTTCTCAAAGTGCTGATTGCCAGACCCTTTTTACATCTGACAAATGCAGCTAATTGGCAATCAATCTAATAGGACTCATCTTTGTGGCAGTGTTTGTCATTGCAAGTTAAACAGTCAAAGTCATTTCCCCATGAGGTGTTGAAATTATTTTATCTCCTGTGTGTGTATGTATGTGTGTGTGGGCAACGACTAAAACTTTTATGTGTTCACGGCTAAAATAAAAAGAGCAATGTTCTACACCCCGAGAGATTCTTTCTGTTGCTGTGCACTGAAAGTCTACATGCTGGCTTACATCCTGTTACTGGACCCCTGCCAGTGACTGTGGCCTGAGGAAAATCAACCTCAAGACTTTGAACAGCATGTTTGAAGGGTTACAACAGCCAGAGTGCCTTCAAAAAGATATAGTAATAGACAGTGAGTCAGGGAAGCTTCTTCAGCACCATGGACAGCACCACTGGTCCATGAAGGCAGGTGAAAAGAAGCCTCACAGTCTTTGGAGACAGACTCCTGTTTGACAGCACTCAGAGTACCTGTCACTCTATGCTTTTGCCTCCAGGCAGAAGGAAACTCAGGCTGTGATGACATATTCATTTGTTTTCTGTGGTCCGAACTAGAGTGGGCATTTTTACTTTGCCGTGTTTTGTCTATTTAGGTTCACACTTTCCAATGACAAGCAAATCAGAGCCTGTGAACAAAATTTCTCTGACTCTACATATATCTTATATACTGAATATAAGCTCAATAACTTGTGATCATACAGTGTCATAGTTATTTAAGAGGGTAGGTAGGGGATAGGGTTTAATGGCAAGTATTGAGATGGTATTTCCTTTGAATTCTTCACAAAATCAGGAATACAGAAGTTTAAGAATGAGTGTGCCTGTAAGTTCACATACTGGAGTCTCGTATGCAATGAAACAACGACACCTTCCCCAATAGTAATTAATGCTACCTGGCAACTATCGTAGCTATAGTCCGACCTTAACGTACCGTTATTACATTAATATAACTAGAGCTGTGGGTTTCTATCCAGTATGTTTCATGCTAAAATGGCAGCTTGTGAGATTTAATATTGTTTTTAAAAAAAACGTGTATAAAATCTGTAAATGAAAATGCTGCAGTTCAACAAGTGTCTTAATCAGATGGAGGCTTCACCCTTGAATCAGAGTAGAGAGCAGTTTTCAGTAAGTGGATGTTGAGAGCATAAAATTGCCTAGTTGTTACAATTTAACACCCAAGAACAATTCCGAGATTCCTTAAACCACTGAGATAACACGACAAAATGATTGCATGTGACAGATTTTCCTTCTCTGCCAGTCCACACAGTACAACCTCAGGACAGTATTAAGATGATCATAGACTTTGCTATATCCACTCAGATGGATTAAAACTGAAGAGATGGATTAAACTTCAAGAGAATATGCTGAAAAACAGAGGATCAGATCAATTCTGAATAGTTAGCAGTGTGTTTTTTCCACCTCAAGGTTAGGCAATTTTAAGAGGAAACATTTTTCTTGAACATCTGAAAATTAAAAGAAATAATTTTCTTATGATTAAGTATCTGCTGTTTTGTATTTAAAATCTAATTTTATTCATGGTGATAAATCCCAGAAATGGTGGGAAAAGAGTAATTCTATTTCCAGCAGGTGCAGCAATACTCATAAGATCACCAGAAATCCCTGAACCATAGTTGGGCATGGGTAGGCCGACTGAAACGTGTTTTTAGAGAGGTCCATTCTCTTACAAGCAAGCACTGAGGCCACAACTGGGCGTCTCTAACAAACTGAGCAACAAGAGTACATAGATTGTAAAAAAAATCTCCAGTTTTATCATATTATCAAAACCCAATTACCTGGAAGCGAAAAAAAAAAGAGAATTAACCCTAAATGTCTGTTAAAATTACACCCTGCATTGTAAAAATCCAATCACACACAACTACAGGAAGTGCAGCAGGTCAAAGTTGAACCATGAAGTAGCTCCTCAAAATCTAACATGTTGACAATGGACTTTTTTTTCATTTCAAATAGTGGTTTAGAAAGTTGGGATTTGTTAAACTGTCTGATAGTCTGACCATTTGTGTTGTTTATTAGTGTCCCACTAAATGGGACATATGTTGAAAATGTGAAACAACTCCTGGCATATTTTAAGTCAGGTGTGTGACCTACATTACACGTCAGCTGACGCCAATAACAATAACCACCTACTGAGTGGGTGAGTAGGCGCTTGATGGGAGTCCACTTCTTTTCTCTCCTCATTAGAGATAGTGTTACATGTTGTTCTTTTACCCTTTTTACAAATGAAACATGATTATATAAAGTTATTGACCAGCGAAAACAAAAGATAATGGAGGCAAATCGACTGAAACCCCTTTTTGTCAGTTACTCGATACCGTTACCCTTGACGCCTCTGCCCCTCCCGCTGAGCTTGTATTTGTCTCCGGCTCCTGCTTTGCCCGTGTAGTTTTAAAAAATAAAATACATGCGATAAAAGACATCCTGGACTTCGACCTCTCTTCTGCAACCCGATAAGTGCAGCTGCAGTGTCTGGGTCAGCTGTTGAGCCAGCCACCATTGAACTGGACATTAATCTTCATTTTATCATGTTGTGTTCGCTATGAATCACATTTGCCTCGTACACAATGCACTCCAACCCTTTAAATAATGTATGTTCCCATCCTCTTCTCACTGATAACTATGCTTGGGAGGTGTAGGACAGGAGGAAGAAGCATTTACTGGTCTTAAATTAGAGTGAATAACTACACGACATGTGTTTTTGAAAAAAGAATGCGTTTAACATAAGAGAACAGACATAAGAAGGCTTTTCTTTGATTTAAAAAAAAAGGATTAAACCAATCTACTTTGGGTTTCTTTTCCACAAAATTTGACACAACCAGATCTGTTCCTTTATCTTCTGTTGTTAAACGAATCAGTCAAGCATAACTGACACCGGGCTAGAGCCGAACTTTCTGGCAGACGTTAAAAGTCAACTCGTCAGTGTATTTTGAATGTGCATCATGCAGTGTGGTCTTCAGTGCTAACCACAAACATCTTGTCTCTCATCTGCGTCATGATTAAATTGCCTTAAAGTATCAATCCCATTTAATTACTGTCATTATCATCAATGAGAAATTACCAGCGCCCAAACCGGCAGGGTTAATTAGGCTTTCAGGGACGGAGAGATTATTTATTTATCTGTGGTCGCCTGCGAAGGGAAGATATGAATTGGGAGTTAACTTCATGTAGAGTCTGCTCAGCTTACTTACCAGCTCTGTCAGCGTCTCCTTGTTTTTTTTTTTTCTCTGACTCACTTTACTCTCCTGCTGTCACTTTGCTTCCCACCACTGCTGTCTCCCTCATCTGTCTGACTCTTACTTTGTTTTTTAATCTCTCTGGCTTTCAGTGTCACACACATATCTGAATGTACCATACAATCTTACCATGTACATTCTACCAGTGATGTTCAAATAAACAAACACAAATTACTTAATGTGTTGTCTGCTCGCTCACTCATCCTAACAGATGCTCACAGATCACTGTTTGACCTAGATATGTAAGAAAGCCTTTTTAAATTTGTGATTGAAGAATGACTCTAACCTTCTTCTGTGTTCGTCAAGCAACAACCAAAAACAAAAGAGGTTCTTTAAAAAATGATTTCACACATCAAAAGACAACCAAAGCCCTCCCTGTCCTCTATTCTTCGAACTACAGCTCTACTGAATTTCACTGATTAGTTTCTTCTTCTTGGATGAAGGAGTCCAAATCAGTAAGATCGGCTGTCGTAGAGAATTGTTTGAAATTAAAACATGCCTACTCTTGGATCTTGATGGCACATGATTGAGAACGATTGCTCAAAGCCAGTCGATTTTATCCCTGTGCAATGGAGAAGTGAGTAATTTGCATTCCAACTAAATACTGATTCCAGAGTTATGTACACCTGAAAATCAGAAAGGCAAGAAAAAAAAAAACACTAAATCTAAATAAATCTGCTGCTGCAGTGTTTCAATGGAAAAACAAGCTGCACACATCTGTAAGGCACAGACCCAGACACACTCGTTTAAAGGGAACATAAAGAAGGGCTTGAAAGAAGCAGAAAAATACAAACAATAACTTACTTCTTAGGTGGCACCTGTCCCACATTGACCCGAACACAGATGACTTTGCGAGTCTGCAGTCCCATGGAGCAGGGAACCTGACCGCTGCTGGCACGGACACCCATGGAGGTGTTAAGGGACACGGCAGAGGGGTCTTCAGTGCAAGGCCCCCAAGGCCCTGTCTGCCAGTGGTACACTGTACAGGCGTGTTCGTTACAGTTCCGCACCTCCTGAAGGGCACTGCTGTTTGGGCATAGGGCGCCACCTGAGAATCCCAAAACACAGTGAAGATGAAAATTCGACAGTGTGAAAAAACAAAATTGTTCTCTCGTGCATGGAGGATTTAAAGCTGCCCTGTGGGGCGCAAAAGTTCCTTCTTTATAAAACATTTGCAAAGCCGATTTTTAAAAAGTATTTTAGATCATTCATTGCTTACATCCACGTTTACTAACTTGCAGTCTTCTTCTACCCTGCCTTTGTTTACGTATTGCTGCGCTTCTTCATTACAGCCACTTGTAGATCAGTGTAATAGTGTGAAACTATTGGCAAGAACATTTATTGCATCACCCATGTGCATGTGTGTCCTCATGTTAAAACACTACACAAACAAAACAGGGACTCACTCAAAAAACTGCTGCTGCTACGTGGCACCATTATAGGGTCAGAAACTCCACAGGGTACCTTTACAGCTAATCAATATTCTAATTTTACCAATGGATTAAATGACTACATGTAATGTGAAAGAAGTTGCTCGTAGTAACAAACCCACCCGACTCTGCGGTTCCCCTCAGCAAAAGAGCTTTTTATTACTTTCAACTCATTGTTTTGGTTTTCTGGCCTGCAACTTTACAGTTTTAGTTTCACTCTCACCCCTCTCATCAACCGTGTTTCCACTTGCAGCAGGCAGCAGTTTTCAGCAAAGCTCTAATAAACCTACTGCACACTACCTATCCAGCACTGAACAACAGACAGACAAAGTTAGAAAGTAGCTGGTGAACATAGTGGAGCATTAAGCAGCTAAAGAGCCAGATATTTGCCTCAGGAGTTGTTGGAGAACAAAAAAAAAAAGCTAAAAAGAGAGTGAATATTTGACTTACATTTGTTGCATAGCCACAACTCCGAATGAATGCTTATGTTGCTCTGTGTCTGCTGGATTTGTAAATAGGCAACTATTTGCTAACAAACTGCTATAAATATTGAGGGGATAATATGCAAATGTTGCGTTTATAGCTTGCTGCCTCAAAGCAGCGGAATAAGCTCAGCAGACATATCATGACTCAAGACCAGAGATGTGTAGTTATCTGCTGTTCAGACATGGAGCTTACAGTAAATGCATTTTCATCATGTGGTACATGCTCCAGGAAGGAACTGTCTTAAAGGCATAGTTCAGCCATTTTTAGAAATATGCTTATTGGCTTTCTGGCAGAAAGTTAGATGAAAAGATTAGCTTAGCATAGCACAAAGGAAGTAACTGAGCCTGGCCTGGCTGTGGCTTCGTGCTAAGCTAAACTAACTGCCTGCAGCTTCATATTTAAACTCCTGAATCCATGAGACCTACTGTACAAAACCTGCACTCACACACATAAGGAGACCTTTTCCTACAGTTCAGCTGTGTAATAAATATATTAACCAGCCAGAAGAAGTGTCAACTGGATGTGTGATTTCAATATTCTGAAGGTGCTGCCATCAGACTACATGAGCAATAGTTTTACATTAATGTTGGCATTTTGACATGTACTGTATCCATTTTCAATATATTCTCTGTAACATATATTGTAGCTGCACATTAATAAAATGTATATTCTCATCTGTTTGCATTGCATTTCTATTTTACTGTAGATATTTGTAACACAAAAATCAGACAAGACTACAGACATACAGATCTGATTCACAAAAGGCCAAGCATACATGCTCTTATCATGCTGGCATTCTTGTTCTCTGCTGACTATTTATGCCCACGAGAGGTGTTGAAATAGTTTGACTCCTACTGCAAGTCACAGGTCAGACTTTTAATGCATTACTCCAGTGTGTACAACATCCATCTATTGTTTTTTTTATCCCATTCCCATCCTATCCCTCTCTTTGTACCCGTCCCTCTCATTTCTCTTCTGAGGCGGCAGTCAGTCCGTCAGTCAGTCAGTTAGTTGTTGGGTCGATGGACTGAGAGAGCCCTCTCTGGTTTAGAGTAATTGCCAACACTTAGGGCTTTCAGCAAAGATTGAGAGGCATTGCAGGACTGTGAGTCCTCCACACCTGTATTTCGCAGTTTGAGTTGACAGAGAGCCAGCTCCATAATGAGCAGCGGTGTACACACAGTTGGGCCTGAATCACAGCCTGCCAGCTCAGACAAATCTCACCCTAATGGTAACTGAGAATGACTTCCTTTCTGCTGACTGCTCCGTGCCAGTTTAGCTTACTAACAACACAGCAATGCTAGTCCCAACACTAGCATGACATGGTCCCTCAAATGAGCATGAGCTGTTGATGAACAATGATCTAGAAAAAGCCGTATGTCTGACAATGGTGAAAATGTGAGGCAGCCTTAGATACAGAAAACATAAACCACATCATGGGGTAACAAACAAAAGCCAGCGTATTTGAGTTATTTAAATGTATTCATGTTTGCAGTATAAATTACAACTCGCTGTCAAATTTATAAAGAGCTAGAGTCATTTAGCATGTATCTTGAATATCATTCAATTGATGAGTGTCAGACAGTAAGAGGGCACTTGGGCCTCCTTAAGTCCCACCAACATCACCATGGAATTAAATGTAAGCAGTTATGCTAACTAGGTAATTAATTAGGCTTATTATTGTATTAATTAGCAAACACTGGTGGTTGCATATTAAGATGAACCCTGTATCTTAAAGCTCTGGGTAGCTCCTGTAGTCTCACGAAACTATTTTTTTTTCTTCATTAATATGCAATGCAGGAGCTACAAAATCTTTCAAGGAGCTAAAAATCTAATCAGATAATCTACTCTGCAGGAGAAACTTGTGGTGGCGAGACAAAGCTTCTTTCAAGTACTGTTCTAGAGTGTGTTCACAAAATTTGGGTCGTACAGGCCGCAGTACTCATCATTTCCATGTGTATTCCTCATCCATTCTAACGCTACTACAAGTACAGCGACTATATTTCTAGTCTAGTCAAAGATTTACCAAAAAGTTCTGGAAACTTCGGCACCCGTGAAAGACCTTTGGTAAATACAGATATTAAATATGTTAATGTGACAAGTGAAAGATCCAGAACATTAACTAAAACTACTGCAGAACAACAAAAAACAGCTAAAACAATGAAGCTATTTCACACATAGCCAACAAGGGTTGACTGTAGTACAACTGACTGACTAAGTTTTCAATCATTTATAAATTACCCTACAGCTGTTATGATAGTGTTTACATTTTTTGGAACTCAAAACAAGCTAACAGTTTTCATTGTGCTACTTGTAAACACATAGCTAGAGGTTTAAAACAGCTACCAGCAAACTTTAATTACAAATGTTACCCTCCATCACTGTGATCCACGCCACAACCATTGCAGTGACTGTGAGGAAAACACAGACCCAGATAAGACACAGGAAAATGTTTGGTGACATGACAAAAAGAAAGACAGACAGACAGACAACCTAATGGACACAGAGATTTTAAACCAGAGAGAACAAGCAAATGCAGAGAAATTATCTTAGAAACAGATAAAAAAAAAAGTGAGTGTCAGGCAATGAGACAGACCAACAGAAATAATCACCAGGACAGATAAGCAGACTGTTCCAGATAAGGACAAATGCACATGCAGACAAGTGTGAAATGCAGACATTCAGTGAGTGACAGCAAAGGACAACTTGAAAGGCCATGACTAAGCCAATATCCAGGCCTCATCTACATATATTTTATACATCATGGTGTAAAAGACTGCCAGCAGGTGGAGACTCACCTTCCCCAGCGTTGTAGGCCAGTATGGAGCGGGTCCTCATCTGCTTGCCCTCAATGGTTTTACTGGAGCAGGTCTGAGAGCACGTGGACCAAGGTGTCCAGTCACTGAGCACACAGTCCCTTGAGCAAGGCACCTCACAGGGCACGGGCTCTGGAGCCGGGGAAGACGAGCACAGATTTCTGTCCACTGCCTCTCCTGAAGAAAAAAGGTACAGAATATAACAGGATCAAACATGGGAGGAAGGAAACCTGGACAGATTAAAGCTGAATTTTAAAAGGGACAAATCATGTACATTTCCAGGCCTATATTTTTATTGTGGAGCTCTACTGGAATATATTTGCATGATTTACAGTTCAAAAAACTCCTTATTTATCTTATACTGGCCCTTTATGCAGCTCCTCAGTTCAGCCTCTGTCTGAAACAGGCTGTTCTAGCTCCTGTCTCTTTAAGGCCCCCCTCATGATTCTGATTGGCTAGTTCCCAGAAGCTGCCCTTTAAAGACTCTGAGCCTTGGAGTTTAGTTCAAAGCAACAGAGCCAAAATTTTTTTAAGTTTTATGATTAAAGTCAAAACAGGTGTTTGGCAGATTTGATTTGTGGTTAGTTAAAATTACATATGTTTCCAGGTAAACTTTGTTGCTCAGAAACTACCATCTGACAGCATTTTTAGAAGAATTTTGATAGAATTACATTAAAACAAAAGAGGGAATATTTGGAATGATGAGAGGAAAGATTTCTTTACTTACTGGCAATTAGTGATGATTATTTCCCCATGTGTATCATGTACCTCTGTATTACCCTGTTAATATTTCCAAGCTGCAATGTAAATTCATCATTTCAAAGTGAAGTATCACCTTTTCCTAATTGCTATATTGATCTGTTTACCCAAATGAAATCCACATGGTGTTTGTGAACAGTGTTGCATCCTCCTTGGTACATTTGTGAAAATATGTAAATAACCAAAGAATAAATCCAACGCCAAAAACTCAAGGAAAAAACAAAGGAAAGAGGACATACATATAAATGTGCCAAAGTTTACTTGCCAACTGAGGACAGTCTTGGTGGTAACTTGAGCGATGAGAATAAACTTGAAGGCTCAAAGATTCACTGCAAGAATTCCATTATCACCCCAAAACAACACTTCAGTGCAGAGACGTCGGAGCAGCTGAGAAAATGAACAGCTGTGTGTCTTAATTGATGGCGCAATGTCAAGAACACAACCCATCTCAAATTGTGACAACGTGCTTGTTTTCTTAAGACGTCTGTTCTCTGTAAGACAACTTGGGAGGGATATCCACCAAACTGGCACTCTTGGCATTCTTTGATTGCCTCATACTGTATCTCTGGTATAGAAACTAGAAGGAAATCTGCAGACAAGAAGTGAAGATTTGACACTTACTATAAGAGCAAAATACAAAATGTTTTCTTTCCAGCAGCGAGCAAGTATTCTGCCAAAAAAGAGCCGAATTTATTGTACCAGTGTTTCATCTTTTGACTTTCTGTTCTTTTGACATTGTTTGGTATGAAGCAACCATAGACCAGGTCAGATTTGCAAACATAAGGATAGATAGGAGTTTAGCAAAATCTCATTAAAAGATTTCAGGGTAACATTAATTTAATTTCACATGAAAAAAAACTGCTTTTTTGACCAGGCTGTTAAGTTGCTTTGTACAGCTTTAGGTAATCAAGACTTACTATGGATAAGAGAAAGAGAGGAATGGTAACTGCTGTACAAGAGGGCAAAACATAATCTGTTTTGTGCAAATATTGTTTCATCACAGATGGCATCAATGAATCTGTAAGCATCAAAAATCTCTCAACTAAGCACCGAAAATAGCCAACCGCACTCTCACCAGTGACATGACATGATATTTCTGGGTTGATCCAATATTCCTGGATTTACCTAAGCTGCGCCTCACCACAGAAATAATTCAAACATTTCACTTGTGTTTTCTATATTGACATGACAGTTGATTATGACCATATTTATGGATTACGTGTGGAATTTTCATATTGATGCACTCTTGACTCTGGCCCATCTCCATACTTGAGTGGCATTGAACATGGAAGAAGCAAAATTCTCGTGGGATTCCCACATTTTTACACTATCGTACATGTATTATTAATGAGCTCCTAGCATCAGCCATAAGTGGATTATGTTAACCCACATATTCGTTTGTGTTGCTTCATGCGCTGCCATGAACCAAGCTGAGAATATTTTCTTCTGTAAGTGCGGCATACACCCAGGAAAACGTAAGCCTTTCAATGCTTGGTTTTGAAATTTCAAGCAGAGGAGAATCGCTTGAGCTTCAAAAGTCAGACTGGGCCTGACTTTGCATTAAGATGTCACTTTGACAGATATGCAGTGAACCAATCATGACTGAACTGAGAAGGCATGAAAATAAGAAGTGACAAGGGACCCCGGCAGTTTTCAGGCTCACAAAGAGAAAACATGAATGAACAGAACACCCACTATGAGGGGAAAACCTCCATGCTCAGTGTGCAGAGAAGAAACAGCTTTCTGCCTAAGTGGGCAGGGCAGCCAGCATGGGGAATATCAATAGCCAGTTTCAATAACATTTGTATCGACCTTCGGTTGTTGTCTGGGGCCCGGCTGTGTGGCCTTTTCTTTTATGACTGGGACACACTCGGAGAAAATATACAGCCGACATTGCAGTGAAAAATCTCTGAGGCGAAAAACGGAGCGAAAATCCAAACAGAACAAATCAATTTTCATCAGATGTGGGAATGGAGGTTGGGCGGGGGGGGGATCAATCAACCGAAGTCAGGGGAGAAAGAACAGTGCAGAGTTTCTGTTACTCCTGCAGTACAAGGGGAGTATCCACTGTACAAACTTCACTGAATGTCTGCAGTTGATGCATGAACTGTAATTTGTGGGCGACGTTAGAAGGACAAATCAAGTTCTCTAGTGGGGAATATGTGAACAAAGTCACTGCACCGCACCATAAAATGAAGATTTACTGAGTACATTTGGGACTGAATGAGATCCCCACAGCTGCAGCACATTCTAACTTTACATGCAGAATAAATAAACATATGTTATCTACACCTTGCAAGAAAAAAGCGACTAAATAAAAATTCATCATGTGTTGCAGCTTATTTTACCCAACATTTGCCCACAACCTGACGGCAACAGGGTGTCCACAAATCATCTGTGCACCACCGCCCCTTACATTAAAGATTTACAGTAATAAAAAGTAGCAGTAAAAATCAGGAGCAGCAAAGGGCACAAGATACTCCTAGACCCAGCGCCACGGAGGATTGATTTGATTTAGTGTGAGTAAGGTTTAATTGTGCATGCAGAAGGAAGACTGTAATGAGAGGGACAGCGTGAGAGAGGTGGCAATGCTGAATCAAGCAAGCGTTAAAATAGGAGAAGTTTAACAGGAGGGAGAGAGAGCGGAGGGAGAGGAGTCTAGAGAGGACTCCTCACAAGGCTGGTCATGGAGATCTCCTCACGTACGGAGTTGTACAGCTCGAGTTGGAGGGTCAGTGGAGAGGTGACCTTTAAAATATAGGATTTTTCACACAAGGTCAGACCTGCACTTTTTCACTGTAAGAGGTGGAGGGTCAAAAGCACAACTCATTTGAAAGGTGGATAGGTAAGAAGTGGGAATGAGAATGATAATGTCAATCAACAAATCCTGTTTCTACCAGAAAAAAAATGAAAAAACTGTGGAGCACGAAGCTTAACTGACAGCTGCACAGCTCATCAAATTCACTCAGTAAAATCTCATCACCTATTTGATTAATGACATTGAATTCTGCCATCTCACCATTGCTGTTGACGCACTGGACCTGTGTGAGCTGTGTGCCGGGGCCGCATGTCTTCTCATCATTAGGAATACACTGATCCAGGCTGACCAGTTGCCAGTCGTAACAACTTGGCTCGTCACACGGCACCGCTTCCACCAAGTGAGGGCAGTTTCCAGGCCCTCCTGTCGGCTCGTTGGTGATCTGCCGTTTTCGCAGTTTGAAACCTGCAGTATTTAAAAAAAAAAAAAAGATAGTCATCACATCATCATCAAGTGACAAACTTTGGGAAAATTAGCTCTTCTACATTTAGAATAACACCAAATCTATCACTTTCTCTCATGTGTATGATAGATGTTCATGATTATCTTGGTTTGGCTTGATGGCTGATTTGTTGAGACAGCTCATTAATACTAATGGGAACATGAGAAAACCTTGCTGATTTCCCCAAATGGACTTCGCTTTAGTCTGCCAGAAATTATACCCTGCCCATCTTTTTCTAGTACGGAGTGAGTTCTTACTTCAGTAATGGCACATGTGACCAATCAGCCCAGTCATGCAGAAGTCAGCCTTTGACATTATTTATAAGCTTCAGTGAACACAACGTTGATCACTTAAATGCTCTTTCACATACACTATATCACATCAGATTTACATGCATGAACATTTTACTTTTATTTTACTATCCAAACTATGAATGTACTGGTGATGCAACTGCTACATACTGATATAATAAAGGTACATTTAGTATACTGTGTGGCTGCAGTTCCACCCACAGAGATGGTATGTTTCCTATGTATTTTTTAACAAGATGACCTACTATGACTAGAGACATTCAATCATGAACTATTCAGTATTATACTCTGAAGCTATTTTGTGAGGTTATCGCTAGTATAAAAATGATAATAATATTGTGTAGTTAAACTGTAATGAAGATTTCAGGTTAATGAATGCTTTCAGACTCAATGATAATGTTTATAATAATTCTACTGTTCTCTTAAAAAAGACAGTATAAAGGTTGGATGGAGCTTAGGCAGCATTTACTACACTGTAAAAACAAAGCACCAAATAATTTTCAATAGATTTTTTTGGGTTGCTACTGGGGAGAGTGTCTAGATATTATTTCCACATTATTTTTAATACATTGGCATAATTACTGGAAACAAATAAGAACAAGGAACGAAGGAAGATGTCATTGCTGCTTCACAAAAGAAAAACTGTCAGAATTTATCTCAATACTAGACGGAGGAGGGAATGACAGATGACGGGCAAATTACTTCCAACATGTTAATCATCTCTGAAAGAGCCAAAAAAGAAAATGAATGCATAACAGGGGGTAAGAGTGAGTGGGTTTATTTAGAAAAACAAAACTGGCCTGATATAGCGGTTATTATTGCCTTAAACCAATGTTACATAATAACTTTGACATATTAATCATAATAATTTTAAAAAGTGGCCACATAACAGTTTTAAACAATGACCCTACCTTTCTTTCCAGCCTGGTCATCACAGTTCTCGAAAGTACACGGCCCCCAGGCGCCCCACGGCGACACCTCACAGTCAATGGGACAGGGGATCTGGCACAGCTGGGACCTGTTGGGGATCGGACCCTCACACAGCTTGTTTTCCACCGGGCGGGAGGCTAGGTGAATGAGCAAAAGGGAGAAAAAAATGAACCTGTTTTTCTTTGATCCTATTCTGATTTGTCTTTATGTGCGGCATATTACAATCAACAATAACAAGGGACACAAAAATGCTTATTTATTTTTATTCCTGGCATTAGAGTCCCTATAGAGAGCAGATGAGAACCACAGTGAAAAAACACACAAAACTTGCCTGTGAAGTAGACACTCTTATTCCTTTGTTTTGTTTATCGCCTCCCTGTTAGCATGTCAGGTTGATAAATTAGCAATGATTATCTTGTGCAGCGCCTTGCTAGCAACATAAAGCATTGTGGAGCCCTGCCCACCGACTCTCAGCGGAGACAGGAGAAAGGTACAATAATACAACACTAAAGGTGTGAGAGAACAGTGACAGTGTCTTGGCTCATGTTTATTCCATGAGGTGTAATTTGGCATCTACATTCCCTAGTTATGCCATGTTGGATTTAGAAAACCCTTTCCATGATGCAACTGGTAAGTGTGCTCCTGTGTGAACTCCCACTGAGGAACTTTGTCGAAATAAAAACGAGAGACGCTATCAGCCATGCAGGGCACAGCTCTGTGACAACTGTGCAGAGTACATTTCTACATGTCTGCTGAACCGTGCCACGATAAATAAATTTGATGTGTGAAGTTTCTGAAGGTGAAGGCTGAGTTTATGCATTTATGTATGCACATGCTGTATGTATGTTGGTGTCAGTGTCATTTCAGTATAGTGCTGCTGTATCTTCCACAGCTGCGCATGCAGGATTTTTTTCTTTCGCCCTTTTTGAGTCTTTATTCAATACTGAAAAGTGGAGATTGACAGGAAATACAGGGACAGAGAAGAAGACTTTTGACTTTTTTTTTGACTTTTGACAAGAGCCTCCAGTCAGACTAAACCCCAGAAAGTGACAGTTACAGCACATGGTATGGCCCTTAAAGGAATTGTTCAGCCTTTTGGGAAAATACGCTAATTTGCTTTCTTGCTGAGAGTTAGATGACAAGATTGATATCACTCTCATTACTTGTACAATAAATATGACGCACTAGCCTGCAGCCAGTTGGCTTAGCTTGGCATAAAGACTGGAAACAGGGGGAAACACCTAGTCTGTCTCTGTCTAAAGGTAATAACAAAATTTGCCTACCAAAACCTGTAAAGCTCACTGATTAACACGTTATATCACACACACAATAACTGAAGTATAAAAACAACAATTTGTGTTGATAGGCAGATTTTTTTTTACTTCTTCTCTAACTCTGGCTGGAGCTTCATATTTAGTGGCCAGATAGGAGAATGTTATTGATCTCCTCATCCAACTCTTATCAAGAAAGCAAATAAAGATAATTCCTAAAACTATTCCTTTAAACCACCAGACCAACAGGTCACAGATTCCTATTTTACAAAATATTGTAGTAGATGATATAATAATAAGTACATTTCTTCTCAAATCAATATTTCTGCTCTGGAATCAGACTTGTATTTTTTGGTATTTGTTATCTAATGTTGTTTTCATCAGCTCATGACACTGCAGTGCTCCATCAACACCTGTTACTGACTTTGTTTAATTCTAATTTGATGCTATTGAAGACCAGAGAAAGTCTAAACTGGAACCATCTGCTGTGGTATCTGTTTGGGATATTACTGTTTTGGGATATTCCACAAGGAGATCCACCTTTTGTGAAAACTGATGATCAGTAAAAAAAAAACAAAAAAAAACATATTCTGAGACTTTTCTCTGCAAAGTGTGAGGATGCACTGAGCTCCATTTTTAAAGTCTTGAATGATACATTTCAAATACGTTTTTCATACAATATAATTAATGATTCATAGAAGCAAAATCTCTTCACATGTTCAACCTGAGGCACTTAATTTCCTGTATACCAACTGTTCCTACAAAACATCTAAGAGCTTAAAGTCTCAAATAGTCAGGAGAGCTGAATCATAATTCCCTTCAGAAATGTACAGGGGAAGGCAAGTGGTGCTTTTGAAATGCAAAATGCCTAATTCCTCTTACAAATACACTGAAAGTCAAATACTGAGTTTTTGCTCAGCCACTGTTAATCCACGTCTTATTGGGGAAATACACTGACTTCAATCTTTAAACATCAATCCATTTGTGAATACAAAATTGAGGACCAGGAGAGTACTTTCTCAATATCCTGCTTCTTTATGAGTCCATTTTATAGCCTGTTCTCCAGTGAGTTCATTTTCCTATTGTACTAAACTGACAACGGTAAAAAAATCCCTCATGCCAGTGTGCCTCACTGTCTGCAGCAGTGGAAACCGTCTCATGTCTAACTATCCATATTCTGTTTGTGGGGGAACAAAGCTTTTCTCACAGTCCCTTCAAAGCTTCAACTCTTCTGCCCGACTTTTTATAAAAGAATGCAGAACTTTGTTGTAATTCTACTTGTCCCTTTGTTGAATGTGGCAACAACACTGAACCCTCTGAATAAAGAGTAGTAATTTGGGTTTTGTTGAGAACAACCATTTGTGAACACTTAACGTCATGTTGTGAACACTTAATGTCATCATAAATCTAAAGCATTACAGTAGAGCGAAGATCCTTTGATTTGTTGTTAAAATCAATATTTGAATTCCTTCTTTCAGACTGATTTTTATTTTCTTCGTGATCCATCGTCAAGTTCAAAGGAGGAGAGAGGAGAGGAGAGGAGGAGAGGACTGAAAACAAGGATAAATTAGATTAGAGGAGAGGAAATGAGAGGAAGAGGAAAGAGTAGGAGAGGACAGAGAAGAGGTGAAGAAGCAAGGATGGAGGAGACGAGACAAGGATAGAGGAGAGGAGAGGAGATGAGAGGCGAGGCAAGGAGAGGAGCAAAAATAACAGGAGAGGATACAAAAGGAAAATGAGGAAAGAGAAAATAAAAAAGTAGAGGACAGAGAAGAGGAGAGGAGAGGTAAAGAAACCAGGATAGAGGAGAGGAGAGGAGAGGACAGGAGGACTGAAAATAAATGACATGAGGGAACAAGAGAGGAAGAGGAAAGGATAAAAAAGGAGAGGACAGAAAAAGAGAGGTAAAGAAACAAGGATAGAGGAGACTAGAAGAGGACAGAAGAGAGTAGATGGCAGGAGAGGAAATAAAAGGAAACGAGAGGACGAGGAAAGAGTAAAAAAGGAGAGAAGAGCTGAAGAAATGATGAGGAAAGAGTAGGAGAGGAGAGGAGGGGAGAGGAGGATCGAAAACAAGGATAAATGAAAGAAGAGAGGAAAAGAAAAAAGGAGGGAGAGGAAAGAGTAAAAAGTGAAAGGAGAGATAAGGCGACAGAGAAGTGGAGAGGTAAAGAAATAAGGATAGAGGAAATGAGACGAGGCGAGGAGAGGAGAGGAGAGGAGAGGAGAGATAGTGAGGAGGAGAGGGGAGAGATAAGGGGACAGAGATGAGGAAAGAAGAAGAAACAAGGAGGAGAGGAGCTGACAGGGATTGAGGAGGAGGAGGAGAGGAGACTGACAATGAGAGAGGGAGAGGAGAGAAAGGGACCTGGGAGGCGAAAAGCAGTGGGAGAGGCTGGGGCTTCGTTATCAGCGTGACTAAAAACACCTACCTGTAATCTGGAAGGTGATGGAGAGGAGAGGGGGGACACTAGGCTTCTGCTGTCTTTGGGTCTGACCCGCTGCAATTACAGGGGAGATAGCGCTATTAGCTACGCACACACCGGGGAGACACAGGCACTATCAAACAAAAAAAACAGAGAGTGGGGAAACAGCACACCAGAGACAGGCAGAGACTAAGGCAAAAGCAACAGCAGGAGGGGCCACAGAGAGCTGGGCCTCAAAACACAGGCTTGTTTACAATTAAATGCTTTAAGAGTGTGATTAAATCTGTCTTTTATTATCTTCAGTCTGACTGACAGTGGGAGATAATTTTTGTTTGTGGTTCGTTTTTTTTTTTTTTGACATGAACAAATCAGACACATGGTTTATGAACAAAAGCCACAGGGACTTTGTAACCATGTCATCCCACCAGGTTGGAAACTTTGGTGTTGAGGGATCAAAAGAAATCTGATTCCAGTGTTTTCAACTTCAGAGTGACAGACTTATCTGCAGTAAGTTTTTTGCCATAATTTAATCTTTGTTCATAGTAGCTAGAACTCATGAAGAAATAGCTGACATTAACATCAGTCTAGACTGTGCTTTGCCCTTTTAGGCTTTTGAAGCATGTAAAGGAAATGTTTTAGGAAATATTCTTATTCGCTGTCTTTTCAAGAATGAGATGAATCCTGTCATCTCACTTTTGGAAATAAAGCACAAAAGCTTATTTTATAAAATGTTGAGCTATTTCTTCAAAAATGTTCACATTCTTAGGTGACTGTGTGCCACCCGAGTTCAAAAGGCATTATTTTAATCAGTCCCAATGAACTTGAGAATAAATAAATCTCTCCTGATACACTCTGTGTTAATGCATCTTTAAAGGACTTTAAAGTTGATCTTTCTGACGAATATTGGGAAAACGTGACCAAAAAGTCAACTAGTGCTTTAGGGTTCTATATTCTCCAGTGGCTAAGCAGACCCAAACCTGAGCTGAGGAAGTGCCAGATGACATTACTTAGGCTGTGATACTGATCTTGGGTCAGATTGGAGCTACTCCCCCATAAAGATTAAGGTTAAGATTTAGAAGGTGGTAAGCTGATTCCACATCTTGGCCTGAGGGTATCTTCCACCCCTTTGCATGGTGATATTTATGCATGAGACAGGGGGAGAAAGAGAGCACTGGTTGCGGCAAACTTCACTGAGCCACTGTCTGACTCTCTGTCTCAGTGGTATGCTGGGAGATTACCCCCCAATGGAGGGAAAAGAAATCCTGTGCCAAGAAGATAAGAACTTTGTGCATGTGTGTGTGTCTGTGCAAACACTCAAACACACAAGTCACGCACATTTCTGCACAGCCGGCCTTGGCAACTTTGCTCTCATGCTTGTATCTTTAACTGTATCTTAACAGAGGTTATAGGAGCTTCAACATGTATGATCGCTCCAGTTCTGTTGCAGGCGCATGTATGCTCCCACTCGCCCCACAGTTCACTTCAGCTGGAGGGAAGGAAGAAAGAGCGAGACAGGAAGAACATAAAATTTCATGAGGTATACATTATTTCTAAGCAGCAGTTTCTGTCAATGGATTTAATCTGGTACAAGGAGAACCAAAGGACCGCCGATTAATCCAAACTCCGAGAAACAAAAAAAAAAATGCTTTAGCATAGAAAATGTACTGCCAGCACAAGCCATCTATCATAAATGTATTCAACATCACACAAGATAGTTTCAGATTAATACTAGAACGCTTCAAAAAAATATTAAAATGAATAAAATGGAATAATCTGCAGGATATTAATGTAAATAAATGTCCATTTTGGTGCTGTCCATCATTGACTGATATAACACAACACTGATTTAGCACATAGGCTGCTCATTTAAAACTTTGCAGATGCAGGTCTAAACATCTCATCTCCAGAAAGTCTTGATCTGGTGCACAGGTGCTTTACAGGTGCTTTACAGTTTTTAAAAAAACACAACAAGGTCTTGTGTGTGTGGATGTCTGTCCTTGTGTGCAATGACAACAAACCAGGGACCTACTCATAAACACATTGCTCCATCCTGTAGTGCTACTAGTGGTCAAAACTCCACAGGGTACCTTTAACTGCTCCTAGCAAACGCTTCTCTGATGATCAGGGTATTAGTTACAAGAACATTCACAAATTACAGTACACTTAACACCAGAATACATTTACTGCACTCGAAGCACTTGGAAAAAATTCACGTCATTATATTTTTAGGCAAATATTATTAAAAACTCCATAACTTCCCCCTCCTGGTTGCGTGAGAGGAACATCTCTCCACATTTGGTACAAGTGGCATCTCACCTCTTCTTAGACTTTGTCACTCTCTCTCACGCGATCAACACGGTTGGTCTCCATAAGCTTAGTCTCAACTAATGTTTTTAACACCCTCTTTAAGAGGGCAGCTTTGACTCTAAGCTGGCTTGACAAGTGTCAGAAATGGAAGCCTTTGCACTTGTGACCACTGACAAGTCACAGCAGGATACACGAGAAGACAAATCCCTGTTCTAAACGACTCCTGATTTGGATTGAAAGGAGAGAATGGCAAGCGGATAAAAAGATATTTAAATGTTCAAACAGAAAGCTTGAAGCTGACAATGTAGCCACAGCGGGATATTTGAAGACAGAAGATTAAAAAAAAAACTACAGTGACTATTAGTGAAAGTGCAATATTGTATGTCATAGTATATTTGGACATGAATTGAGTTAACATGTGGGCTCATGTCTGTTGCGTTTGATATGCAATTATCCTTTACCAAACCACCAAGGGACTGCAGCTCTTACGCACTGTGTGGGGAATTGGAGTATGTTACTTGTCATGTAACACTCCTTGATCAAATTTATTTGAGTTACACTTGAGGATTCAGCTGATTTGTTTCAGGCTATGCTGCCTAAATGTATGATTTGATGTATGCCACTGTGGTGTTGACTTTGGCTACAGTATGGAAGGAAAGCGGCTCAGTTACAGAACAAAAAGGTGCAATTAATAAACCAGGACTTCTTTAACATGGCAAACAAAGCACATGAAATTACAGTGGACAGATGCAGTAAAGAGCAGCAGACAAAAAAGAGAGACTAAAAAAAAAGCAGCAGAACATATAGCAGACAGAGGTAGTGGAGTGAACCATTTGCATTGGTTACGATGCTGAAGAACAGCAGTTTGAAGGAAGGAAGAGCAATTCTCCTCTAGATTTTTTTTTTATTGGGTTAAGAATCTGAACTGGTGACCTCCTAAACAGTACATATGTTTTTTTTTAGATTAGCAGTAGCTTGACTGGCCTCAAGACCCTCAAAACCTTGTGGAAAATCTTGATCATGAACCCTGCACAACAACAAGCAGCTGGTTAGAGAAAACTTCTGTATGATATCTGCCTCCTTGTACATATATGTGAGAATATATTGAGTAAAAAATACACATAATGTTGTCATAATACAAGTCTTATGGTCGCTGTTTTCCTTAAACACTGTGTTAAGGGTTCATGTGGTTCAGACTAACTTTACCTCTAATGGTGTGTTCAGACTGAATACAAAGCTAGCTTTAGAAGTGACATGATTACATATGAAGTCAATGCAAAGAATGCGAGTTGGTGCAGACAGATGCAAATTTGATCTGGAGGGCAATAACTGAGGTGAAGAAGCGTCCCCACAAGTTAAAAATATTTCACCTTGAGCAAAAAAATCTGCGCTTATCTTGAGGCTTTATGACTCCAATCCATGAACATATATTAAGAAAAGGACAGGGGTCTGGAGGAAAATAAGGAACTGTTAAGATCAGTAGGGTCAGAGCGTCCCTGTAGCCTTCTGGTTGAGATGCATGCCACATAACCGCAATGTCTGTGGTTTGAATCTCACAGCGGACCTTTGTTGCAAGTCATACCCCATCTCTCTCTCTCCCTTCGTTTCCTGTCATCTCAGTAGATCAGTAGGGTTGAGTTGTCATACAGAATAGCACAAGCACACTCTGCTCAAACAGTCGGTGCATACATTGCTGGCTAACTACAGCTAATGTCTGTACAGTTGGTACACTGGCACAGCCGTCAAATTCATTGAAATAATTAGAGGCAAAAATTAGCTTTGATCTTTATCTTTCCTTAAGATCAGTGTTAAGATAATAAGAGTGACTTTTGACCTCAGAGAATAAACTTTAAACCCCAGAGAAACAAGTGAACTTTGACAAGGAGATGTTCTATTCAGGGATGCACTGATCTGACTTTTTCTCTCCGGATACTGAATCCGAAACAATATATCATCTCAGGGTACTTGCCAATACCCAGTACCGACTTGACAACAGTGCTCTTTTTCCCAAATTTAACATCTGTATACCTCACCATAATCGTTGAGATTATTTTTATGTGAGGTAAAATGAGGTCAGAGATTGCTGTGGCACTTAAAACAGTGGTCCACACTGACTTAATGAATGTAACTGATAGCAGAAACATTGAATTTTATAGTGATATTAGCAAAGAATTTGTAATTAATGCTGATCGGTCACATCATGGCCAATACCCAATCCACATAATAATTTAAATATCAGTGCTGATATGTTCATCACAAGACAAATTTCATCATCTATGTATTGGATATATACTCAGGGAGGCAGCCATCTCATTGGTTTCTGTTTTTGTACAGAATATAGCAAAGATTTGGTCCAACATCAACATCTTCAAGATATTCTTACTACAGAACAATAAGTGTAATCTTTACTTTTATTTATTTTTTACCTTTGTCCTTTTCTCTGAGGTCGTTGAGGTATTTAAGAAGCTCCGCGTTGGCCTGGACACAATAAATTTCTCTGGTTTGCAGGCCTCCCCCACAAAGCCCCGTGAGGTTGCTACGCCGACGGTCCTGTTGGCTTAGCAACAAGTCAACTCTGCAGTCGCTCCACTCTGTGGTTCTCCAGGTGTAACTGAAGGGAAAGACAGCATGGAGCAGCAGGGATGGATGGATGACAGAGAGAGAGACAGTTCTGTGTGGGTGTGATGTAGTGTCAAAGTACAGCACATTTACAATCTTACAGACCTAAATTTAGCACATAGAGATACGTGTTGGATAGTTATGAGTCATTTAGTCTTATTGTCTTTCTGAAAACATCACAGACTAAACTTTTCTGCTTACTGTAGAACAGTATATCTTAAAGCAGTGGTTCTCAACATGGGGTCCGGGGATCCCTGAGACTACAGCTTATCAAATACGGGTCTGCGGTCCTTGACACCAAAAAGGTTGAGAACCACTGTCTTAAAGAACTTGCAGTTTCTTCACCATCCTTTAACCACCAGAAGAACACTTGTGTTTTTGAAACCTACTAAATATTCAGCGATACAAGTGACAACATTTTTGTTTATGATGTGGAAAATTTGAATCATGATTGTGATCTAGAGGCTGTAGCTTACCCATCCTATTATTTATCACAGCTGGAAGTAATGTCAAAACATGAAATAACTGTGAAAGGAAAACTTCAAACACAGTACGTGACCAGTGAGACAGAAAATGAAACACACTCACACAACATTCCAGAGGCCTCCATTTATAAAACTGTGTGCAGGATTCACGTGTAGGTGGCGTACAGACGAAACACAGAAAGTACTTACGCACAAAAATATTCTGATTTATAACACAGTGCGCACGCACATCCGTCAGTTTCCCTTTATAAATCACAATCAACGCGAAATTTAGCACATGTGAGAGAGCGTCTTGTCCCACCCTTGTAACGCCCATAGTTGCCTATAAATAGTCACTGAAACGCCCCAAGTTAATATTCATTCATACCAACTGCATGAAGACAACCAAGATAGTGTTTGGTGGACTCAGTGTGGGCATTACAAATGCCAAACAGGCCTTAGGGTGGCAGCATGTGGTGGACGCAGTGACTGCTGCTGGTCCGAAGGTCGAACCCTCTCTGACATAAAAAACAGGCGGTCTGACATAAAGTGTTTGTGCCACAGGTGGGGGAAAGGGGACACCGGAGCTCACCTCCCTTATGAGTGACTTGCAGGAATTTTCGGGGAATCCCTCCTGAGTAGTGACGTATGTAGAGGGGGACACTGATATGCACAGACACACCGGATGACCCAGGTACGTAATTTGTATCCCCTCGTTTGAAAAGAGAGTAAACCAAATTAATTCAAGTTGTTTTTAAATATTTATTTACGCAAACAAATGAGCCATTTTTTAAATTGTTTTTAGTTGCTGCGTGTTCCAGCAGGCTCGGTGGTGCTGCAGCTGTCTCCACTGCACCTCGTGCGTCTCAACCCTCCAGCAGCTGTGTCCTCACAGATGCAGCTTGCCGAGGAGTTAAAAGAAATAAGGCTTGTTTTATGTGACACATCTGTAATCTTTGCAACATGTATGATTGTACTTAATAATAATAACTGCACACTATATACTGTGTAGCCTACTCCTAATCAATATCTTGCACATCCATCCCATTCCCTTTTATTTAATATTTAAAATTGAAACCTGTTAGCAGCTCCTCTAACACAGAATATATTTTACATTTTTCTTCTTTTGTAAATTCATTCTTTTTTATATTATTTTAGGATTACTTATTTTGTGTATTTTTTGTGTATATCTAAGACTGCTGCACACCACAACAACACCAAGGAAAATTACTACTATGTGATTCCCTGTATGTACTTGGCAATAAACTCGATTCTGATAAGCTGTACACTGAAAAATCTACTTAATAAATAGCGTTATGTTTATCCATATGTTGTGTTTTTACAGATAATGCATCACATCTACACGCTGGCGCACAGCAGCGGCAGGGTTGAGGGGTTCTTTTGCAACAGCAGATATCTCCGATTGTATTTATTATCCTAAATCATGTTTTTTTTGTGTGTGTGCACTCCCGGGAGTATCAATCAAACAGGTGTTTGTTTATTCATTTTAAGAATGGCTTTTTTCCATTTTTGCAAATGAACTCTTCATATAATACGTGAGAGGTAATATTTCGATTTATTTTACACAATGGTATCAATTTCAAACCGTTTCTCGGATTTCATCCTTCTGCCATCGGAGTTGCAGTTTCTCATTTCTCCAGTTTACGTGCGTACGCAAGGGTCAGAGTTTCAGTGGAGGACCGCACGTTCTCCTGTCAAATTTGTTTTTTATAAATCCCAAAGTTTGCTTAGAAAGTGGCGTACGCCTTGTTTTGTGCATACATAATGGTTGTAAATGAGGCCCCAGGTTGGGAGCAGAAAAAGAGTATTTTGGGAATAGCTGTCTAAAGACGGTACAAAGAAACTGAGAGAATAAATAAAGGCCATCTGTGAGCCTACACTGTGTTTTGAGTCTTTGTGTGTGAGTGTGAGTTTGTGGGACTCGAATGTCCTTGCAGTCTCCTTCCATTTGTCTCTACTTTGTATCTGGCTCCAGCCCAAGCACTTATACTAATCTATCTCCATATGCTGTCTCCTACACGCACACGCACACACACACACACACACACACTCACCCATGGGCCACCCAGGAGATCAAATTAGCTTGGTGATATGAGTAAAGGGAAGTCAACAGGAAGAGTGTACAGCCTCAACCAGGGTGAATACCAAACACTTTGATTTTACTGTATTTTTGCCTGAGCTCTATTGGAGTGAAGAATGAATCCCTGCAGCGCGTTTTGTAACAGAGTCAACACTGCTCTAATCAAGGAGGAGGGTATTATTACAGCCTAACATGCAATTGTATCCCTGTGAAACTCGAGTGCCTGTCGAGAGCTAAGCTATAAAAAAAAAACACATCTACACTTTCAATCAAATTCAAAAAAAATCCATGCTCATTCCCTGCTGTGCTTCCCGCCCTTCTCCTTTGTCGTTAGGTGGAACTCACGTGGCGCAGGGCGGCACGCCGTCACCCTGAGGTTCACAAGACTCCAACTCCTCCAGTGGCGGGCACTCCGCCCCCTCGCCCACAGGGAACTGGAGCACCTGTCTGCTCCGAGTGCGATTGCCTCTGGGAGACTCAGGGTCCACGCAGGTTTTGGAGCAGGGGCCCCATTCGGCCCAGTCGGTCACCTGGCAGTCCTTGGGGAGGACACAGGATTGGACGGTCAGCGGCAGTTCCCTCTGTGTGCACAAGCTGGGAAAGGACAAAGTGGCGGGGTGGAGATATGGTTATTGATTGATCTGGGTAGAATCAGAGGAGCGTTAATGCTACACCAAGCAGGATTATTAAGTAAAAATACATCTGTCTTCTCCGCTTAGGACCCAAACAGAAAAGGAGAATGTCCCAAACTTGTGATTGAAACATTGTAGATTCACTCAGCTCAAGACCCCCCCCACCCCCCGCCCCCCATTTCCATTTTCTTAATGCTAAGCAACATTATGCTAATTGGCTACTGGCTGTATTGTCATATTTAGCATACAGGTTATGAGAATGGTATCGATATCATCTAACACTCATAAGTAAGCATATAAGTTACAATGATATGAAACAAAGAAAAGTAGCAAATCATTATAGGACATTTTCTTGTTAACATTTTTTTGATAAATGATAATTAATTGATTATTGAAATTGTTGACAATTCATTTTCTGTACTTCTCCACCTGCACTAAACGACAAATCTAAGCTTGAGAATGATGTACAAACAACAAGCTGTCCAAAGGCAGATCCTCTATCTCTTTGTCACAGACAATAATGAATCATGCAGTGTGGAGCTTACTGACGCCTCATTACATGATGTCTTGAAAGTGAAGTTAAATCTTTCAGTTACCTCTTGCTGCCATTTCTAGGTCAGTGAGCAAAGTTGCCTCAAACCACGGTTTATAGTCTTTGAACATGTCTGAGCAACAGATATGTGACATTACAGCTGGTATGCAAAGCTTCACTTTAAAGTCTCTGCCCTTGACTGGCGCCACATTTTGTCATTAGCCCCTCTCATTAGCATACACACGTCATAATCAGTTTCACATTGGGAGCGCGGTGGCATGGTGTGTGTATCCTTAAGGCTTAAGTGTTAAGACAACCAAAACAACCTCTGATCAATCATTCACACACATCTTTTGATCATCTAAATAGCATTTAGATGTAATGAATAACCCATCCTCTTTTCGCCCCTACCGAATCATTAGAAATTTGTTCTAACTAAAGCCGACTGCTTTCTGCTACTCAGTCTGGATGTCTTTTCCCTTGAGGCGATGCAGCTGACGAGCTATTAGTGCTAATTACAGCTCTGCTTCATTTAGAAACCTCTCATTTAGACGTTGCCACCACACTTCACCTCCAGCAACTCAGACTTTTGGTATAAATGAGGAAATGTATGAGCTGAGGATGATGTGTTTTTTTTTCTTTAACTCCTGTGTCTTTGCAGATTAAAACACCTCTGCAGCCTTTGAAGTGGTTCTAAAGTGACACTGTGAAGAATCTTAGTTTTGTTTTTCTGCCAAACAATGAGAAATTTAAACAGTGAATGTGACACACTGAAGGTGATGGCTCGACTTCCTCTCTTAGGTGGAGCTTGTGTTGTAAAAAAGCCCCTAATGCAGCCAATGACCCATTTTCACTGCAACTAGATCCTTTGAGTTTTTGCCGTTTGTATGCGTGTATGCCCGAGCATTTTTGTGGAGATTTCAAAGATGCAAAAAAGAAGTAATTATTTCTTCATCTCAGTCATTCAGACAGAATGAGGACACAATCATTCTCTATTTAAATAAGTAAGATGATGTCTAAAAAATGTTCATTTTTAAGCCTGTAGGTTTTACACAGTAGCTTGTAACAAAGGACTCCATGAGCTGTCAGAAAGTCTCCATATTTCAGCACTTGTACACTCATTACTTGAACTGCATTCAGCTGTGCAGCTGAAATGGTCTAAAAACATAATTCTATGTGGGTCAAGTAATTAAAGAAGCCTTTTTACAACTTTTAGAGCCTTGGAGAAACAACTGTGTAAGTGGAGCGCTTGTGCCAAAAAAGATGCGAAACAAAATTACGGCATCATGTCAGCATTAAATGCAATGATGTAATGTGATACATTCCCTCAGTGGTGCAGCAAAAAAAACATTCAGAAGGTCATGATGCAAGCCTGATTAACAGGACAGAAGCAGAAGATTGAGTTCTGTGGAGGTGGCGTGTTTGGGACGAGTTGAGGACTATAGAGAAAGTAAAGACCCAAAGACAGATGTTCATCAAACGAAATTGGAAATGAAGTGAGCAAGATGTTCAGAGAGCGTCTGGCTAAGATACGACTGGGTTATTGCTTCACTGAGAAGTTTGTTCCACTTTTCTGAAAGTGGCAAAAACAACTATGAATATTTCAGAACAAGAAATAAACAAGTCAAGGATTAATATTTATGTTCCTAAGGGCATGTGAGTTGTTTTCACGGTTCCTTTGAAATATTTGATCCCAGTCACTGCTGAGAGCCGGGCGCCAACAAAGCATTAATGAATAGATTTAGTACATAATTGATCAAACCTTAGAGTACAGTGGCATGTGACAGATACTTGATATGAATGGAGGCTTGCTCCACTGACACTGTCACTGATTCTTTCCTGGAGATCAGAGACCTTGTGAAAGCCCCGAATTCAAGTTTCTAGGGAACAGCGATGACATTCGAGTTATCATCAGTCAAGGAACAGGAAAAGAGATGATGGATCCACAGACACGACTCTTTATAAGAATCGCTGATTACCTTACAGTCATCTAATCTAGAAATCAGAGAGTTATTATGAACAATATTCATGGATGTTGTAAAAAGAATGTAGTGATTACTGTATAAATGTTTAATCAGTTTCTCTGTTGAAACCAATCAACCACAAACTTTAACATAACAACTGTGTGAAAAGTGGACAACAGCTGGATTTGTAAGCTTTTTGTAAACACTGAATTTTAACATACTGTAGCTGTTTTCCAAAAACATAAATTGTCACATTTACGTGGTCAGTTTCTTTCTTTGAGGAGACAAATATTCAGCTAATCACTGGATATTTAGAAACATAGCCAATAATCAGTCATTGCAGGACAAAGGTCCTACGGAACCATGTTGTCTGTAAATAATTATAATGAGTGATCGTTTTTTAAAATCCCTCCTCAAATACTTACAATAATCAAAATATAAAGAAGGGATCACTCTGTGGACATATTACACTGTCTAATATATCTACACATTTCAGATCTCATCGCATCTGTCTTAGTTTTCTTGTGCTACATGCAAATCAGGGTAAGTCGTATTCCAGTCCAGGCTGTTGGCAACGCAGCTGAAGCTGTATGGTAACCGACAAAAACACAAGAAAAAGAACTTGTGCAATTTAGCAGGTTAATTGCCACAATAACAGTTTAGCTAGCCAAATAACAACTACTTTATCCATAAAGTAACACAAACACATGGATGACTCTCATGGATGGACACCAAGCGAGAGAGAAGTTTTGCTGCCCTCCAAACCCATTACAAATCACTGCTCTCCCACCCACACAGATTAGATAAGTGCTAGAACAACATGTTACGTCTTCTGCATGGCTGTATGTGTTGAAATAGCTGGAGTTTTTTTCTTCTTGACGCTTTAGTAAGACGGGGAAAATCGGCTAACAGACGAAGTTCATCAGGCACGGATGGGACGCGTTACGTAGGCGGGGCGGAGCTGGTTTTTTTACCCGTTACACCATCTGCACCTTTGTGTCGTGTGGTTGCGTACCAGCCATGTTTTCTGAGGAGATTTCAAGTAGGATACTTTGGAAAATAAAGAATGTTCCACTTTAACTATTACATAAATATAACCTGTCTACCTGTGTACTGTAAATTTATGTATTATTTATGTAATATATGTGCTTTCAGCTGTGTGTGATCCTGTCCATATGGCCTATTAACATTATGTAAACAAGCTGATTGAGCCTTGCCAAGTTTGAAGTCGCAAAAGACAAAATTATGGTTATGGAGGGTTTGGAAGTGTAGGCTGAATTAATTACTCGACTGTTTTAACTACAGGATCAAGGATACACATTTATTTGATTGATTTATTTTAATGTGCAATGGAAAAAAAAAACACAAGGTTGCATTGCTGCGTCGCATTGCCTCTGGTACAATGAGGTATTTATATTAATCATTTTAAACAGATTGTACTCATTTTTACACTGTTCTATGTAGTTTTTATGTAGAGATGAGCAGCGCGATGCCCGCGCAGGTGCGTACAGCTTCCGTAGTCAGTGTGGCAGCTTCAGTTGATTATAATGGAACGCGTTCTGCTGCGGCTAACATGTTGTGCTGCGCCTGTGCTGGTGTATTTAGGCTGTAATTCACTTCAGCTGCAATTATAACAGGAAGCAAAAAAACTAAACTGTACACGCTTACAGATGTAGTTAAACTTGAGAGGAGAATAATTACAGATGCGTCTTAGGGAGACCGATGCTTTCACACCTCTCAAGGTGGTTTAAACAATCCGATCTGTCTTTAATTCTTCTCAGTTGCATTTACACTTAGCTTTCTTATTTTTATATCTTATATTTTTATATCGCATTTCTATCTGAGTGGCTTAGTGTAAATGTGCTAATTAATTATAACAACCTGTCAATATTTTTTGCCTTTTGACATCAGCACAGCTTGACATCAACAGATGAAGCTGTCATGTATTTACCAAATGCAAGTTACACGTACAATGTAGAGTTGAGCTCAAACTCATTCTGCTTTGTTTTTAAACTTCTACTGTAAGGGTTTATGTTGATGGTGCCTTCCTATCGGATGTGGACATCTCTGCTGCTGGTGGCACATTCATTTCTTAGACGTAAATGTTTGATGTGCATTTCAGGCAAAGACTTCTGCTGAGAAATGAGTGGAACTGAGAGCCATTTGATCTAGATCTTATTTTCAGTCAGAGCGTGTGACTTTGACACTCACAGCAATAATAATGTCAGGGCTAGAGGTTAGATCCCAGTTGGGTTTACCAACACTATAAATGGAAGCAGGGACTCATACAGTAACAGCATGTATTATGGATAATAGTGCCCACTGAATACCTAATTCAATGACTTATTCAAGTAATGATTTGCTTTAAATGACATTTCCTAAAACTATTGACTAGTTTTTTGAATAAAGCTGCTTCTTTAAAGCTAATTTCTTTACCTACATCTTTGCAGCTTTACATTACAAATTGACTCTTAAATCACACAAATATGTTTTTCACTTACCTCTGGTCTTGTCTAGCCTTGGAGATTGTTGGTTTGGTTTTAGAATATCCATCACAACGTCTATCTTAAAATGATTTA
Organism: Scomberomorus guttatus; assembly: GCA_038419695.1. NCBI lineage: Eukaryota > Metazoa > Chordata > Actinopteri > Scombriformes > Scombridae > Scomberomorus > Scomberomorus guttatus. The sequence goes on from CM076448.1 coordinate 29,719,942, forward strand.
ACGCCTAAATGAAACTATCGGCATGTCATGTCTGATTTGGTTGAACTGAGCCTTTAACATCACTAGAGACTCTAATGTCTTTACCTTTAAGATACAAAAAAAAAGCCTTCCCGTTACTATTTATTTTAAAAGTTTTACTGCAGAAATTTGACTTTGTTGCTTAGAAAGAAAACACATTTTTTGACATTTTGAGTGACACTTAATTTGTTCACTTTTTTTTGGAATGTATCATTACACATCCATTCAAAACCAGGGAACAAAACCCAGAAAATTGCCTCATTTTGAAAAGTGCCACACAAAGTTGTGGCAAAGAATGATCTCATGTCATAAAATGAGCTGCTTTGCCACTTAGATCCTTGGAAGCTGACATCAAATACACTGTGGTAGTTGTGCCTCATTGCTCTGACAGCACAGCAGTGACAAAGACACAACCAATAAACATCCTCCTCTATGTCACTTCCTGACAGGGAGAAGGAAAAACTTTCAGGACGACACATTTTGCATCATGTTTAGTTGTAACAGTCACTTAAAGACCAGCACACCTAAACATCAAAGGTACACAGAAATATGAGGAGCAGTTGAATTAACTGATAAAAATAAATAGATGTATATACTGAAGATAAATACAGAGAGACATACAGTACCAGTCAAAAGTTTGGACACACCTTCCCATTCACTTCAATGAGAAAGTCTGTCCAAACTTTTGACTGGTGCTGTATATATTAAATTAAATAAATACACCACCTCTGCTAAAGGCATGTAATACAGTCGATAATTAATTTTTTTTTTTTTTAAATGAGGCAAAAAACAAAAGCTGCTTGTCAGTGTTTATCGTTCCATTATTAAGCTGTAATTGAGACAGATATTTCACCAGTGCCTTCGAAAGACAATTAAAGGAGTATATAATAGTGCTGAGAAAAAAAACTCATTAACTTTACTGTCACATTAACATAAAAATGTTGCCACTCACATGCGTCCAACAGCGCTCCCATTCCTATGTATGCAGGTCACCTCCCGAGTCTGGTAGCCGACCTGGATGTCCCAGAATGGACTCTCTTGCCGGTTAAGGCGGTTCCTGGTCCGTTTCTTCTGGATAAGCTCCCTGGTCTCGGGATCTTTGACTCCTGCTCTCTCCCTGAGCCCCTGGCCTTTACCTTTCCTGCGCTTGGCTTGGCGTGCTGGCCGAGTCTGTGGGAGAGCGCAAGGGCTCCAGGGACCAATCCTGAGACTGTACATGCCCTCCGGACCTGTGCAAGGTCCAGGTTTACAAGACTGGAACTCAGTTAGGTTGGGGCAGACAGCGCCTCCAAAAAGTGGAGGAACCAGGACACTACGGACCCTGTTCCGGAGGCCTGTTCCACACGTTTTGGAGCAGGACGTCCATGGAGAATACTCAGAAACCACGCAATCCTGGGGGCAAGGGATCAAACATGCCTGCTCCAGGCGAGGCTTGGGCTCAAAGTATTCACAGATGGCATCCTCTGCTGGAATCCCGTCTAACTTGAGTATGCAGCCCACCTCCCGGGTCTGAATGCCCTCTTCGCCTCCACTGCATGTGAACTGCCGTTGGGCCCCAAAGGTCCTTGCTGACACTGGCACGCACTCATTCCAGGCACCCAGTTTCCAGTCATAAAGATCCTTGTGCCAGTCACACACACGGAAACAGTTTCTCTGGTTGGAGGGACGCTGGCCCTGGTCACAGTTGGTGTGAAGTGTCGTCCAGCCGTCCACATGGGCACACCAGACTGCCCGGCTTTGACTGCCACCTGGTCCACAGTCGCTGCCCATACATCTTCCCCATGGACCTGGGAAACAGTAAACAGGCTGAAATTATAATATGAAACATACTGTATGAAACAATAAACCTTTTTGCTTCAGATGTAATTCCAAGAAAGACAGTTGTAATGTAAGAAGCCTCAAGAGAAAATTCCATCATATGACGAAACACAATCAAGATACTGCTCACAAACAGAGAAAACATCTCCGCTATTATCTTAGTTCTACTTATAATAATGACGCCTTTCAGATTGGAAAAGTTGAGAGATTACATATAGGTGTATTATTTGTTTATGGATCATTTAAAAATAAAACAAGGCATAATTGCACAGGATGTGAATTGATTGGAAGTGTAGAATTAACAACCGTCCTGTTATTCCATTAGTCAAGATCAATCATCCATCAGTTAATGGATATCAATGACACATTTAAAAAGTGTTATGTGCCTTAAAACTGAAGTCTATTTGCAAGCATTAATTAGTACATCTGCACTAAAATGCTTTAGCAAGGTTGGAGACAGTTTTCTTATATGTGTTGTCAATTAAGAAGAAGCATATAAAGCATCTTCAAGGATGACACAGTAAAGCCTGTCTGAGTACCACAGGGATGGGCAGGAATGATTAGGCAATGCAAATACAATGTGCAACAGTGCAGATTATAGGTAATCAAAGGAAAGCATCTGAGAGCCAATTTAAAGGGGCCTTGAGTAATCTGTGATATTTATCAAATTCTATTGCCAACCAGCAGGAATCGCCACAAACATCAATAAAACATGTTTCTCTTCCCACAAGTCTCTGGCGCAGTGTTCCCCTTATCCCCTCTTACTAATTACAATAGAGATTCAACAAACAGTAAAAATCCAGTAAACAGGACCAGTGCAGTAAAGAGCTAATCATAAAATCATACATGATAATACATAATCATATTTTTTTTATTAGTAAAAAAAAAAAAAAAAAAATACTAGCAATACTTTGCCATTTTGTATGGCTTGAGAATAGGGTTTTTAGCCTTAAAGGATAAGGCCAGTGATATTAAATATTTATCTCAGTGTCAACACATCCTATGAAAAGACCAAAACCAACAATGCATTGCCCCTCCTAACACGTACACTATTTTCTGTATAGTGAAAGTCTGATATAGCTTATTTGTCTGTGGCATGGACCTTTGTTATCCAAAAAATATTAAAAACACATCAATGACAACGCTGCACCGAGTGACATGTTATCTTAACTCACTCTCGCCTGTGCATCAAATGTATATAAATGTGTGGCTGAAAACGGATGTACCATTTCTTCCTTTGCTAAAAACTACAGTGTCCAACAGTCTTAGGAAGTGACTGAGCCTTATTCAAAAATAGACCCGGTTTTAAAGATTTATGTCTTACGTATGGCTGACTTCAAAAGACAGGGCAGGGAAGTCGGAAAGTATTGATAGATTTGGTCTTTTCATGGGATTTGTTGACAGTTAATAGCATCGTCCCCAAATCATTTATTGCAATATTCATCAACAATCCCAACCCATGTGCAGATTATACATTATGTTTGTTTTGTGTTAATTTATTGCTCCTTTAGGTAAACTACTCTGGTATGAAAAAAACAAATATATGCACTGCTCACTTGACTAAATAACTTTGCTACTGCAGGTGCCAGAAATATAACTTTACACATAGAAACAAAGAACAGCTTCCACACAGTAGGACGTACACACACTTTTAAGCCCATTTAAGCTTTTGGTCACACTCCTTCTGGTTTTCTCTATATAACTTCAGCCTGTTCGGAATGAAATAGAAGAAAGCAGGGCCTAATTTAGTGTTTCTCCACATAGAAAACTTAGCTGAAACCATGAAAACTGTCTTAACCCAGTCAACCCAACTCAGCTGGTACTCAACGCAAGTTGAAAAACCTTAATTAACACTGGGTGACTGCACTCTCACTGTGCTATCCAAAGGCTATTGATACTACAAGGGAAAAGAAATCAAACTAATTGGGTAGCTTCGCATTTCACCTAACACTAACCTCTTAGGTAATTGATTACTTAAGCATGTGGTCTGGGGCTGATTCGACCGTGAGTGGAAAGTGGGCAGTCAGGATTAGGGCGACTCATGTTGACCCATGTACATGCAGAGTTAAAAATCATGCCTGGCAGAAAATCAGGTGCACATTTCCAACAATGATTGCCTCTGATGAGGCTGCTTGTAGCCTTGTCTTTGATCTCAGCTGCTGATACAGCTGACAGGATCTATCTTCAGTCAACATGATGCAGAGTTCACAAGAGCTTCAAAGCATATGCTAAATGGATAGTTTACTCCCCAATCAATCAACACACTAGATCACGTCTGATCATTAAGTGATTTGTTGGTCTGCCAGGCATCTACAGCTACAGATCACATCATGTTTCTGTATATTTTGGATAGGTAGTTTTTTTAAGAAATTGTGGTACAAAGCACAAAACATTCAAAGGTGAAAAATACATTTAGTATTCCCCAGACAAATCCCCTTAGCTGTTTGTCTGAGTCCATAAAATCTATGTGATGTTTATTTTTATTCCAATAATAGAAAAGGGCGACTTGGAAGTTTTATCTTCACAATAAAAGCTGATAAAGACAGTGAATGTTATCTGGAGAGCTGATATTGAGTTTTCAGGCAAAGAAAGAAAATGCAGTGGAGGAAACGCTCATCTAAAATCTGAGAGTATTCAGTAGAATCAGACAGGTTCCCCGCTACCAAATAAAACACCTCCCACCCAAATCTAATCCATCCCAGATAGAAGTTATCTTCTCTAAGACAATTTTCAGGCGCAGCCCTTACACTCACCTCTCCTCTAGCTCAGAAAAGTAGAATAAAACTGGTTCTCAACAAAAAAAAAAACAAAACACCACAATATCCTGGTCTAAGCAAGCACAGTAGAAGTCTGGTCTGTGCTGTCTCTTGTCCTCTTTAAACATGTACTTTATCTCATTCTGTTTCTAATATCCTATATGATATGTTTTGTTATGTCACATCTTTGCAGCTGCTTGCATTTTTTTTGCCCCCAATAAACGCACAAAATGTTAAACTTCCTTCTTCCAAATGTAAATCGACACCTAGCCATTGTAGCCTACAGCTAAACTTTTCAATATTGCATGCAGTCTGACAGCACGATTTGACATTCTGGCAACAAACTGTGTTTCACCTCCATTTATCACATGTTAAGCACAAAGCATTTACAGAAATATCAATTACTGTCACTCTGCTAAACATCAGATGCCATATAAGATAAATAATCATCTTCTGCCATGGAAATCAGAAGTGTAATTAAACTGCGGGGTTACTTGGGGGCAACGGAAACAAATCAACACAACATGTGGCGAATTTGTTAGCAAGCAGTTGCTTACTTAAACATCAGGCAGTTACCAAGCAATATTGTCATTCATTTGGAGTCGTGTTTCTGTCCACCTGGTTAATGTAAGTCCAACATTCACTCTCCTTTAGCTCTGTTTTTGCTCTCTATCAACCCCTGAGGGAAATATGTGGCAATGTAGCTGCTAAATGTTCACCAGCTAGAAGCTGAGTGTGTCTATTTGCCGTTTGGTGCTGAGTGTATAGTGGGTTTTTAGAGCTTTTTCTCTGACAACAGCTGCCTTCTAAAGTAATGCAACACAGCTTTTAAACTTAGCTAAACTCCCCTAACAATACATCTAAAAACTAGACAGTCCACTAAAAAGTATCTGAAACACTTAATACAGTAAATCATTAGAGTGGCTACAGCTTTGGAGTTGGAGTTGTTCAAATTTTTGCACCCAAATGAATGCTTGCTATTTAGAAAATGTGCTTCAAAAGGCAAATTAAAAATTCATGCATGTCTGGAGCGGTGACCTCTGTGTTTGTGCGATTAGCTGTCACCATACAGAAGCATGGTAAGAGATAAAAATAAAATGGGATGGTAGGCAGCAGGTAGCAAATAGTGCAGTTAGCCAGATGACCTGTTCTGACAATAAATGTATAAAGGAGGAAGAAAATGTGCAGACAGCATTTTTTTTTAATTAGGAACTTGTAGCTATGCTAAATAAATAGTCTGATAATTGCAGTATACATCAAACCAATCGATTGTTAATCAAACCAAATTAATTAAATCCAACCTTCAAATATTATTAGCATTATTGATTGTAATACAGAAATGTAATTATAACCATAGTCCACTCATTATAGAACCCTGTACTATAAGCTTTGGGCCATCTGGCACTATATTCTTGTTGACATTTGTGCTTTTACGTCTCCTTTCTTCTCATAATGAGCTCACTGAAACTGCAAGTTAGACAACAGAAAGAGATTTTCTTTCTTTTAAAGCCAAGTGCTCAATCAGTTTCCAAGGGGACCTTCAGGTGTTAATGAAGAGGCAAAAACTGAAAAGTCACCAAAAAGAAAAGAAAAGTTCTGCAGGCACTTTTAGCTAACTAACCTGTAATTATAATAAAATCAGCTATTCTTTGTTTTACTTGAGGTCCCCCAGAGCCCTAAACAGGTCCCCTGGGAGTCCCCGGGACACATACTGCGGATCTTTCCTTTGAACAATATGTGGAGTTTAATATCCTCACTGTCGGGGTGAGAGTCTGATCTCTGACTGGGCCTCGAGTGTCTATTTAATGAACAGCGTCTTTGTCCCTGCAGGGTCAGCTTCACTAATGAATGGGTCACTGTGTCGTTCTCTCCCTGCTTGTGTTTGTTTATTATTTCTAAAATCCGCAGCATCTCGCGCTCAAAGTGAGGAACCTTTCTCTCTGCCAGGTCAGGGTTCATCTCAGGATCATCTCGGCTGTCAGGCTAGCGGTCCTGCATACAGTAGATGTGTCTTGACTTGAAGCAGTCAGGCAGTCTGTCTGTCATTTATCATTATATGGAGAGAGGTCGAATGAAATACGAGCGGGTTTGCCTCCATCAGTAAAATGAAGTTTTTGAGAAGCACTGCAGGGTCAGTGTGCACTGTTAGGAAAGGTGGAAACTTAGCTGCAGCTGAACACTGTCAAAACTCAGCATATTATCAAAGTGTATATATTTCAAATATTAAGGAGCAGCAGTCTGGAAGGTAAGACTGAGTTAATGTATATATTGTGTAAGCCTCCGGTCTCTAAGGATCGGCTCTCCCACGTTCTTCTCATAAATGAGAATGAGTTCAGTCAACTTGTCAGAATAAATCAAGGCTCAGAAAGACGATTTTACAGAGGTTTGATTTTAACGGATGACTATATTTATTTTATGGATATGGCTGCTAACAAACAAACCTTCTGTCAGTGTTTTGATCATATTTTGTAAAAGCCTGAACGAATCATCAAAATGCTCTAGAGTGAAGCTTCTTTCATGATCTATAGAATTTGAATGGTGATTTGAATATCATGTAAACAGGCCTGAAAACAGATCCATCAGTTCTACGGCAAAATGGCAAGAGTCTGATTAGCCTGATTATATAATCTTTCTTGGTTTGAAAACCCGACCGCAGTGTTTGAAATACTCTCTTCCTGCTGTTGTTAAAAAAGCAGCTTCAAATTTAGTTTGTTAATGTTCAACTCTCTATTTAGCTTCACAGTTTTGACAGGATGAACCATATGAACTACAGTGTGATAATTGCATGTTTGCGTAGCCTTTGGGAGAAATAAGTATTACCACATTGAGCTTGCCATGTTGAGTCACATTAAGCTCAGCAGAGCATTTGTTTGCCAAGAGCTACAAAACAAATCTGGTGTGCATGAGGCGAGGGCCAACTGTGCATTGTTACTGTGTTTAAAGAGCACAGCCAGCTATAAATACTATTCCCAGACAGAAAATGTTGCCATTCACATCATGTTATTCCTTATGGAGTTCAGTCAAAAGATTACTATTTAGCACCAGATGGACATTAGCCTTTTAGTTTAATGGACCACAGTGTGCATCAGGGGTTAGCGGGGAAAAGAGCAAAAGTTAAAGGAGAAAGGAAAAGTACCAGGGGCTAATACTTAACATCTGAAGGAATAATTTGAGCAGCTTAGCATTCATGGGTGATTGTTAACCCCGGCCTACATTTAGTGTGATTGGTGCCCTGGGCTGCGTGGCACTAAGCCACATTGACTAGAGCTCTCCCCTCACACTTGATCTAAATTTCATTGGCTGTAATATCACAATTCTGCTCGCATGGATTGAAGGAGCTTCTTTGATGACTCTTTATTCATCACATCCAGTACAAAATACCGTACGTAACTGCGAGGCAGGCATTTCAACAAGCCACACAATGTTAAATGGTCTTCACCATTTTTATCTTTGTGTATCTCTGTGTACACATACTCCATATTACAACTTGATAATTGCAACTGTGCGCTGCAATCACTTACTAACTGATTGTGGCAATTTTGTCTTTTTTTTTTAATGTGAATACTGATGATTATGAATATGAAAATAATTTAATTGAACTGACAATGTGAATTCATATCACTCAAGCATCATTTAACCATCAGATTAATCTTCATACACTATTCATATGAAATTAGTCGTGAGAGCTACCATCCAGCTACAGTTAAAAGATGCTGGTCTAATGAGCCAGAAGCAGAAAATTCTCCGTAGATGACTAAAACTGTGTGTACGCACAAAGGCAGAAATATGCATTTGCATTATTTTTGTCAGATTTATAGAGCCGTGCATGTGCATGGTTCTGTTTTATGAATCTCAGTCATTGTGGAACTAGGCACATGTGCACTAGCCTTAATACCATTCCCACAATTAGCGGTAAATCGATGAAGACACATCATTAATCAGCTGTTTTCAGTATACTTCCCTCCCCAGCTGTCTTTACCCCTGTCAGTGAAACAAACTGTATAGAAGAAGTGCGGCTATTTATCAGCATCAATAGCATTAATACATCACATGGACCTGTACCTCATCAATAGTTTTAAATGTCAGAAATTTAATCAATGATTAGTTTGCGGCACTCATATGGAACCGACTTTACAGGGTGTCACAATTAAGGATAAAATAAAAATAATATTAAAAGAATGATAACATTGATCACAAAACAGCAATTAATCAATATTAAGTTTATAAATACGCCTTTCATTGGCATTTTACAGAAATTGATGTGTAGACTGCATAAAACATGCAAAAGCATTGTTTATACATCTGGCCCCTGGTGCATCAGTCAAAATTAGCTCATCTTTTAGTGTTAAATTATATTTGTTCCTAGTTATCGCATTCACAAGTGAGGGTGAGCCGCATCATTAGGTTTTTAAGCACCTGGAATTCAGCTGAAACAGAAATACATAACAAGTGGTGGAAGAAGCCAAAAGTGAGAATCGGAGCTGGAAGACTAGCTTGTTGTTCTGTTGTTTACAGATAGGTTGTGTTTTTCTGTTAGCTCATAAACACCCCCAGAGGATGGAGAAGTGACAAGATAAATTTCTCCAATCCTAACAACACCCACATGCTCGGTAGTGATGATATTGCTAATGGCAAGCATGAAAGAAATCTCCTAAATTCGTTGAGTCAAAGAGGTCAGGACCAGGCGCCGAGCCAGAGTGAAATACCTGTAGCTTCTAACGCTGCATCTTCATTTGTCACCACAACAACAGTGACAAGATAGAGTCTGAATTCAAATGAGCCTTTCTTGCTTCACAATTGAAACTGTCAGTGTCTAATACACACAGACTCCCACAAGTCAGAAACAATGGTCAGCATCTAGGTCAGTCAGGAACAATGTGATGCTGTCAGATGCTGTCAAATTCAGAAGCAAATCAGTAGAATCCATTATTTTCCACTATAGACTTTCATATTCCCCATCAGCCTGATAAATGACAAACACCTGACTGTTAAATCTACATGCAAACAAACACTGAGTGCAAAAGTTAAAAGAGCCTGTAAACAATGACAACAGAACGCATCACTGCACATACACGCTCCAGTAAAAATATCTAATTTCCCTCCGAAGCAAACCAGGTAACCTTGACATTCCTGAGAGTAAAAAACACTATAACAATGATTATGTTAGAAACATCACTCTTCCAACATATCAATGTGTCCTCTACTCTCTTGCTCTAAAAACATTCAGAAGAGCCCACACTTGCACTTCAATATCCATACTGTACCAGCATTATCAATATGCATAACTGACTATCATGACTCCCACTTGAAGCTTAACGCCACTCTAGCTTGCTAGTATTCATTGGCAAGGCTACTGCATATTTTCAGGTATTAACGTCAGCTTTTTTGGAATATACACGCCTAACACATACAGTTCATATTCCTCTTGAAATGTGGGCAAACGCTTCTTCTTCCTAAGCCCAAAACCAACTTTTTAAAACACACAGTAACATACATAGCACTTTAAAGCCCCTTAGAACTTGGTTTCAAATAGTAAGTATAAGTTCGGAAAAAACAATTTAACACTAAATCTGATAATCTGCTTTATCGGGCCTGTGTGGGTGTAATTAAACAACCACACAGCTGTCACCAGATTTCGATTTAAATATTGTGAAATTATATTTGGTGCATAGGAATATGCAATATCTTGTTTTCACAATTAACGCCCGCCAACTTAAAACCAATGAGACAAAAACTGTTCCTAACTTCACAGGTTTTCCCAATCCCCATAATAATCTGAATATCACAATATCACAATATGTATACATTTATTCTAATATTGATATATTATGATATGAAAAATCTAAGTATAGAAAATCTATTACAAATAATCAAATTGAGTTTCATTGCCAGTGTTTCCACCATTAAGCTTTACATCAGACAAAACCTAAATCACCTTGAATAACTCTGTCACTTAATTGTTTGGACAGAAAATAATACAATGACACAAATGGACCATATCATCATGATGCCACTGTGCAAGGCAACTATGGTTAAGGAAAGGGGAAAATCATGGTTACGGTTAATCAGAGGCACAGTACTTCCCACACTGGCACTGAAGTTTGGCATTTCAATCATCATCCAACATGGACGTAATTCCATCATTACCCAGCCTAAAGGTACAGCCATTGTTCAATTTGTTCCAGTTTATTTGGTATTGGTTGACTGTAGTGCGTTGTTTGTCATTAGTTGACATTTGTTTTCACCGAATTGTTGCATCTCTATTCTTTTCTTTTACAACTTAACAGCCAATAGTGTATAAAATAATTTACTGTATGGAACCCAGGAAGATGCAACTGCTAATGTGGAGGCTAATGGGGATGCAAATCGAGTAAACACTGGTCTTTAGTAAAAGAACAAGAAAGGGAACTTCCCATGCTGTGCTTCTGTACTCAACATGCCAATTTTGTTTAAGGAAAGTGAGTCTAACCACACTCAACTGCAACAGTGCTGGTGTTTGTCACAATGTACAGTAGCCAGTCTCACTAATAAGGGAGGGTTTTGTTTTTTTTCTTCTAAATAAGCCTGGTGGTACACAAGAAATTATTGTTGATATGACAGGGAGCATGACTGGCAAGAGTTTTCTTGTTCTCTTTGGAAAATATGCCCATGCACTGGATTGAAAAACAAATGGGTTGTATCACAATTAATCATTTTGATGCTCAAATATGCATAAAGTGCAGAGAGTTTCTACACATCCTCCTAACAGTAGAAGTGAAAATCATGATATATAACATATATAATAGAATAACAAAGTCCCTAAAATACTCCTAAAGGCTGTGTCAGGGAAAAATACCCTCTGCATTTTAAGTAGAGACACCAAAGAGAAAACAGAGCAAATAACACAGTGGCCGTACCTGTCACCGTCAAGGTAAAAATAAATATAAGTGCACACTGCTGCACACTGTTTTATCTTGATTTGCCAAGAAATGAAAATGCTCTTTTTCTGCTGTGAGGTGATACAAATATTATAAACACATTTACACCCAGGAGCCGTCCAGTACAACCTGAGTCCTCCACTACTGGCGACAGAGCAGCTCCATATCTTTGGTTTTCTTGAATTAAATCTGAGCTGACAGGCCCACGGATGCCTCCCCTAAAGGAGTATGATAGTTTGGCAAAGGGTAGGGGTGTAGGGGAATGGGGGGTGCAGGAAGTTTCAGAGCCACACAGGGAGTGTCAGAGGCTCAGTGAATCTGCCCTGAGGATGAAAGCCTCTGGTCTGTGAGATGCTGCACTGGCAGGTTTTACAAAAGCAGCAGTGGCACAGACTATTCAAAGTGTTTTACTGCGAGCAAGAAAACCAGAGACAGAATGAGAAGTACACACAACAGGAATGCTTGTTTTATCAGAGGACGGTATTCTTCTAGTGACGGTGTGGTATTTCATCTCCATCTCAGCCTCACAAACATACAATATGCATGTGACTGGTTGCAGCTATCTGAGGACAGACACAACAACAAAGGCATGATGACATATTGTAGCACTGAGCTCAAGTTAGGTGTCGGCAAGGCAGCCTCCCTAAAGCAGACTTCCAATCTGACATCCATTATTCTGAAATTTATGATACCATGTCCACCCCTGGTGTGCAGAGACAGGACACAATATCAAGAACACCTGTACCATGTAATGGAATCTTAAACAATATTCCTGAAAAATATTTTGTGAAGCTTAGGATGTTTGATTTTTGTAGAAAAGTGTTGATTCTACTCTGCTTATTTCTGAGGCCTTTGCTTGTGATGTGGGACTGAATGTGTGAAATTCTGTAACCCCTGACCGCCCACTTTTATGTATATGATGTAGCAGTGGGTCTCACAGGCAGTTTTTCCATGGGCCTGATATAGCCTGCTTTAATGCTGCCAAGCTGCAAGCCTTGATTACATGCGTTTCCAACCAGTTGCCGACCCACGTTGTTGTGGCCCTGCTGGGTAGTAGGACCGACCACGGCCAACCTGAAACGGTCTCCTCCTTCAAACCAAACCAGTGTATTGCACTAAACTGCTTCACTGAACACACGAGTCCTTTGGTTCATAAATTATTATTTATTATTGTTCACTGATCACTTCCTACAGCCATAGTGGAGCTCTATTTGAGCTGTGTTAAGATACTGTACTGCTGATGCAAACCACTAATTTCCTGCTGCTGTTGGTTTTAGAAAGGCTTTCATTGTGAAGCATCTATAGAAATGCAATGTATTTGTCGGCGAGTTAGCTCACCTTTGTTAGCAGAGCCGTTGTTAAAAAACTGTTCTAAAAGACATAATCAGCATATTCAGCAGTTTTTGATCCGTGGATCATTTTTAAAAATGCAGGGAGTAACATTACAAGAAGAAACAGCCTCAGGGAGATGGTTTAATGAACAGCAGCAGATGACTGGCTATAACTGGGGATTGTAGGAATAAACACAATTCCAACACATCATCAAGGGAAATAACACCTTTCACCTTGTCTTAGTGTCTTTGGAAAAGGGCTTGAAAGTCAGGGTTGTAAACCATAGAGTTGAATTGAACACCTTTCTGTGACAATTCAAGCATAAATCTAACAAACTTATTTTCTCACTTACCTCCAGTGGTATCCATGATATCCATCTCTGAGATTTCTGCTTTCACCCAAATACCGTGTAGGTGGAAGGAGCTGGAAGCTTTGAAAAATTACATTTGAAAAATTCAACAGAAATGTGTCTTTCCAGACACAATGCTCCCATTCCTCTGGATAATCCACAGACCTCACTGTCAACAGATTTCACTGGGACTACTTAGAGAGACCCTATGAAAACTGTAACAGGGACACTCTGGGAGGTGATGTTGCTGTTGATTTTTTTAAATGTAAATGTTCAATACTGTCAAAATTCCTCACACCTCTATTGTATTGGGATGAAGACAAATCTAAAGTATCTACATGGACAGATTCCACAAGACATAAGTGAGAAAATCTGAATTTTATTAACATTGTGTGAACTGACCCTTTAACATAAATCTTGAGTTAACAGTAGGTTGCAGGGTTACTGAATCATATTCTGCAGGTGTTATTGTATCAACCCGCCATATTTAAGACCCCCTACAATGTGTATCTACATTTTTGCATCTGCTATTCCAAATCCCCGTCTGACAGTAATATCCTGCAATGTGCATGTAGTAGTTGGATAATCTTTTGTATTTTATGGATTAAGCTCTTGCTGTGTGGATTTTCTTGATGGGGGGATGCAAGAGAAGTGACAATCTGTGAATGAATTTACTGCTCGCGAGGAGAAAGTGCAAGCAGCATGAAGCGAGGCTGTGTGCTTTAATATCACTGGTGTGAGACGCACTTCTTAGAAATCACAGGTTACAGGTGTGGTGCTGCTGTGTATCTGTGCATGTGTGCCACAGTGTATCTGCATGTGTTGCTCTGTGCAGGTGCCGTTGTTGCTCCAGGGGGGCGGTGGTTTGATGATGTAGCTGTCACTTTATTAAGATAAATTTTCCAATCACACAGCGAGATCTCCCACCCTCAAGAGTGCCAGCATCAGGGATTAGATTACCACCTCCCACAATGCATCACGTTTTACATCACAAACCAACAGGAAAATATTATTAGAGTGGGGATACTCTGCAATCCTGCCTCCTAAAACGAGAGGTTTAAAATTAGCTCTGGGGATGCACAGTAAATCACAGCAATGACGGGAGTCATTGTGATAACACTATTATACATCAGCTAATTTAAAAATACTGAATGTAGGATATGCTTCAACAATATATCAGTGTGAAATTAGTGTTGTTCATGAACTCAAATGCTATTAAACAAACAACTGTGCAAATAAAGGCGCTGCACACAATTGTTATTTGCTTCATGCTTTGATTTGGACAGATATGGAATCTATCAGACTCAGATCCCTGTTAATAACTGATAAAAACTGTTCTGGCGGACTAGTAAGGTGGTGCGCAAGATGAGAAAATAATGAAATATGGCAATAAGAATCATCTCACATGGGATATGCAGTGGAACATGACACCAATGGTAATTATTACTGTTCTTTCAACACTGATATTGTTAGAAAAAAGCATACACAAGCTGCTTTTAAGATAGTACCAGCAATTTCATTATTTTAGTGCCACGCTCAACTACAATGAGATCCAAGTATTCCCAGACAGGCAGTTCATATCAAACTATGTGTTAGGACTGGAACGTTTTAATTTTTCTGCTTCAACAAAGCTTGGAATTACACAACAATACAATTACAATCATGTCATAATCCTTTTACAATCACCTATACCACAAAAGACAGCTTGGTAAATGGGAATGATGCCAAAGGGGGATTCGTGAAAGTCAGAAACTGGCATTTAAATTGATGTGAATAATGAAGTTCTTAATAAAATGCCTTAAACATAACCTGGTTCTGGATTAGAGCATGGCAAAAACTAGTTCTGCCTTTTGACTGCAAATATTGAAATAATGTTAATGCTGTAATTCATATTGTTGTTGAGCAGCAATTTCAGCCACAGCAAACGTGCCAGTCTGAATGTCTGGCAGCACTTCACCATGCAGATGACTAAAGTTACAATATTTTACAAAAATAAGTTAGGAACTTCAATTTTATAGCTAAACTAGACATAACTCAATACTTGACGGCTCTACGTCCACACTAACAGTTCTGTCAGGCTTCACTCAGGCACAAGAGGATTTTAGCTAAATGCTTACGTCAGCATGCTAACATGCTCACAATGACAATGCTAACACAGGTATAGGTATAATGTTTACCATGTTCACCATTTTAGTTTAGCATGTTAGCATGCTAACATTTGCTAATTAGCACTAAACACAAAGTACCCCTGAGGCTGTTGGAAATGTCGTTAGTTTCTGGACCGAAGTGGTGGACCAACCAGCCGGCCAACTTTGCCACAAAAACACATCTGCCTTATCAGTCTAAATCCAAAAGTGAAGCTGTTTTATGGAAGGTCATCCCCTTCTTGGTAATTGAGGTGTTGTAGAATCCCATAATTTACCTACATAAGACACTTCCTCGCAAGCAAACTATAAAGTTTTATTAACAGTTGCATGGAGGCGTAAGAGTGGGAGGGTGGCAATTACATGTTTAAGACTTTGTTGATGAATCTACACTGAATTTACACAAATTTACAGTATTATGCATGACAGAAAGGCTTTGAAAGTTGGTCATTTATTAAAATTCATGAAATCAAGTCTGCTACATTCTTTTGTTTCTGCTAATTAAAGCCCTGATGATGCAATATTTATAGAAAATTACTGCCTGTCAGGTTGTTAATTCAAGTAACAGCAGGGGTCTGTGTTTTACCAATCAGCTGAGCTTACTGGATTTAGGAAAGTAACACTTCTAGGCCAGTTGCTGCTAAACTTATTGAGGTGCAGTCCCACTTTTCGGGGCCTACCGGGGATCCTTCTTGGACTGTGATTCTGCAGCAGTAGGGAGGTGGGAGGTATTGGACAGAGAACATGGATATCAGAGCCAAGCTTGATTCAAAGCATGCACACATATGCGCACATGCACACACTCAAACATTAAAACAGACACACACATACACAATGCACACAAAAGGCCAAAGCAGACAGACTGTGATCGTACCACCACATCGACCCACCGCCTCCTGTTAGCTCTTTTCATGCTTGCTTTCATTTCATGTCATGCTGAAGTGTATGATGAAAACAGAGAATAAGAAGGTGAAATCAGGGTGAAACCTTTGAATTTCATAATGAAGCCTCTAAATTGCAATAAAAAAAGAAAATTGTTTCATCTTTGTTTTTCATTGTCTTTGTTTTTCATTTACTTTGCAAAAATCTTCCTGCCAAACTGAGTATGAATAAATTTAACTTCACTTGGCTTGAACATGGCTTCCTCACATGAGTAAAATAGGTCATATGTAGCAAACAGATGCTCCATTTGCACCACTGCATTACTGAAATTTGAAAGATAGCTCTGTAATCTTTCAGACTGCACACCTGTACATCTAAACTTACACGCTGTACAAACCAAACTAGAGGACAGGTGTCTCCTCACCTGATCTTTCTGCAAAAATACAGTGTAATTTATTCATTCAGGAGACTAAGGTCAGGTAAAGGTAGCTGCTGAGCCCTTGGGTTATTCCTTTATAATGACTTTTTTTGGGCAGAATGGTTCATACAGAGTTAACTGTGCTTCGCTGAGAGGAGTTTCTGCTGCTTTTGCTCAGCAGAGTAATGAGACATTTCCAGCCATCTCAGCTACCAAATTGACAGCGTCACTGACTGGTGGTCCACTGGGAGATCTTGTTAGGATGTTGAGCTATAATTGCACAATATGTTGGCAGGGGGAACATAAAGAGAAAGGGCAGCGAGGATACATTTTAGCATGTTATGGCTGAGTTTCCAATATTTCTGGTATCTTCTGCAAATGGTCAATCATGTGACTATTTATATTTTGTCATGTTATGGACAGTTAAATCCTTTGAAGAGGCAAACACAACTCCTGCCTTTGATACCTTCAAATAATAGGTTCCTTTTATTTTTCTTTGTCGTAGCTCATATCAAATTGTGAAACAGCCGTGGGACAAATGATTGATTACTATAAAACCTGTCAGGCTCCCTCACTCCCCCAGTTGTGTGAAGACTCCTTGAGCCAAGAATAGATCTAAAGACTGACAGCTGCCTCTCCCATAGGACACCAACCTCTTGCTTGTGCTAATTTGTGCCAATGCCTACGCATGTGGAGGTGTGAGCATATAATACCAGAGCGGTTTGGGCACACTTGTCAGAATCAGTCAGTCTGCCTTGATTGAGTGAAAAGAATAGGTTTTGTGGTGCAGCTGCTGTTCGTACAGTTCCATGTTTACTATGTAGCATCTCTGGATGTATATCATGTTTAATATAGGGTTCAATATAGAAGCCTTTGTTCTGACATGCTCATTTATGCATACAAAGATTTTGTGTAAGATGCTCTTACAGAATACAGTAGTACATTCTCTGTGGGGGATCCCATATATAAAGAAATGACATACACCCAGCTCAGTGTCAACTCTGCAACTAAGAAAACCTCTGAATAATTCATGGGAGCTTCTGCATGCACCCTATGAGGCCGAGGAATAGGAGCGATACTCCCACCATGGCATCCCTACTAGATAAAAGAAGCACAGGGTATAGATGTTATTGTCTGCCCCTCACAGAAGTGGCTAACTGTCAAACTGTGGATGCAGATAAAGGCCTTCTCTGAGATGGGGTGAATTTGATCCTGCGCGTACCTGAACGATTATGCCAGATGAAGGTGGATCCAACAATCCCCCTCTGAACATTAGTGTTCAGCAGGAGGCTCACTACATTGTAGGTGTATGTTGTGGTTAACATTGCTAGCAAGGCGATTTCTGTTTTTCCATCAATGTGAGACCGAAACGGCTTAATGGCAGGCAGGTGGCCAGAGCTCAGTGGCTATCCGTTCCACATGACACCGGATTGACAAGCGGCGTTGCACCTAATCAAATCAAGAGGTAGAAATGAACACAGGGAGAAAGATGCCACCTGGGCGCCACTGAAATAGCTGGGGTGTCGCGTGGAAGTGATGAAGCTGTAATCTCATTCTCAAGCCTTTCCATCCGGAGTATGAAGCCCAGATCCCAGTCTCTGCTCCTCTGACCCCCCCCCCCCCCCCCACCTCCCCCCACAAACACACACACCCTCCTCACTTGTTAATTGGCTAGATGGGGGAGATTATAGAGCCCCTGGGAGATGGTTGCTAGGATATTGATGGCAGTCACAGGACGAACATGGCTCTGGACATTTCTGGCTTCTATTTGGTGTAAAGGTCTTCCCATTAGATTTTCTGAAGGACATTGATGGTTGTTTCATTGTATTTTCTGTCAGCGGCTCTGAGTTTGTCAAGGTGTCAAGACATTGTTAAATATCATGTGTATGTCAAAGACCAATAGTAACAATTCACTAATAACGCACATAAAATGCAGTTTTATCAGCATAAAACCTCAATATGCTGAACATCATTATTGAAGTGTGAAAAATCAGTGTACTAAACTCTAAACAACCTAGTGCACCGTGAATTATCATATTCCTCTAAAGAGAAGATCTTCTAAAAAGCTCCCCAAAGACATAATTTACTTGAGGTAACGGATTGACCAGAGGGCAAATCAATAACAACAAGCAACTGTTTGTACACTTCAGCAGAAGCATAAATCTCTGTCCAACAACATGAAGTGCCAATGCGCAGTTACACAGCGGCAGATTTACTGTGCCTTTGGAGCTACTCAACTGCATGAGTGGTGGGGAAGCTGCCATCACGTCCATATGGCCACTACAGCCATGTGCTTGGACACATATGCTTACTATAAGCCAGGGCAGAATGGAGAAGCAATGAATATGTTAGTCTTTTGTTAATGTGTACTACAAGCACAAGAAGGAAACACTGATAAAGTGTAAAAGGTCATCCAAACAATGGACGGATTCAAAGCACTTAAATTAGTAAAGAAACAAGTAAAGAAGGCCCACAATTTATAAAGTACATGCAAATATGCAACATATTTTAAGATTAAAGCTTGTCCTCTGGCAATATCTTGCTCCCTTGTTAATTTATGTGCTTAATTTGTGCAGTTTTGCATTTAAGTAACTTCAAATCTGTTAATATTTTTATTTAATCTTTCTGAACTTGAGAGATACCTCTCTATTGTTGATACAAGGTTTTACAAGTGCGATATATATGATTTCATTGTCTCATACCACAAACTCACACACTGCAATATATATTGGGGTTGCTGTATGACATCTACTTCACCAGTTGCTGAGATTTCTGGCTTTCAGAACTTACTTTCCAGCCTATACTGTGTTAGAGCAAGGATTTCTCATAAATTTGAGCTTCAAGTCATTTTCAAACCCTTCCCCTGCTCACACTGTCAGCGGTTCAGTGCTGGAGGACGGTGCCATGAACGAGCTTCCGGCATTACAAGACAATTCATTCTCGAGCAAACAGATCAATGGAGAAAGAAGTAGGTTATTTTTACACCTGTATCTTGCATGGTTATATTTTACAATTTTCTGTTTCTCCTCACTACTGCAAAAATATAGATCTTTTTTGTAAATCATTATTTGCAAATATGAAAAGGTCACAGGATGTTTGGATATTATGTATTTTAAACACAATGTGGCCTCAGAGAAGAAAATAACTGTGGTATAATTGCAGGCAGCAAGCACATCTATTATAGTCCAAAACACTGTAACTGTGATTTCTGTCTCCTACGGGTCTTGCAAAACTGTTATCTGCTCATCAGGTAATAGCTAGTAAACATGATTTAGTATTATTACATAACACACTACCACAGGTAGCCATTGTGCGTTTAAAAATGTTCATTATATACCTGGTACTCCCACAAAAGCTGCCACCCTCTGCCAAGCTGCATTTCTTTTGTTAGTGTCACAGTAAATGAAAAGAGTAGGGTTAAATAGCACAGGGACCTGGCTAACGGCAAGAGTCAGTTTTTCTTCCATTTTTCAGACGGAACGGAACAGGAATTGTGGGGAGAGAGAAGGGGATTGGAAATGGTGAAACGAAAAAATGATTGTTTGACGCTTCACCGCGTCATTGGAGCGCTGAAAAAAATTTAGGCCAGCTCCAAGCAGCGACAAAGCCTGTTGCTTTGGTAGTCTGAACACACAGTTAGGGGTGCAAAAAAAAAAAGAAGTTTGAATTAGAGTTGAAACCATAAGTTTATCAATAGAAAATTAACTGCCAACTATTTTGCTAATCAATTAATCATTTCAGTCCTTTAATAAGCAAAAATTCCAAACATTTGCTGATCCTAGCTTCTCAAATGTGAGGATTTACTTATTTTCTTTGTCATATAGTAAACAGAATGGCTTAAATAACTGACAGATTAATCAATAGTTGCAACTCTAGCTTGAATAATACATCCATGAGTCTGAAGGCTTCTCAAACCCCTGCACAGTAAACAAAGACAATTCTGTAAAAGTTATCATGACAACAATCATTTTATCCTCCATAATGACAATCATGAGCTTAGAAGAATTACACTGTTCATGTTACAAAGTAACACACCAGGGAAATTGGCTCTTTGTCAGTAAAGAGGAGTCAAACAAACTCAGGTGTGTCATTAAAAATAATCTTATCCCCTACAAGGTAAGTGCACACCTCCACCCCTGACTCAAAATACAGTAATATCCACAGTACCTCACAAGCCAAAGCCATTCAAAAAACAACAAATATATTGAAAATTATATTCCACGTGTCAAGGAAGTCAAAAGTAAGAGGACAATGAGGAAAAAGGAATCAAATCTGAAAACACGTTAAAAATAAATCTCAAAATAGGATAAATTTTGAAAGCTGCTGTTGTCCAAATTATCCTCAAACAGGGGAATGAGTGAGAAGTCAATAAAAATAATAATAGGAGATTGAGACTTTGAGAACTTCTTGTTAAATGTATGACAAGGAACTTATCCGAACAGTAAAGACAAAGACGGAGCAATCTAAGTGACAGGATGTGTGGCTGAAGTGGATGTTGCACTTCAGTTCATCCAGATTTCTTCCAAAGCACCTACAGTATATATTACAGTCTTACTCTTGAAATTGCTATACCTTTACAGTACATACATTTCATCATATTGTATAGCTCTCATCAGATCTTCCTTACTTACACCCTGTTTTCTCAGTCAGCGAGATAACAAGAAGTGACATCACAAGGAATATCATTATGTATAAATGAGCCACCCGCTGCCTCAGTTTCCTCCATAAATTAGCAGGCAAAAAAGAACAAAGCTTTCAAGAAACAGCAAAAAGATATTTAAATCCTTCCTGTTTGGTGCAGTGTGAGGAGAGCTAATGGACGGCTCATAGAGAGCTGTGAGAAGAATATCACTGCCGAATAGATCAGGTAGAGCAGGAGGTCCAAGGTGAGACAGAACACACACACACACACACTCCCACGAACCACACACACGCTGAGTGCTATGATCGCAACAGGGGGTGTGAGCTGTAAAAACTGCCACCCTCCATCTGAAGGCGCTGAGATAAATGAGCACACAACTCTCTGTTTCTGCCCTTTGATTTCACTGCTGTGCCGCTCCAGGTAAACATGAGAGGAGAGAGAGAGAGAGAGAGAGAGGAGATGGGGCCATTGAGCATGTGATCACACACACACACACACACACACACACACACACACACACACACACACACACACACACACACACACACACACACACACACACACACACACACAGAGACACACAAACAAGGACAGAAGGGAGACGGGAGCTATGAGCATATGCACTTTCTCCCACAATTTAACACATGCGTGCACGTATTTTCTCTTATGCACACACACATACACAGTGCGCACACACTCTATCCAATCTATCCAAAGATGAGTTGGTTTGTATTGACCCTCTGATATTTTGTTTCCCTACATGGATTCAAATCTAGAGAAAACAATGGAGTACACTCAAACCTGTTCTGTATTTGCGGCTTGACACACCATCATCATCAATAAATACATAAATCTCTTCTCTCTCCTCCCTGTTTGTCGTCAATCCTCAGTTGGCGACAGCTGAGCGATCAAACAGTTTTCTTCAGAGTACGTGTAAATGGAGACAACACAATTGGATTAAACACATACAAGATAATAGCTTCTCTGTAACTGTGATTGAACAAGTGGTCTGGGGAGCCAATCGATTCTCTCAACTCGAACCGGAAACGTCTGTGCTTCGACTCATCTGGCCAAACACCTTCCCCTCTTCCTCGATCCAGTCGTAACATCTGGATCGCAGCACAGTGGAGGTTTAATCAGGGGCAAGCATCGGGACAGGAGGAGAGAGTGTGCTGAATCCATTAAATATGGATTAGAGTGGTAATCGCCGGAGAGTGGGACAGGAGGGCAGAGGAGTATGGGAGTACTGCCAGGTGGGCGAGCTGGTGTGATATGAACCACAACAAGAGGGAAAGAGAGAGAGAGAGAGGCAGCATGGGTGTGGTAGCACTCAACATGCAGAGTCAGTGTTAGCATGTTGATGGCTATATGCTAACTTATGGCTCCATCTGTTCTAGAGCAAACAAGGGAGCAAAGGAGCAGGCAAATGTGAATGAACGCAGCATCTGAGTGCTGATAGCAGCAGGGATGAGTGGGTGTTTGTGATTTGTTTGTTTGTGTCTGTGTGACTGTACGTGTAGCCCATGGAGGGCATTCGTTGCGACACCACTGTGCAATCTGGGAATAAATGTAGGTTAATGATGCTGCAAACCAGATGTGTCTCACTCACATGTTGGACACTATACAGATGCTGCTGAAAAGTGAATGGCTAAACAACGGCTGCATATTTTTACACTGACTGCTCAATGTGTAATTTGTATCTGTAATAACACAAGGCTAGTAAGTAGTTCAGCGATTATATCAGTCCGATGGCTCTGACTTGAAAATTGTACATCATTTTAAATTCAAGAAGTGATTTGAGTGAGGTTTTTCAGGATTTTGGGGGGTACTAAAGGATTTTCACCATTAGTGGACACTCAAAACAAAAATAGCTCTGTGTTAAAAAAACTCAAGGGGCTGATTGGTGTTGGCAGGTTGTTATGGGGTGTTCACACAAGAGCAACAAAGCTACAAAATGACCAAGCGTGGCCGGCTACATTGTCGCCAAATCGCTGTTGAAGTGTTGCTCAGGCGCTCTTTGACGTGGTTATGTTGTGATGGGCGTGTGTACCGTATTAATTTACGATTATCTTTAATAGCTAGTAAACATGATTTAGTATTACTAAATAACACACTACCACAGGTAGCCATTGCGCATTTAAAAATGTACGTTACATACCTGGTACTCCCACAACAGCTGCCACCCTCTGCCAAGCTGAATTTTTTTTGTTAGCGTCACAGTAAATAAAAAGAGTAGGGTTAAACAGCACAGGCTGACGGCAAGAATCAGTTTCTTTAAAATCAATAGTTGCAACTCTAGCTTGAATAATACATACGAGTCTGAAAGCTTATCAGACATAAAAATCCTGCACAGTAAACAAAGACAATTCTATTAAAGTTATCATGACAACAATCATTTTATCCTCCATCATGACAATCATGAGGTTAGAAGAATTACACTGTTCATGTTATAAAGTAACACACCAGGGATGCGACTGGCCAATGCTTTGCTGGATGGTGTTGTGTTGCACTGCAGCAAAAATTGAACAAGGTTCAACCTCTTTGGCGGACAACACCGTGTTGTGAGCCCTCTGCGCCAGGACAACATGACCTTAAAAAGTGATTCTTCAGCTGTAGCTTTGAAACTAAAAGGAGAAAGAGACTCGATTCACGGTCAGTAGGAACAGTATGCCAAATCAAGAAACCCGTTTCATTTTAAATTTGGCTTTGGCTGCAAAAGCTTTACTGACGAAAGACATCTCACACGAAATCCGCCATATATGAGAAAGTAAAAAATAAATTCTGTATGAAAGAGAGTTTCTGTTCGATTTGGCAAAGTCCTGGTTTGGCCACCAGTGTGTTACGCTTCCAGCATTTCCTCAGCAGAGTTGTATTTTGTAGACAAGACCCTTGACAGAGTGTTCTTCACTCCAAAGAGTCACTTTCAAAGGCACCCCAGTAGATGGAGGATCAAAGCAACTCAATAGCAGCTCTGGACCATCATCTTAAACACCATGTTTTTGGGGAATCAAACACTGCTCTGCAATACTTCCCCTACACTCTGCAATGAGGCTGAGCAAAGAAATTTGAAGGAGTGATTGGATGATGTGAGCTTCTGCTTTGATATAGGATTTGGAAAGAACATAAAGTAAAGCTATTTTCTTGTAAAGATAAGAGGGAAACTGCACTTTGAACTATTATTGCTCATATACTTCAGCTGATGTTGCTGTATTTACTCTTGCTTGATATCTACAGTGGAAATAAAATTCTAGATTTTAGATCCCAGAGTGAATTGACAGGAAAACGATCAAACTTGACTGGTATGAAACAGTATTGCCTCAAAGGCCAACACGGTGTCTTTGAAGGATGTTTCATGGTGGCAGCTTAACAGTAAACTGGTTCTTTTGACAAGCAGACTTTGACAGACATATAATTTTTCTATCAGGGTAGAAAAATTGAACGTGACAGATGGAAATAAATTTCAGATTTGAATTGACGAGTGCGCTTCCCTCTCATCCTTAAAGCCATGTAGGAAAACCCTGCTGTTGGTAATATATAATCAGCGTTAATAAGAGAGGAGCTCTGATTTGATCAATCATAGTATTTGGCAGGAGAGTATACCAAGGGAAGTCTTATTATTTCTCTCCCTTGAGTATGCTGCTCCATCCTGAGAGACTGCATTCATTTTCACAGTGGGTCTCTGTTGTCTCTGCTGCGCTCTTCCTCTTTCACACCCATTCCATCATCCCTATTCTCTTAGGCTTTTTCTCTCTCTCTTTCCCTCTCATATTCCTCCAGTTTCTTCCACTTTCCCATTATAAACAAAAGTATCCCAGTGGGGTCAGCCCATACGTGAGAGGCACTGGGAATCTACTCTGACAAGAGGGAACATTACTGTGTCAAGCACCACTAAAGGTTAATACTGTCAATTTCCATGCTACACACTAAAGCCTTTGATGATAGCCTATTCCGTTTTTATAGAGATGGTGCAGCTCAGAGGAAGGGATGACATCAGGAGTGGCTTGTCTAGTCTGAATCCTCCTCCTCATCATCCTCGTGCATTTTCAAGTTTCTCTGTTTCAGTTTCTCTCTCTTTGAAGAGTAATGAGCAGTGGTTTCCTGTGGTTATTAGGGGCAAACTGCTATACTGGAGAATTTGAGAAAACTATTAAAATTACTAATTAGGGTGTTCAAATAATACTACAGTGGAGGGAGTGTGAATCAAGTTGGGAGAGGTGATAATTGTACGCTCTTCCAAAACTGCTCCTCAGGACATGTTTTTTCTCCTTGTCTTATAACAGGACTTCAATTTATATCTCTTCTCTCTTTCTAGTTTTCGTATTTTGTTTTATTTTACATCCATGGCATCCATGCTGAAAGCAAAGACAGCAGCTCCACAGACAGAAGAACACTACATACAGAACAAGAATAAAAACTTTTCATACAACAGAAAGCATTACAGATGCTCCACTTGATGAATTCATCCTGCAGTCTAAAAGTATTTAGGTGCATAAAAATAAAAAGCACGTCTCTCAGGATGTTGACTGAAAGAATACAAGATAATGAGGTCAAGGTGCACTGGCTGAGGTAAAACTCCCTGAATAAACTAAAGAATGAACTGTGTCAACCTGCAAATCCTCAGGATGTCATGGTGACAACTCTGTCTGAGTCAAAAGCCCAAATTAGGGCAACCACTGTAAATTAGCTAGGAAACATTTAGTGTCAGCTGTTTAAAAAATTCTAGCAGGTGGTATGTTTACTGTGGATAGTTTCTATTATTCCCCTTTACCATGTTCATTTTTAATAATATTTTGTAGAGATAAGAGACAAAGAGGTGTGAATCACATAGCATTCAAAAACAAGCAAGCTAACTGCTAACCCACCAGCCAGCTGGGAACATGTTAGCGCAAGTCTGTCACAATATCTCTCCAAGCCTCTTTCTGTTTTCTCTGTGATGGGCCCTTTACTCCCCCCTGGCATTTGGTTCTCAGGATTGCATATCATTTCATTCAATAAAGAGTTTATGAAGAGGATTAAAAGCTCTCTGAGCTAATAGGCTTGCTGTTAGCAAGCTTGTTAGCATAGCCGCTAACAGGATAATAAGTTCACACAGTTTATTCAATAAACAGATTTGTACCATACCATCAACTACTGTCTCATAACTGTTGCAAACCATTCCTCTTTTGTTGTGTTTATACTCTGACAGAGGAGGTTAAATAAAAGTGGATGGAGCAACACAGCTATTGAGCTATGATAGCCCTCCATTTTAGACTCTGCAGCTTTCCATTTGTTCAAAAGCTGTCTATTGGTAGACATGCTATTGGTCAAAGTTTACCAAAATGTAACTTCACATGAATGATACACATGGATTTACTTTAACTCCGGAAGCAAATCCACTGATTGCGACATTTTTCCACATTAAAGGCTTGTGTGACTCGGTCTTGAGTCTGACAATAAGGTAACATTATTCAACAACATATAAGCTAAGTTTAGTGAAAACTTGGTAAGATGTACATTCAATTTAAGTCACAATACATAAAATTAAGATTATATTTACTGAAGCCTATAACTTGCAACTTCAAGTTTGAACTCCAATGCATCCATACAACACTGTCAATCATTAACGATGAGTGTGTTTTATTAAACTACACTAAGAGTCAGTGGCATCTACAGTATCCTGTGCTACTGTATAAAGTAGAGTCAGCATAACTCTGTCCATATCCTTCCCGTGTTAGTGCTGCTGACAGTTCTCTCCCTAATATTATTCTGAGCAGTAAAATCCCATCAAGATGCTGTAACATAAAACTCTCGTCTACCAGGAGGAGACATCGTGGGAACAGTCCTCACGCAACCTTCAGTGTCAATGCAAGAAGCAGTGTGATGTGTACATACAGTGCAGTGGAATATAAAGATGTGGAGTTAAGGGGGTGTATGTACAGTAGATGTGTCTTTGACCTGTCCTGTCTCATACTAGTAGTCCACATAGACATTATTATTATTATAATTCACCATGACCATGATATGATAGGTTCAGATTTTTCAAGTCTATCTTAGTTCAACATTCACATGCCCATTGAGTACACTGAGTTATTGGTTGCTGTAATAATTCCTCCTGTCTGATCCCTTATAGTGTGACTGCAGTGTAAGAGATTGGGACAACTCCACAGTCCTAATTCTGTGTGACAATGCATTGTTACGTTTGGTCGAAGCTAATATGAGTTGAGTTTCCCAAGACTTTGAGAACAAGAGTTTTTTGTACTAAATTTGCACTAAAAAGACTAATTTTGAAAAATACCCACTTGATTTGGCTGAAGTGGCTGAAGCCTCATATAAACTTTAACACAGAATGTGGACTCTGGATTTTGTACCCAAACTTTTATAGTTGGTCTGTAGGAGAGGATCACTTCATGGCCAGTATGGACAGTAGGAATGATCATTGTACACTGTAGATGTGGGCATTAGAATATTGTACCCTAATTACCATGGAATTGTTTTGAGTCATCCTCCCTCTCCTTATTCTACGTGAAAGGTACTGTTATAAAAGTAACGCAGCTGCTTTAAGGAATAGTGCATAATGTGTGTACGTAGCGAGTGTGTGGTTGAGCGAGCGGCAGAAAAGTGACGGTGAACGCAAGCGGAGCAAAGGAAAAGGTTAGCAAAAAGCTGTCAATATGGTAGTAAATGTACAGTAGAGGCTACAGTGTGTCATTTAATAAATGTTGCAGCTTTTCAAGACCAAGAGAAGTCTCGTCTATTGTTTCCCCAACTGCTTCAGGTTAGCCCCGAAGTTAGCGACAATGGGTAAACCTAACCTGACCAGGTTCACTTTAAGTGGACCAGCTGTTCTTATTTTAGTGTCAATCTCAGCCGCTCTTAATCAGAGAATGGAGAAATGTCTGGCTCAGTCACACCCCCCATAATATATAATATCTGTTGAGCTGTTATGTCCCTCAATACCCTGAAGACTGTCATGTCAAAACGTTGGTGAATAATTAAAATATATTTTTCACATCGTGTCTACGGGTGTGCGACTACCTTCCTACACACCTGTACTTTAATCGTGGTCAGCACCTCTCCAACACTGTGTTCCTCCTCTCTCTCATTCTGAAAGTCTTGCAACACAGGATCAGCACCCTAAGGAAAAAGCCTACAAGATGCAGCAGAACGGTGTTACACATTCAGAACAAATCAGTCTTTATTTGACTGAATCACCAACAACCCAGTTAGTTCCAAGGACTTGCTTAACCTATCTAAATGCAGACTGAGAACGCACCTGCACGCAGTCACTCTAAATGACAACACTATTCCTGGAGGACTGAGATGGCAAAAAGAGCCTTCATTAGGCCAACGCACGTCTTTTGTGACCGCTGGTGTGCAGTACTTAACAAATGTTCTCTAGATCTAATGACTTTGCTGGTAGAACACTTGAAAAAGGACATTACAGAGATGGACCGCATTACAATGGACAAACACACAACTCTGGAGAGATTTAATGATAAACTGTTTTAATAAAATCATACAATTCAACCAGGAGACCCTAAACAAACTGCAATTTGAACTAAAAGAGAAGACGATTAGAAAATTCAACCAGGACAAGAAGGACAAAGAAGACTCCAGAGTCTACTTTTGGAGACCCACAGACTGAGAATCCTCTCCACAACTCCATAAACGCAGAGGTGCATCTGGGCGCGCCACTCCATCGGATCACCTCTCCACCAGTGCATCATCACTTTCAAGCACTGATTTTTTTTATCCGGCGACACACGCACCCGACCCCCTCCCAGAGTTGTAGCCAAAAGAGGCGGCCCACCCGACGTGGGAGGAAGAGAAGGCTGGCACCCACGGGGACCGGCAACACACTCCTACACGAGGAAACAACAGAACTGAATATTTTAAACCTCTCAAGTAAGGTCCTTACTCCCAATCCTTTGAGCTTGCTGAGTAAAGGACTCCGTTTTGTTCCAACTAACCAGTCCAAAGACTTTGATCTTAAAGTCCTTCTATAGAAACTTTTTGTAGACTATTGGAGAGAGATGCATGTACCATTTTCAAGATACATTCAGTAAGAACGTCGTGTCTGATACAATATAGACATACTGTAATCCTGGTCACGTTACATTTCTCTCAGCTTGTGATAGGGGCTGGAGAAAATAAGACTGCCCTCAACCAACAACTTGCTGGAGAATTCTTCATGGAGTTAAAGTACAGGCAGTAGTTTACTGAGTCTGCAGTGAAAAGAAATGGACATCTATAATGGTACATCTTTGATAAGTGTAGATGTATCTGTGAAAAACTGAGGGAAAGAAGTAATCTCCCTTCTTGCTCCCACTGCTTCGCTCAATTTAATTTATCCCTGGATCACACCAACGCTACCTCTCTCTCCCTCACTCGCTCTCTGTTCATCCACTCCCCCTTCATTTCTTCCCTCATTTGGGCGACTGTGGCTCAAGAAGTAGAGCGAGTCGTCCACTAATTAGAAGGTCGGTGATTTGATCCCCGGCTTCTCCAGTCCGCATGTTGAAGTGTCCTTGGGCAAGATACTGAACCCCCAAACTGCTGTTGTGTGAGTGTGTGTGTGTGAATGGGTGAGCATAGAAACATTGTGGGAAGCGCTGTATCACTCCTGATGAGCAGGTTGGCACCTTGCATGGCAGCCTGTGTCATCAGTGTATGAATCTGTGTGTGAATGATGGCATGTATTGTAAAGCCCTTTGAGTGGTCGATAAGACTAGAAAGATGCTATATAAATGCAGTCCATTTACCATCTGCAGTCTCCAATCACGTAAACAGAAAAGCACTGCAGGGTTTTTACTCACCAGGGACCCAACAGTCAACGAGAAAGGCTGTGAGAATGGACAAGCAGGCTTTATCAATATTAATCCTCTGTAAATTAACAGTGGACTAAAGGAAGATTTCATCAGAAATGAGCCTCTCTTAAATATATGAGCCTCTCTTAAACAGTGTTCAAGAGGTGTGGAGAGCTGACCCATTGCTGCCGGTGCTACTTACACAGCTCCCACGCTGGCTCTTCCTGCTGTGATTTAGATGTCTTATTGGTGGGCTGCAGTATTTTTTATAGAGATGGGTAAAGCAGAAGATAAAAAAACCAGATGGGAGATCAATGGAAGGGTGGGTCAACATAAAAGACGTGTCTATGTACGAGTGCACACATGCCAGTGCAGATTGTTCATACTCTGACTGGGGGGTTCACCAGCAGGCTACAACAGCAGGACTGACCTACATTTTACACACACAAAACACACACACACACACACACATGTGCGAGCGAACACACACACACACACACATTTCCACCAATGTTTTAGTCTTGTCAGGCAGGAAACACCACTGAAACAACATCTGGATCAACACGGGACATTAAAATTCCCAACTGATACCCAGAGTAAGTAAATTCATTCAGGGATGGAAACTCTTCCAGGCAGAGTGACCAACTTCACCTGTTTAATGGGGAACTCTGGGATACACACTTTCACAGCTGCACATCTAATGGCATGTTGAAGACAGGTTCAGGCAAACACATTTCAAAGCAAATGTAGCAGACTGCAGTCTAGAGACGGGTTCTGTTAATACATTTTATTTGAATGACTTTACTTTTCCTCCACTACATTTCAGTCCTCTACTGCTTTTAGTCTGTAGTTACTAGTTACTTTGTAGATTAGGATTTTATGTTTATCATTAGATAAGATCAGAAGATATCACTGTTGTTAGATAAAACAATTGTGTAAAATGTCAGCTTTTCAGTAACTCTGAAAAACAACCTTGTTTCAGCTTGAAGACAAAGAATATCATATATTAGAGAGTTTTGGAAAGTGGGAGAAGTACAAGAACACTTTCAACGTATATATGGGCATGTTTTAAGATAGATGCAAAAATCTGAAACTATTCTTTAATGCTTGAGAAAATTTTATTTCTAACTCTTAAATACTTTTACTTCAGCAACATCTTGAGTGCAGAATATGGCTGGCGTCATTCTATTTTTTTTTTTTATTATAACAAATACCATGAAAAGACCAAAATCAAACAATATATTAGTCACAAATGACAAGTTTCATTTCTAAAAATGTGGACTCAAATGTAGTTAGTCAAACTGAAATAAGTATTACTTTTGTTGGGACTATTTTTAGACACGGATTAATACATATTGGTGAGTTTTTACTAGTAATAGTGATAGAATAATATTTTTAATATTGGTGACTATTTACATCAACAGGACAGTGATCGTGGGATTGACTCAAAATAAACTGCAGTGACCACACTTAGGGTAGTGAAAGAACATGACACTCAGTTTAACCAGCAGTGTGGCTGTTATTACTATTATAACTTTTAGGCAACAACGAAACGCTATGTCACAGAGGAATAAGCTATGTCAGGCTTGGCTACGCTGGCACTTCTTATTAGTAGGATCAATTTATTGTTTGGGTTGGTGTTTTCCTGGGATTTGTTGACTTTGTTGCTTGTTACCTTGAAGTATATCTTTCCACTGTGGTACTGCTACTTTTTTACTTAAGTACCGTCACTGGTATATACTGTCTATACCTTATTACTGCTCTGTTGCAACAACTGCAGCAAAATGACTTGACGAACAAACAATTAAAAATATCAAATTAGCAAAATAATAAAAAAAAAAAACAAGATTTCACAAAAACTCACTCATTGTTCTCCCACAACTTCTAGAAATTGTTTTCAACTGCTCAAAAACCACATAATTAACTTTATGACAGTTAAACAAATTCCCATTAAATAGATGTCAAGTGTGCCACACAGATACGGACGCAGGTAGCGGGGAAGAGGCTTTGACATATACACAGTCATCATATTATCTCTGTTGCCATGACTACAGCTGTCAGCTGCTCACAGATGGTGGGGTGGTGGTGGTGGGGGGGGCGGCTCAAGGTTTGACTGACAGCTGTGACAGCTATATAATCCTGTTGGTCGTGCTTTCGGAGAAACACAAACACAATATTCACTGAGGCAGGTGTGCCCGGCTGACAGAGGGCTGGGTCGGCCTGTTTGCTCTACGGCCGCTGACAGATGACAAGAACTTTTAATGACACACTGTACCAGAGAGCTGTGGGTCCTCGTTTAGAGGGGTGAGGTTTGTGTTATTTCTTTATTCTTATTTCAATCGCTGCCAAGGAGCAAGACAGAAGCCTGATAAATTCATGATGTATGGTCCAATAAATAGTGAGTAAGCCGCTGCTCACTGAATTCCAACTGGCTAAGTGACGGAGAATGAGGCTAATACACCAGAGAGATAAGATATAAGCTCTAACAGTCCCACAGGGAATGTTTTGCCTTACTACTCTTTATTGCTCAATCACTGCTAGTTTTATCTCCCTCTTTTCTGCAGGTTAAGGAAAAAAATCCATCCAATAAAATGTGTTCGTCTCATCGTTTTTAATAACAGTGCCAAACCACAAGAATAAATAATTCCTGGAGAGTTGAATCAAATGAAACGCATGCCAGCAGATCTGCCAATAAGCTCCAACAATGTTTCTCATTCAAATGAAAATATGCTCAGTGACAACTAAAACAGTATAACAGATATTTTCGTGGCAGCACAAATTGATGTTGTTAAGAATAAATGATCTATATAACATCAGTGGATAATATTAGACAGAGGTGTATTTCTAGACCTGCTATTTCCCTCCAATGTTCAGCTGTCGTACAGAGAGAAAACCATCAAAGAGGCAATGATACCAATTTATCAACTGACGGTGGCCTCTGTAGACTATGAAGAAATGCTGCTGCGTGACACGTGTTTTCAGTCAAGAGTGGGACTTTTGCCTTTCGTCAACTCTGTTATCATTTTTGTTCTCTCCGCCAACTCATATACAGCTGCAAGAACCTTGTTTTCTGGCGGTTGTTGAAAGTTATTCAGTGAAACAGGAAATCACTAACTGAAGTAAAAGAAAACGAAGCAGGTTGAACGAAAGTCTGTAACCCGGGAAAATAAATTACAGTGCTCACAAGAAAAATAAAAAATAAAAACTTACCCAGATTGATGATATCTAACAGCATGAGATCATCGGGGGTTGAGTTTTTCATTTAAAAGAAAGGAAATCTGGAGCACACAGCGGTGTGCCCTCCAAGAACTTCTGGCAGGACTGTAATTCCACAAAACTTAGCAGTTCTTATCCTGAGTGCAAGAGCGTGCCAGAAAATGGGTGAATGCCTGTAGCACACTGGCAATTTTTCACTGCTTCTAGGATGAAGCGACCCTATTCTTCCCCTCCTTCTGTCTTACCACTGGGTTTTCAATAAGGGCCCTTTCAGAAAAAATGAACTGGGAAAATGTAAACATGGAGGTGATGGATGACATTTTCCAAAGCTTTGTCTTGCAATTAGTTTTGGTTCAAGTGCTCCGGGGCCCTTCAAAATCTTTTGGACATTTTTTCTTTGATGACAAAGATTTCCTGCTGTGAAGTTTTTGGATTAGTTTTGTCCAGGAACACACAGGTAAGAAAAGAGTCCCATTCTTCACCAAAGTGCCAAAAAAACAAGTTTCAACAAAGAATCTGAGTGAAGTCTTTCAAAAAGTTATACATTTGTGAAATAAACTTAACATTTGAAAGATGTGCAAGAGGATTAAAGTTGAAATAATAGTGATACTTACACTAAGAAAATGTCAAATTGAAAATATAGTACATGACAAGGGCACCCCGCAGTGTTTGCGTGCTACTGAGAGATAAACAATAAGTGCCTGCAGTAAAGGCACGGGTCAACACAAACATGTGCCACATTTTATCACACAAGTATCTAGTGACATGCAATGACGTCATTATTACAATGATGAGTTTGCTTCCAGCCACAAGTCCTGTGTGTGCAGTGTGGTTTATAGAAAAGAGCAGCAGCAAAACATATGCTTAATGTTATACTGTACTAGAGCAACCGATAAAGAGGAAAGCAAGGAAACAAACAGCTCATACATTAAAAATAAAAGGAAATGTAAAAAATAAAAGGTATACAATGACATGTTAATCCTTAAACATTGTAATCCAGAATAAACGGTGCTACAGGGTTTAAGTATCTAGCACATTCCTGCGCGTCTATGGAGGATGAAGAAGGGAGAACAGCCAGTGGCATTGAGGAGAGAGGTCACACGTGCCATAATGAATTACAGTAGCCTGGGTTGTCTTGGCTGCTTGTTCATTAGTCCTCTTAGGGGCGTATGCTGCAACAAGACAAAAAGGACACATCAACGCTGCATCATCTCCTCTTAACAGTGTGTGTCTGTAATGTGCTGCTTGTTTTGGATCCAATTGTGTGCTCTCACAATTGAGTAGCCAATCTTAAAATGACAAAAGGTAATTTGCATATTTTATGGGTGCACTCTGATTTGATCACAACCCCTTAGGCCTGGAAAGCCACCGACACAGATTACAGGATTACCATAGACTGTGTGATTTTAGTCTGAAAATTAGATTTGATTATTAAAATTGATATCCATAAGTACCTCACACACACAGTATGAAATACTTATTTGCCCTTAATGAAGAGTTTGCATTATCTGCCTACAAATATACAATTCAAATAGGTTAGACATATGCACATCCTCCACCCTGCAGCTTGACCATGATAAATACTGTGGCTTGAACCACAGCAGAGAAACATGCTTATAAATAGAAGGGGCGTCAAAATGTAAGAACAAGGTTTCTAAGGGTGATACTGAAGATTTAGTCAAAGGCATTTTTAACCTGGTTTTACAGGTAGCCAAAGTCAGGGCAAGTCCCAAGTCCTCTGGGAGTTTTTTCCACCTATGTGACGTCTAACAACTAAATCTGCTCCAGACTCAGACTACAGATGACCTGAGAGGCTGAGCGGGTTCATACTGTAAAAGACTGTCTGAGATAGATTTTAGTCCCAAACCCCTCAGAGATTTAGAGACAAGCAGCAGTATCTTAAGGTCTATGCTATAACACCCTGCAAGGAAGTACAGAGACCTGAGACCTGATTTGTAAGGACACTAGGAGTAGCATTTTGAACAAGTTGAAGTTGTCTGGTCACTTTTTTTTTGGGGGGGGGGGGGCATGAATTATTATGAACTATTAAAATTTACAGTCTGAGACCATTATTACACTAAGGTTTCCTATGTATGGAACTGTATAATTGCTTGACAGAGTTAGATAAATTTGGGTATCATCTGCTTACTTACAATAGATGATTTTATTGTTTTGCATATTTTGCCCTAATGTAAACATGTTAAGTTTAATAAAAAGGACTGATCCTCGGGAAACGGTCATGTCATGCAATAGTTTAAATCATTCTTTACTAACAAAGATTCTTTGATTTTCCTAAATGTCTGAGTTTGAATGCCTTACACCTTCTCACTCACAGTGTCACTTTTGTACTTCAAATTAATGCTTTCAGCAAAATTTTAGATATGATACACCAAAAATTAATTTATAGCTTTTTAAAAATTAAAATAATGACTTAAACAATCATACAATGTGTTTTAATGCATGGCGAATGATAACACAGACATAAAATGAAGCATGTATCTGAAACTCAGAAACGATATACAGTATATTTACCAGTGATGCTTTGCCAAAGAATATTGTACGACAGAAATTCTGATTTCACTTCCTGTTTTTTTTTTTCCAAAGAGTGGTAGAACAACCATTACACACCAAAACATAATTTGGGCAAATGTGCAGCTTCTGAAATGGTTATGATGGGACATTATTCACTGCTGTAGCCTCACTTTCTGATTTTAGCAGTTAAGACATGTGTACACATCATAATCTTAATTTGATGAAGGCAATGTTGAAACATTCCTAAATTCAGAAATGATCAAATATCAAATGTATTCTCACTTATAAATAAATGACATCCTAGTGACACTGACTAACTTCCACACAGAGATCACAAGAGATAAGAATGGATGAGAAACAGCCTCTCCCACAATCTGTCACATGCTAGCACTGAGCTACATATAACCGGAGGTGTGACCACTAAAGAATTCTCTTCCCTGACTGTAACTGCTAAAACACGTAAAAATCTGCCTTGTTATCAACATTGTGTTAAAGGGAAATGCCAACTTTCTCTCTATGGATTACAAGTGTGGTCTTTCTGATATTTATTGTGTGTATGTGTGTGTCTGTGTGTGTGTGTTTGTGTGTGTGTCAGTTGGGGTAAGTGTTTGCCAGAGACCTAGTGTGAAGTGACACCCATGAGTGCAGGCCCACGCCATACACCCACAGCACACAATGGGTAGTGAGAGGAAAAAGCTAATGGACGAACAGATGAATAGATATTTGAATCAATAGATGGATGAAGAGTTGGATGGTGTTCAAGATTGTAGTTTTAGTTATGCAAACATTTAAAAGCAGCAGAAATAAACTTATTGGTTAAGTATCAAAAGACAAAGCCAAATAAACACTCTTCCTCAAGTTAACTACCTGGAAAACTTAAAAAACTACTTATGTATTTAGAGCACAATTTTTATTTAAACTTTAGGGCTGAATCGACTCCAGACTCAAGGAAATGCATTGGAATTGTCATCCGTTTGCATTGACAGCCGTGGATCACTAAAAATAAGTGAACAAAACAAGACAAGCGGATCATTTTTTCATCAGATGAATAGAACAATAGAGAACAGCCAACGTGAGCCGTTACATGAAGCGCTGCAGGCGAAAGCCGCTTACTGCGGTTTGTGAGAATCAGCACACCTTCAATTTGTCATCAAGGTAAACGTGCAGTTACATTAATTGCACAAGTTGAATTATAGCTTTGAGGTCTGATATTTGGGGAATTTGAATTTATGAAATCTTACCACTTTTTACAAACCTGCAAACATCCTGCATACTGTAGTAATAACTAATCAAAGAAAAGAGTTGTGTAACATCTCATAAGGAAATAAAGTTAACTAAAATAGCTAGCACTCGAAAACTGGTGTTTGTTGTATGCCTGGGAGATGATGATTAGTCGATTGACTGAAAATTAACCTGAAAAATTCAAAATCGATTAATTGTTTAAGAGAAATATCAATTAACAATCTCTGGTTCCAGCTTCTCAGATGTGAGAATTTGTTGGTTTCTTCTGTCATATCTTTATAAATTAAATGTAGGTTTTAGACTGCTGGTTGAACAAAAAGAGGAATTTTAGCACTAAAACTGTGAAACTGTGAAAGGCATCTTTAACTTTTTTGTGACGTTTTAACGAATAAACAATTAATCGATTAATCAGATACATAATCACTAGATTCACTGATAATGAATTTTTTTTGTTGCAGCCCTAAATGTTGGCAGACCTCAGCCATCAAGTTACACTGCATCACGGCTAACGTGCAAGTTAAACTAAGTCAGATGACTAAGCAGAAGAGTTAAAAATCCTCCTTGATTATGTTACTGGTCTTCACTACATAAAGGTACGGGTGGGCAGTGACCACCAAAACACTGACAAATATTCTACACACCATGCTTGTCTGCTGTAGGCACGAGGAGTTAGTGAGCCTGATCAACCTACTGGGATATTCGTATACGGTCAGCCCTGCCATGCCTGGGGCCATCTGCTGCCCTCGCTTTAATCCAGGGGCTTGTCGCTGGTGATTAGCCAGCCACTCTATCCCTCTCTCTCTCCCATTATATATTTCTGGCTTATTATGTTGATACTAGTGTTTAAGCATGGCGTGGTGTGCTCTCTCACCCTTAACTCCTCTGTATGGATTTTTGATGCCTACAAATCCTCTACGCCTCCTCTGTTTGTCTCTGTCTCTCTCTATCCCCCTTTCATTATATATTTCAGGCCTATTATGTTGATGTTAAAGCTTAAATGAAATGTGCTCTCACAGTATTTTTTTTTGTATGCATTTTTAAGATTTCTGTTGACATGTGCACCTTTCATGGGGCTAAGTATGTCTTGGCACAAAAAGACTTGAAATGCAGATACATTTCAAGAACTTCCATACTGTATAACAGCCTGAATGGAAATGCAGTCTACATTATCAATCAAATGATAATAATTGACAGATTGACTACCAACGGGAATTTTGAAACCAGTTTAAAATCTTTTATTATTCTTCTGTGAGCAGTAAGTACTACCTGTTAGTGTGAGGGTGAGCTCTTTGGAGAGCACTGGGTAGATGTGGTAATAGGTAGGATTATTAGGTGAAAATAACAACTCCAGGAAAAAACAATTCTATCTTGTGCTGTCAATGTCTCCTTGTGTTTACAAGCACAAATTTTCTTTTTAATGCTTTTAGCCAGGCTAACAACACAGCTCAATGGGTAACAATATCAGTCTGTCAGTTGGTCCACAACTGTGGTACAGAGTGAAATACTGAAAACTATTGTATAAATTGCTATGAAATTTTGTAAAATATTCAAGGTCCTTAGAGGGTGAAGCATGCTGACTTTGGTGATCCCTTAACTTTTCATTTAGTGCCACCATGCAGTTGAAATTTTTGTTTTTTTGTGAAATGTCTCCATAACTATTGGATGGATTGCCATGAAATTTTGTGTTAACATTTATGTTTCCCTGAGGATTTATCTTTGGTGACTTTGGTGATCCCATAACTTTTCCTCCAGCAATTGCATCAGGTTGACATTTGTGGTTTTGAGTGAAATGTCTCGACAACTACTGCCATGAAATTTGGTACAAAGATTCGTGTCCTCCTCAGGCTGGATTATATTAACTTTGGTGATCTATTCACACAAAAATTTTAATTTGTCCAATACCTTGGTTTATAACCAAATACCTACCAAACTAATGGTGTTCCCATCAGCCTCATCTGCCTCAGCCTCACTTTGCATTAAATGCTAAATAGCAAATGTTAATGCACAAACTGATGGTTAATATGTCAGCACTGCTGACATTAGCATTTAGCTCAGAGCTGCTAGCGTGGCTGTAGACACACCCCTGTCTCACCACACTGACTCTCAAATAAAGGCAAAATGCAAAAAAAAAAAAAAATCTTAAAAAAATAAATAAATAAATAAAGCCACTGTCCTGTCACTGTTGCTTAGGGCACTCTGAGGAATTACTAAAGCATTTTTACTCAACAAACAAAGAACACATGGTCCAAAAACAAGAAGAAAATCATTCAGAAATGGGGTCAAAGCTGCATGCAGTGACTTTCAATAACAAAAGCAATGTGGTTACATAAGATTCAAACCAGCAGCAGCTCAATATTCTAATGTAACATTCTCATGATATTCAGTAAAATTTAATAGCTTTCAAATGTGATTCCTTGACCACACAGTAGATTATAGCAGTTTGTTTACAGTTCATCACATGATATAATGATGAATTAATCTTCTTGCCACACAACAATGAATGCTTTCCAGAGCATCTAGTTCTACATCTGCTTACCCATTAGACAGCAAAGCAACGACACCCAAACTACTGTCAAGCAAGAAGCTTTTTATTCTCAAAAAAGACAATGTAAAATATGCCCATGACTACCCCGCAAGTGAGCAAAAACAATTGATGGCCAGTGGGAGAGATGAAGGATTAACAACAGAGCTGCTAGATGGACGGGTGGATATTTACTCCTGAGCCTCCTCCATCTCTACGGCTTTATTAGAATAGCACTGGAGGAGGCAGCACAGGCCTCCTTTCAGGTAAATGTCACTGCTTTATTCGATGACGCCGCTGTTCCTCTCAGCTCACTGAAGCCGCCTCGTAGACTCTCGTGGGAGTCTAGGGACTGTTTTGAATGCCACTCCCTGACCACAAAAGTACTTGGTTTCCCCAATATGGGCACATGATTTGTTTGTTTCAACTTGTGGCTGAGTGCAGACTTAAGTCCTGGTTTGTGAAGAGACACCATAAGCACATGATCTTTGTGAAACAGAAAAACACAAGCCCTCTCTTTATCTTAGAGAAGACTCTGAAAAAAGATAATGGGTAAAACGGGCAAAATTAAGGAGCAGATGTTTTCCAGATTGGGGTTGTGGCATTACCAGGAACAGACATGAATGAGAAACACACGCTCTTTCTGTAGCAACTACCAACACAGAGCCCTTGACTAAGGCATCTAACCTTCACCTTTTAGCCAACTGTAGTAGATTAGTAGACCTGCAAAAATTGGGCCACCACACTCAGGAAAATTTACAGGAAGTTAAAAAAGAGCAGGTCAGTCTTTTCTGTCATATACTAATCCTTTTACAGCAGCAGCACGTGTCACTTTGATATATCAGGTCAAGGCTGATAATCAGAGCAAAAACATTGCGACATAACATAAATCTATCACTGATCTGCTTACTCACGCCATGACCATCCACAAAGTACACTGGTGGTGTAGCTGAATGAAAGTGCCCCATCGAAAATATGTTATGAGCCATTTGAATATGGTGGAATAAGGCAATGGGAATCCTCTTATGTCACTCTAAATAAAGTTTTTTGGATGAAGTGTAATCTCTAAGCCTGCCATCCCTCCTATATCAGTAATAGCCAGGTCTTAGTGTAAGCTCTGCCATTTAGATTAAACAAACTCTGGCATCTCTTTGGCATCTTTCTCCACTGGATGGATTGGCCATTTCAAAAACGCAGCAGTCTGGAGTGGAGAGTGGTGGGGTAATATCTCTAAAGCCACAAAACAGATCAATCTGGGTCAAACGTGACGTATTGTGCTGCAAATGCTTTTAAAATCAAGTGCAATGTCATGGTACACTGGTGGCTAGCTGTGTATCATTTCTGCTGCGGTGACGCTGAACCGCAGACCACTGGAGCTTGTGCCTCATTCTTCTTTCCACTGAGACGAAAAAGTAACTTTGAAAAATAGCTTCCTTTTTCTTTTAGCCAGAAAGATGCTGAGGCCACATGGTGACTGCTGTTGTTCCCTTTCCTGAGCAAGACTCCACAGGCTGCTGAATGCTCAGTTTCCGGTGGTTGTAGGGCCAGACACACACAACAGACAAATTTAGCCTCCACTTCCACTGCAACTGAACTAAAAAATGACAACAAAAACACAGGCATAAAGAATTAAAATAAAACCCATTGGCATACTCTGTAATGAAAAATGAAAATCCCAAGGAAATTGTCTTAATTTATATGCATGGCCTAAATTTGTTGCCTGTTGCTAAGGAATTTAAACAGTGGCTAGCCAATTACCTACCAGGCTCTTGTGTACCAGGCTCTGCCCTCAGGTGCTATGCTAATGAGGGTCACAGAGAGTCACGTTGAAATGTTCTCACTAAAATTAGGCAGGAATCTCCAAGGGATATTCTCCGGTGGGATGATGCCAGTCACATTCCTGCTGCTATCAAATGAAACGGATTTACCTACTCAGTCAGGCGTGTTTGTTTCTGGCTCAATTCAAGACAACTGTCTTGACATAATACGCAGGTATTAGCACACAGCTATTTGAGGCAAAGGATTCTCAGAGCGCAGAGAGACATCAGGTACTAATTTAAACCTGGGCCAATGAGTGAGGTTGGTGCTCAGGTCAGTTGAGGACATCAATCAATCACAGACAAAGAAACCTATTTATAGAATGATAAGCTGTGAATAAGAGCATTTATCTAAAGTCATTACATACACATTTAGATGATCAGGGCTAACTACTACAAACTCTAACAGGAAATAAGGTGAAATATGCTTAATTAGTCAGAAGCACCTGCAAGGCATCAATACTGTACTTTCGTTTTTATCGACCTGAAGGCTCTACTTTTGAACTTGTCTTGTCTTGTGTTCTGCTACTACAATCGGTTTGGCTGAAGGCATTTTGCCATATTAATGACCTTGCCTTGCTGTATTGAACTTCTGAACCCGTCGCACCCGCTCTCCCTCAATTTCCTGGATGGCCTCTTCAGTGGGTCCGCTGTAATAGCAGGTGATTGTGGGAGAGCCACTAACAACCCTCAGCGAGGGTGACATCCTTCACTGCTAGTGCGTCTGTGAAGGGAGGAATGTATTCAGCTAACAATGGCCTGTCAGCGCTAGTCGCCCTGTCCCCGTGCATTGAAAGGTGACATCAGCGGGACGTGGTGACACACAGCAGCGTGTTCAGAGCGCTGAAAGCTGCAGTGGTCCTCATTGTATGATACTGTGTAGGACTAAAACTCCATTGTTTCTGCGAAGTAACAGATCATTAGAGATGGGCCTGACAAATGCACAGACCAAACACACTAACATACAGACACATGCACATACAGTGCTTAGATACACAGCATGATTAATAGATCTGAAATTATCATTAGCGCATCTGATACAACTAAACTAAAAAAATATCTGCCCAGAATATTTCCTACCATGAGCAATCGATAAAGGATAGAGGTGTTAAAGTTTGTGATTCGTGATGTATAAACCAATGCAGCAAACATTAAAATGCCACTGCTTTGTGCAGCGTGTGTAACAGGTGGTCAATCAGGAGCCTGTTTGATACAGAGACATTGGTTTGCTTTTATCTGTCTAAACTTTGTCAGCTCAAAAGGTCTTAAAATGTTACCTGTCAATGTGGTGGCTGAAAGACCAATTTTAGCAGCACTTTGTTGGGTGTTAACATCAGACACTGCGTGTGCTTGTTGAAAAACACACACATGCACGGTAAGTACATCAGTTGGAACAATTAGTTGTGTGTGTGCATGACTCAGGTGACTTAACAAGCCTATAGCTGAGAGACACGTGCTGAGGTGTGACTTAACCTGATAAAACGAGATGGTAGGTGAAATGGGATTGGCTTGATCAGAGGCCAGAGGCAACTCCTGCGTAATCGGAATGATAGATAATCTGGATCCCAGGAAAGATTAAGGACCCGGATCCAGGGAGGGTGGGAGTTGGTAAACAGTGATCAGATCAGGATGTCAAATCAGACTGATGTATGATTTGGCACCTGTTGACATATGCTTCAACATATCATCAATAAGGTAATTATTTTATTCGCAAAGTTCACTTGTTTCACATAATTCGAGAACAAGTGGAAAATTGAACCTGCATCATCATCAAAACTGTAAGGACACTTATAGTCAGGCATGCAGTGAATGCCAAGATATCAAAATGTTACAGTATGTGTTTGCTTGACTACACCATCACCTACTCCACCACCTGTAATTGCTTTGTCCTCAGGCAGGCATGTGAGGTCTTGACAGCTCAAACCTGGCAACCCTGTCGCTCCAACAACAGACTCTAATGAAGCACGCACACAGTACCAGAAAATGCACCTGCTCAGTGTGTGTATGTGTGGCTGTGCATGTGCAGCAGTTCTCTATTACACATGAATACGGCGATATTTGTTTGATCCATTGTCATCCTGGCGCGGAGACTTATCCCTCCTTACTATTGGCAACTGAGAGGGCTGCTTTGGAATTTCAGCATATTTTTATTGTTGCAGTGATTGGAAAAAGCTGCAGATCTTAAAACTGCAATGCAAAATATAGTATCAGTGCCAGACAGGGAAATAGAGCGATAGAGATACAGAGGAAGAAGTGCATAGGGAGTGTACCGTTGAAAGGAAGCGACAAGAAGAAAAATGGTGTGAAAGTAGCGTCTGAGAGGGAGACAAACTCCCTGCAATCTCTCAAAGGCCCCGGAAAACTGTGGCATGCCATTATCACCATCATCATCACCACCGTGCTCATGGTGGCTATAATCATTGTCGTTTTGTCTGCAGTTATCCTCATCGCCACCTTCAGAAATATCACTAGCAGTGTCTGGCGGAGCCTGTTGTCTCTATCTGCCTCATTTAAGTAGAATTCTCAGACCAAAAAAAACAGCGTTGAACTGTCTCACCTTCCAAAACAGATACATCATATTTTCACAGAAGGCAATAAAAGCAATGCAGGCCCAATTCCCCACAGTTTCAGAGACAGGGGCCGTATTTCAGCTAGACTCATCAATATGCAAAACATCAGAGCATCGCTTGCCACAAGAATATTCCCCCCACTGCACACTCTGCAAATGTGCACAAACATCATCACATTTTGTGTTTTTTTTTTTTTAAAGCAAGCTTCGATTGGCAAGAAAAGTATGCAAATCTTGTGCAAACATAATCACATTTTGATGAAAAGCACTGGGATCCAAAGCCCTAAATTGCCCTATGTGATTTTAATTCTCTGCAGGCAATTGTCAAACCAAAGAGGCACAGAAAAAGAAGACTCCAGGGCTGAAATCAATGCGCTACCTTTTATTTGAAAAGAAGTGAACAAACTCCCAACACTGGATTACATTTCAAAGCACAGAGCCTAGAGCTTTCCCGTTGAGCAGCATGTATAGTGTGGGAGAAAGGTGCTGTAGCGTGGGAGAGAGGCGTAATCACTATGACCTACAGTAGGGTAGATGTAGGTTAAGTTAGTCCCTCTCTCTGCCTGCAGTGCTCACTCTGCCTTTCTCTTTCTCAAGTCTGTTCCCTGGGCT
This sequence comes from Scomberomorus guttatus, assembly GCA_038419695.1. Lineage (NCBI taxonomy): Eukaryota > Metazoa > Chordata > Actinopteri > Scombriformes > Scombridae > Scomberomorus > Scomberomorus guttatus. The sequence goes on from CM076448.1 coordinate 29,764,513, forward strand.
GTCTTTCCTGGGCTGTTAAATCCCTGCTCCTTTAATCTCCTTACTCAGCTACATCCTCTTTAAAGATGCAGAACCACAGGAGAGACGTGGGATACGTCAACTGGGGACTGGTGCTGGGCAAGGCGGGGCAGGACAAGTGGAGTGAGGGGGTTTGAGTTAGGGTTAGAGAGAGAGGAGAAGTTTTACTGGTAATGAGACAGTTTTATGTAAAATGTCTTTATGTAAGAGAAGAGCAAGCCTTAACCTTCTGAACTTTTCTGTCTCATTGAGGATTATATATAAACTGAGAGGTACGGTGATTTAATTTATACTTCCCAATATTTTCAGAAAGACTGCAGAGATCCATTTTATCAGTGTCCATTAGCAATCATCATGGTGATAATGAGGGCTCACTGCATCATCTATACTCCTTAAACTATATGGATGCACAGATGCTGAGCACTAGTTTAAGGTGGTAGTGTGTTTCCCAGCATGTCAACAGTGATAATATAATTCAATGCATCTCACCGTGACACTCAATTGACTCCATATGATTCTTTCTCTGATAGACACTTAAACACAGCCAGTGCAGAACACAAGCATGTGTCAAGATAAGAAATACAGTAACCCCGCATCAAACTCCACGTCTACTACATGTATGAATTTCAAACACACCCGATCGCCGCTCATTCAGCACTGATCTCATATCAATACCATCAAAAGCCATTCCGCTCCGCTTCCCTCCCCGAGCACTACTGTGCAGCAGTGTCTATCAATCATCCGCATGCTGTAACACACAGCAGCAACATTTCAATAATGGTGCATCACCTGAGACTCAGGGAGATGAAAGTAATCCATTCAAAAATGGATCACGGTTGTCCTGCGCGCCACATGCTATTCGATAAGAGGAGACAGCTCTACTGTAGATTTCTGGGTCATCTTTCAAGTGTATGTATCTTTGAAGTTCAGCTGCGTTGAGTCTTATACCTCAAATAACAAATTTATGAGACAACCAAAGTGTGTCATCTGGGAGCATTGTCAACCTATGCAAGTCACTTAGGCATGAGAATATGTCTTTTTCTCTATCAGATCCAACCTTTTATTTACATGGCAGAAAAACAGCATTGCTGGATGCAGTGATTTGAAATGTCCCTCAAAATCTTAAAGTTATCACACCATTCAGCACACATTTCCCCACAAATAATGAACTGAAAGCACACATATGATTAGATCTGACTGATTGTTATTCCTGAGTGTGGGAGGTCACATAACATAGCGGCATCAACAGCGCACACTAATTCACCACCAAGCATCACAAACACACTATTTTTAACGCGAGGGATCAAATTTATGTCTAATTAGTGGTTTAGCTGTACCTGTTTCCCAGAAGTAGACAGACTTCCCATCATCTGTCTGTGTGCGAGCCTTCCAGAAACCACAGAACAGCAGCAATGTCACCAAAAGGTACCAGCTCCCCTCTGTCCTTTTTCGAAGGGTCCCTGCACCCCTCCACCCCAGCCCCATGGTCCGCCACAGGATAAAAGTAAATCCACTCAGCTCAGAAGGTCAGTGAAGGCAGTGTAGGAAATAAAAACAAAAAACAAAAACAAAAAAAGCACACACACTTGTCCAAAAGGCAACGAGAAGTGAAGTGTGGTTCAGTTACGGAGAGTGAGGGTGTGAGTGAGTGTATGTGAGTGTAAGAGAGGGAAAAATAATGAGGTGTGTGTGTTATCAGTCCTGCAGGAGTTGAGGTCCGGTACTTGGTCATGTGAAGGACAGAGAGTAGTTTTCTTCTTTTTTTCCCTTTTGCTCCCAACTTGGCGAGATGGTCCCAGAGGGAGGCTGTCAGAATCGGAGACTGAGCTGCAGATGGATGGTACGGTGTCCCTCCTCCATCGCGTCCGCTTCCACTGTTGCCGTTGCTGCCTCTGTCCTCTGGCTGTGGAGCAGTGACAGTGGGAGAGTGTCTGCAGTGTTGTTCGCCTCCCTCCCTCTCGCTTGCTCGCTCACTCTCTCTCGTCGTCTCCTATTCGCTCACTCATTTGCTCTTCTCCCTGTGGCACCCTGCTCTCCCTCTCTCTTTTTCTACTCCTGGCTTTTTTCTATTTTTCTATCCTGCCCTCATCTTCTTCTCTTGTCTCTCTCTCTTTTTTTCCTTTTATTATTACACTCTGCATCTCTCACTTGCTCACTTCTCACTTTCTCTCCCTCAATCTCCCTTTTCCTGACTCTCCCCTAGGGCATGAGGATGAATACTCCCTCTCCTACTCCTCCACCACTCGTCTTCCACTTGCAGTGCTGGGAAGGCGACTGGAGACCAGCAGGGCTCACACTGGTCTGAGGAGCTCCCATAAGCACTGCTCCCAGGATCAGAGCGGCAGAGAGACAAGCGGGGCTTAATGCAGGGAGAGAGTGGAGGGGAGGGTGATGAGGGAAGCGAGGAGGAGCAAAACACTAAAGCAGAGAGGGAGAGAGCGCAAGAAAAAGATAAGGGAGAGGGAGTGTTTATGCTAGTGAAGAAGCAGTGTGAAAGTGAAATGATGGAACAGCAGAAGTGACAATGAGTTCGTATTTTCATATTAAAAAATATAAACACTGTGTAAATCTTTGTCATTGATTCTGTTAAAGAAATTGTGAGCGAACCTGTGGCCGGTATACTGACAGAAATTAGAAATTAGCCCACCATGACTGAACAGATAAAGAAAAGAGCCCCACCACTGGGAAGTTTATCAACAAAAATTCCAGAAAAAGACATCTTACATTATTTTTTTAATAAACATAGTGACAACTATGTCATTGGATCACATCACTTTTTTTTATTGTCAACAAATTCTACGTGTTACTGTCCGACTTTCTCTCCTTAGTTTGCAGTTTCATCTTTTAAAAAGACCAAGTAATTTCCTAAAGCATCTGGACACTAGTTTTTAGGAAACATTACTCAAACAGGAGTAAGTAGTGAATTTTCTGGGGATTACTTTTAGCTGGAGATTAATACACATTTGGTGCTTTAGTGCATACATATTCACTAGGTGGACTCTGGTCTGGATCCACGCTGAACAACATTTTAATCCAGACCGGGAACAGAATTTAACCGCAATCTGACCCAGACCGTTTTTGAGACACATCACGTGATCTCACCTGTCATAATTCAGCTGCACACTAGTCGCCACAGCAAGGTTGCTGTGGAATGCAGTGGTGGAAAGTAACTAAGTACATTCACTCAAGTACTGTACTTAAGTACAGTTTTGATGTACTTGTACTTAACTTGAGTTTTTCCATTTGACTCTACTTTATACTTCCACTCCACTACATTTCAGAGGGAAATATTGTACTTTCTACTCCACTACATTTATTTGACAGCTTTAGTTACTTTTCAGATGAAGATTTGACACAATGGATAATATAACAAGCTTTTAAAATACAACACATTGTTAAAGTGTCTTCAGTGTGTAGTCGGGGTCACATTTCAGATGTCTGAGTTGTTAACAGCTCCACCAAATAGTGATTTTTACTTCTAACATACTCACATTGTTTCATTTCAATAAATGTTCAAATGATCCAACATTTCACCAAAAATCAAAGATTAGAGAAAATTCCAAAAACTGAAAACAGATTTGTGTATCAGAACTGGACCAAATCCCTAAAAGGACTGTGCAGCTTTTGCGGCTGCTTAACCCGTGCAAATGAGACAGCGTGTAATTCGCAAAGCACCCGCAAAGGGTGAAATGCACTGCAAACTGCGCTGCCAAGCAAATAGCATCATGGTGCCTGTTCCATTTGCATGTATGTAAATGGGGTAATATTCATACATTCGGCGCAAAATTGGCCCCTTTCTATGTAAATAAGCCTTTTTGCAAAAACAGTCTAATTCTCAAAGACCAGAGCTAATTGCCACACACAGTTAGGGTGGAGTTACTAGCGTCTTCAGATAGTTGGTGTTATCTGTGCGCACACTCACTCCTCACTCACTCTCTCTCTGTCTCTCTCTCTTCAAATCTTCAAGCTTGTGAGGCTTGAATGATATTGGACTTATATTGAATGATATCAAGGGTGAAATCTTCAGTCAGACATTGGGAGGATCAAGTTGGGTATGGGGTGGTAGGCTTATCTCAGACGTTCAGCAAATGTCCCAACAGCTCTGATGGAGCTCAGGATTCATCTATACGGGCTGCTTTATTACAAACAATTCCACCGCATAAACCTGTGTGTAACAGTTGACCTGTGTAGATGTGCAGCAGAACATAGAACATTAATTACCGTCAGATCCTGACCAATCCAGTGTTAATGAAGTTACCGTTGCTGTGCCGTGTGCATAAATCCAAGATAAATTCAGTGACACCTGAACAACATTATTGTAAGATTCAGACATTAATATAACATGTTTCAGACCTGCCTGAGTCACATTAATAGCCGTAACCTATTCCGACAGAATAGTTGGTTTGTGATTGTGGAGAGCTCTGTGTGTGTGCGTACCTCTGCTAATTAAAGACACGCAATTTGAGGCTTTTGTGCTCTCTCCTGTTTTCATTGTGGATCAATCTGTGTGCTGAAATGTGGAGAAAAGCCTGAAACACTGGAAACCGCTCTGCTCACTCAAACAGATGCAAAACAAGGGCAAATTGCACTCAGTTGCAAAACTTTATGGGCATGTTTGCGCCTGCATAACATTAGTGCAAAATCTTTTGTGAGTAGGACCTTAAAATGGGGCAGATTCTGGGTGCAAATGCTGTGCAATTCACGGCGCTATTAGTGGGCGCAATCCATTCTTTGTGAATTTGGCCCTTTGTTTTTTCTTCTTTCCTCTCCCATCAATCATCTCACAAACCCTCAGATTTATCTGCTGACCCTTTGGAGGGGCCCAACCCCTACGTTGGGAACCACTGGACTAAACTAGCTAACTGTATATAAAGTAGTTGAAACTAGCTCCACCTCCAGCAGCTACAACAGTAACATGCTGCTTACACACTGATGCTTCAGTATTAATAATCTAATGATGTCATATATAATAATATATCAGTCAGAGGGACCAAACCACTACTTTTACTGCAATACTTTAACTACATCAAGCTCATAATACTTATGTGCTTTTACTTAAGTAGGATTTTCATGCAGGACTTTTACTTGTAATGGAGTATTTTTACATTGCTGTATTGGTACTTTTACTTAAGTAAAGTATCTGAGTACTTCTTCCATCACTGGTGGAATGTAGCAGCTCCGGTTGACAAAGTAAAATGGCTTCTTCAAAACTAGACAATACAAAAAAAAGAAAGGTTGACAGACAGAAATGTGTATTTAAGGATGACTGAACTGAGAAATACACATTCATTTTGCTTGATGGAAGTACAAAGACCATTGTCCTTGATTGGCAATGAAGAGTGGGAACGCAAAACGCCACTACAACACCAAACATGCCTGTTTTGAACAAAACTATCCCAAAAACACAGAGGTAAGAACCACAAAACTGAAACAGTTGAATTTGTGATATCAAGACTCCAGCACAATAATCAAACATTCTCAATAAGGAATACAGTGAAGAACTCATACCGCAGCAGACTTACTAATGAATACTTACACCAGCATCTCCGCCTGGCCAAGATGTCACATCTCCCATTAATACAACAATGCGTGTACAGAGTTCTGGAGTTTTTGTACTGTATTTGAGTACCCCTGCTCTAGTGAGTACTGTACTTACTGCAGCAGATATATGTGGCATTCACTGGAAATAAACTAGAGTCTGTGTACATTGTGATGAAGACACTTGTGACCCAGTGCAGTGGTGTGGCTTATTTGCAACAATGGAGGTCTATCGTCTAGGTATAAGCTCAACAGGCTTTGAGTACACATGCTTGGTAGCAGGATCAATTCATTTCTGTTTTGTTTTTTTCATTGGATTTGTTGAAAAATATTGAATATTGCAAGCCAGTGTTGTGTACCTTTGTGTATAATGCATCAAACCAGAAAATAATTTACGACCCGACTGTGTGACAGAGAAAAGCCAACATATCAACAGTAAGCTGAGCGTGGCACCATAGTATGTGGGTGAGATTGTCGTACAGCACACAATCTTCAATCAAAGAGACAGCTAGATTAGAGGGGGGCAATGCAGGTGGAATTCATTTGCCTGAGTTTATTGTTCCTCTGCTGTCTAAACTGTTCTGCCTGCACTCCTGACAGAGTGGCCAGGCAAAGGTTGTGGGAGGACATTTGACTGACAGGCTTTGAGTTTGGCAGAGTCAGCCTGTCATACCTGGTTTTATCTTGGCTTTACTTGAACAAGGCAGCTGAAGGGATGCACAAGCCTACTGTAGTTAAAGCCAGATTTATAAAAGACTGAAGGAAGCCAACTCTTGTGTCACTTATTCTGATTTCACTTTTACAATCATATCCAAGAAGGATCATTGAATAGACAAAATAGACAAAAGATTAAAATGAGTCACCGCCAGCAAGGCTGAACTCTCAAGCCAATGTCCCTTAAGCCACAGTTCCTCTAAGGGCAGCTATGAAAATGCTGGTTTGAAGAAAACTCTGTAAAGTGACTGTCTAAGAGTCAAAGTGACCCGAAAAACATACAGCTTCTTTCTTTACAAAGTATTTTTTTTACATGAATAGTTAATTTCTCCTCTTAATATGTGCATCTTGGTGGCAATGTTGAAAAGTGTTTAATTGAGAAGATATGAAGGCGTATTATGAGGTATGTTTGGGGTTGTGTGTTTATTTGAGGCTCAGTCATGGTAGAAGCTGCTTGCTCTACCAAACTCAGCTAAGCTCCCTCATCTTTGCCTAAATGGTGAATGTATGTCTCCAGTAAGAGGGAGCTACTCAAATGAAGACTTAAAAATTCCTCTTTCAAATACAAATATCACTGACACTGTGTCCATATTGTCTGGCACAAGGCAACTGTGGCATCATTAATACCAAGAAATCCTTGTCAGGAAACTGCACTCAGTCTGTGATGCTTCATGTAACAGACTGCATTGTCCACTTTGCAGCGATGAACATGGGTGTGAGTATTGGTTATTCATATTTTTACAGGCAAAAGCGTTTCAGGGAAAGCTTATGCCTGAAGGCACTGACCGACTTCTTAACCTCACATACAAGAGGAGCAGTGCTGATTCCGTCGAGGTCGTGGAACAGTGAACCAGCTTTTACAAGTATACAACAGGGGTCATGGAAGGTTGCACACCCAGACTAAATGTGTTTTGTGGACTAGGAAAAGGTTCAACTGTGTCCCTCTTGGGTGTTTTGTGTGGGGTATTGGAATTCCTCCAATACCCCACACAAAACACCCAGCCCCTTTGCTCCAAGCTAGCAGGTCTTTAGTTGGAGTGAGAGTTGTATTCGTATTCACGCATTTAAAATGTGGCTGCCTGACTCTGCCAAGGTTGTTCCTGGTTACCGATTTCTTTTGGAAATTTCATAGAAATTTCTAGGCACAGCCAAGTTGTAAAAAGTGTATGGTCTGGTGACATCATATTCACAACTCTGCTTTTTGCTAATGATGCAATTCTGTTGGCATCATCAGACTATTGCCTCCAGAATTCATTGGGGCAGTTAGTTGGGGGAATGGTCAGCACTTCCACATCTGAGGCCATGGTAGTCTGCTGGAAAATGGTGAATTTGTATTTTGGGAATTAGTGGCTGCAATAGAAAGAATTCAAGTATCTCAAGGTCTTATGCACAAGTCAGTGTAAAATTGAGTGTGATATTGACAGGCTGATGGGTACAGAATCTGCCACAAAGTGAAGTGAAGTGAAGCAGGCGTTGTAAAGGACTGTCATGGTAAAGAGAGAGCTGAGCAGGAAGGTGAAGTTCTCAGATTGCTGGTTGATCTACGTTCTTACCCTCACCTGTGGGCTTGAGCTCTGTTCGGTGACTGAAAGGATGTGATCATGGACACCAGGGGCTGATATTAGTTTCCCTTGCAGGGTGTCTGGGCTTAGGGGAAAGGGTGAGGTCCCCAGAAATATGTAAGAAACTTGGAATAGAATGGCTTCTCTTTCACATTTAAGAAAGCCAGTTGAGATAGTTCATGGACCTGATCATGATGCCCATTTAAACCTTTTTGCCAGATGCCTCCCTGTAGAAGTATGCCGAGCACAAACAACTAGGTGGAGACCCAGGGCAGACTCAGAGCACACTGTAGGGAGTACATCTGGCTTAGCAGGAACCTCTCAGGATGACCCAGGAGGAGCTGGAAGTAGCTACAGAGAAGGACATTTGGGCTAACTTGCTTAACCTGCTGCCATAACGCGTCTGTCATCTCTATCTTACCTGTCTTACCAGTCACACCTAGTACAGTAATGGGGCTTCTACCTGGAAGCTGTGTAGTCATCTGAAATAATACACACCATCCAGCCCAAACAAAATCAAGTATTCTTTGGGGCAGTGGTACAGACGTTATATCAAAGGAAGGAAAGGCAAAATTATGTGAGAGGAGACCTTTACTGATGATATCATCCCTATAAATTCAGATTTAGATGGATAAAACTGTCGTCCCTATACTTGTTTGATTGGAGGACATACAGTATGCACACAGTCGAACACACAACAGCTGTATCTCATCAGGGACAAGGGTCCATCTTATTATACAATATAATAATATGGAAAAATTTGGAGCAGATTTTAATCTTGTATGCTGTATGAAGTGCCATGACTTCCATTGTACTCAACTTATTTCAAACACCTAAAAATACCTTCAACTTTCTGTCAGCCCAAATGACTTGACAGGGTAACAATAGCGTTTAAAGTGTCAGCTAATGACGTAGTGTCTGGATGTCACTGCCTTTGCCATTAAATGTCAACTGTGAGCAGGGCACTGGATTTAGTCAGACAGACGGAGAAAAACAGACAGGACAGGGCAGATGTGGGTGGAACTGGCAGAGTGAAAAATCAACCAGTCGCCTCCTAAATACTGGCACGTTAATCTTTATCGGTAGATTACAAATTAGTCTACTTTCCCAAAGAACTTTATCAGTCACATAATCACCAACTGGACATACTTTTCCAATCAAAAAGTCTAATTTGTAAAACTGTGAAAGGAGAGGCCACTGTCTCCAGTCAACAAAAAACCTGCCCTTAGAGGAGAATCACATCACACAGTATGAAGACAGCAGCCAGGCAGTCTGACAACATCTAGCCCTGAACAAAACAAAATCAACACTTAGCATCAGTGAGCTGGGAAGAATGGATGGTGACTGAAATTTGAAGATTTGCAATGTCAGATCATTATCTGGCTGCCAATGTTAAGTAAAGCCTGCCTTTAAAACATGAGGAAGCACTCCAATCACCAACATTTGTTGTCTTTCTTTAAGGTTTTTCTATGATTGACTTACATTCATAAATTCCATGTGTGTTCTTGTGTGTTCATTTTGTTATGCTAGGTTTTGAAATCATGAGCAACTACTGGCAATTAGATGTCAGTATTTATTCGTCTCCTCATACCCATATCTCTGTGGCATAATTTCCTGAGAGGTTAATTTAGAACAGAGCTAAAAAAATCAAGATATGCTGGCTGCAGTCACAAGATGGCGGACCTCAACCACAGAGGACACATTTTACACATTTAAGCCAGTTTAACAGATTTGTATCAATGTAGATCTACAGTTTCGTTTCTCAATTGAGTAATGAAAATAAATAATAAATTTACATTTGTGATTATGGTATTTTGTTCAGTTCATTAATAGCTTAGGCTATAAATCCTGTAATATGTGGCACTGGGTAATGCTGTATACTCCTTGATGCTCCTTATAAAAATAAACATTAAACAAAGCATAAATGATTTTTACAAATGTGTCTACTCAGTTTTATTTTATTTATTTACTTAAGTTCAACATTCAGCTTAAAAAGCAAGTTCTAACAAGAAAATGATAAAATATTGATTCCATAAATTAAATGTTAACATGAAATAGCTTAAAACATTCATGAAGAACATATTCAAATAATAATAATACAAAAAATACATGAAAATAAAATTTACTTTCCTCCTTCCAGGGCTTTGGTATATGATGAAAATTCAATTACAAATACCACAAAGGGGGATTAGTACATTTATGAAATACTTCACAGATAAAATGATATTATTTATAACAACTTTTATTTCTTTGTTCTCCACTATTATCCCATACTGAATCTATCTACTAAACGAAGGAATCTGTCTGTATGTCTGTATGTCCTTCGCGTATCTCTTGAACCATTCATCCGATCAACTCCACACTTGGAGAGTGTATGGCTGGGGAACAAACGGAGTGCTGTGTCGAATTTGGTGCAATTTGGACACACAATACATTCAATATCAATAAACTTTGAGATGAACTTTAAGAGCCAAATATGATCTATCCACTTTGTTTTAGGATGCACATCATTTTATTTTGCGGTTGCTTTTATTATACAACAATAACTACTCTAAAGACAATTAATACAGCACATTGGTGGCACCTTTCCTAGACTGTCCTACCTTGTCCTAGTCCCCCTCCACACAAAAATATGTTTTACTTATTGTTACTTCACTGGATGTTTGACCTTTTCTGTGCAGAATTATGTATGTGCAGATTTGTAAAGATACCTCCCATGTTCAGACAATCACAGTTATAATAGACAATAATTACAGTACTTTGTTTTGCACAGATGTAGTTTTGTTTACATGGTAACTCAGTCTTAGAGCTTTGTATTCTACATACATAACCAATTCAGCTTATTCTGTACATATGCTTCTGTAACTGAATATGTTGACTAGGTGCATATTCAGTTACTGTTCTTTCAGCAAACATGCTGCAACTTTTCATGATGGTCCCAACATTTCATACTATTTTTACTGTTGTACTTAGTGAGATTCATATTTTGGCAATCCATCAATACAGTCCTTTATTATATTATGTGTCTTGTACTTTAGTTGGCTTTCCTGAGTTTCATTTAGCTGCATTTTATATCATTTCATTATGTCTTCTGATTTATTAGATTTTAGGCAGAGTGTGTAAGGTCCTTCGAGACATTCTTGGAATGAAGGTTCATATAGACCAATTACCTTACATCCATTCATGTAAATAATTTAGACTCTGTGCTTTATAGTACAGTACAGTAACATCCAGGGAATTTTTTGCAACAAACTTCTCTTCCCCTGGGTGCCATTCCAGCGTCACTATATATTGATTATTGTAAGCTACTGTTATTTAATTCATCATTAACCCATAGTTTGTTAGGGTTATATTTAATTATTCTAAAGTGTTGTCCTGTGTTGCAATGTTCCTCCGAGTAGTTGCTTATCAGGGATTTGGGGTTTCTTGACTAATAGAGCAGGATAATCTACCAGCTGGCCTGAAGCACTGAGGCCACATTTAGTCTCTGCCTCTGTGTGTGTTATTTAAAAACCTCAAATGCAAGTCTTTTCATATATTATATAATCTTTTGTGTACATAATAAATTAGACTTAATTCAAGTTATATTTAGATATTGAATAGGGTGTGAAACACACTTCCCAATGGCTGTTATGGGATATTATTTCAAAAATGTAAATGTTTTATGGTTTAATTGCAGTTATAATGACTTATTCTACCACGTACATTTGTAAATATTTACAAGGCTAGACTTTCCCCAAAGCTGTAAAACTGTAGAATCTGCACTTCTTCACAGCCAACAGTTTGATTAACAGCAGACTGGGTAGAAAAAAGAAGATGATTGAGATAATGATAGAGAACACTTTCACTCAACAAGAGATTGCAACTATTAAAATTGATTAATCAGACACAGTGAATAAACAAAAAAACATTATTGCACTCCATGTAATGACTTTTAAATCAGTACTCAAGGAGTCCCTGCAGCATGTTATTTGGCAATCAGAGCAAAGCAACACCAAGATCAGGTTTCTAACAGCAGCACGGAGACTGACTCATTTTTTTGCTGACTACTTGTGTAGACATTTAATGCTGGTGTAAGAGAAGTATCTTCATTAGGATTGTCCCAATCAAAATATGAGTTTATCCTGGTTATTCAAAGTCAGTGGTGATATTTATGCTTACTGACCCAAAACCAAGTTAAGTGCAGGAGAAACCAGGTTGGGAACAGAGTTCTCAGCGCATGTAGAATTCTTACTAACATGAACCTCTAAAAATGTTTTCACTTCAGCTGTAAAAGACCTTCAGTGTCACACATAACAAACTTGTCATGCTCACGTCTGTCAGTTTGTACAAACAATATCAGGCCTAATCACTAAACCTTTGTGTTAATAAACTTTCTGAATCAGTGCCACAAATGTTTGAAGACTATTGTACTGTATCACAGTTTCACAGAGAGTGACTGGCTGCCAGCTGCTGTATTCTGCCCCATTGATTATGGCTGTAGAGGGGGACTGAAGAGTGAAGTCATCACAGAAAGTTCTCAGAAGCCCAAACACCATTTCAAAGTAAACTGACCATTATCACCTTGTTGGAAAAAAACAACTTTTATTTCACACAACAAATTCTGTTGTGTGGAATGTCCTGTGACTAGATATCAGACCACTAAGAAAAAATATAATTGTGGAATTAGCAGTGACTGAAGTGTTATTAAACTATGGAGAATAAAAAGTATATCTTTGGACCTCAAATGATGGTTAGACACACACATTTTCATTAACAAGGACAAATTATTTGCCATCTGTATACAAGTATATATCATTCATCGACTCTTTTTGCCAGTAGTTAGCTGCTACCTGCTGTTCTATGGAACTGTGTAAGAATATAATATTATTATTATCATTATTATGCACTCTAGTCAAGGGTTGATTTGCTGTGGGTGACAGCATGACTCACAAACAAAGGACAATGGCAGTGACATTGATGCTCAAGTTAAACAGAGCGGCAGGCCCAGGATTCTCTTGAAACTAGGTCTTGAGAGGATGACTCATGTGGTGGAGGGTGGACACAAAGCTACAACAGCACTTTGAATTCTCATATCAAAACACACCCGTATTATAGCGCCTTATGGAAATGGTGACCATGCCCTAGTATATGCTGCAGAGCATGGACGCACCTCTTGTGACACAATGAAATCAGTGTGCTGTACCCTATGTGAGAATAGATCTCCTGGATCTGTACATGGCTATTCTAAACTTTATTTGTTTGAGCTAATTTACTTTGAACAGTAATAAGACATTGAGAAGAAGCGATACAAACACAATAATGAAATACAATAATAAAAAATCTATGAAGTTTATATCACATACCACCTCTGGCACTGTACGTGCACATCTCCACTGTATTCTTCTCCTTCATGAAACTTGCTGCAATATGATTTACAGCTGAATGAGCTTGTCTCTCTTGGCAAGTTTAAACTAATAATGAATTTTGTGGCAGACGCAATAAAAACTGCCTTTGCTTTGTTTAGTCAAGATTTAATAGGTTTGTGAATCTGCTGGTTCGGTAGAGGACTTTTGCATATTTTTAGTGTTTGAGATTAAATTTTGTTCCCTATATTATGCAAGCTTCATTTTGATGATCAGGTGAAGCTGGGATACAGGTGGGGCTTATAAAGTGTGATATGAACAACAGCAGTAGCTGAAAGTGATTGCAGCAGTTACAGCAGAGTTCTGCTTAAGCCGTACACAGCACATGTTCAGCACTGAAAACAAGGAATTAAGCTGAAATCTTACTAATATTTACCATTGTAAGCTTCTTATGCATTTCAGTCTCCACGAATTTTAACAAATCTTCAAGTCTACGTTGATTTAATGGCCTTTGTTTTCTCCAGCAGAATATATAACCAACTATCTGACCTTTTAGCTAAACTTTAAAAAGTTTCCCATGTTCTTGGTTAGAAGACTGAGTTCTTATTATGCTCTAGAAAGCATAAATAGAGTTGCACAGATACTTGTCCAGCAAAGCTAACCCATGCTGACACTATTTGAAGCACTGTCAATGTTCTTGTAAAGAGTACTACTCACCCATGGCTTATTTCACAGAGGGGTTTGCAAAGAAATGTTTGTGCTACTGTTCCAAATCTAAGATTCAAATCACGCAGGCTGACAAACAATAACTGAGCACAGAAACAATTAATTTCAAAAAACGTACATAGTGACTTAATTTGAGGATTGTTGGAAGTGAGTGCTTCACACCAACATCACTTGTAAGTCATTCAGACTGCCTGGAGCTTTGTGGCCAACATGACCCTGAGCCTGATAATCAGTCGGAACATGGATAGATGGTTAGGTAATACTACATTTCATTTATAAATGCTTTTCGGAATTTACATAAGCATAAAGCATAAAATTAAACCTGCAGTGCAGAACTTTTATCTCCCCCTTCTGGCAGTGAGAGTAATTACACAAACACTGCCGACCCCTGATCCTTTTTACGTGAGCTGGTCCCCGCCCTGGTGTCCTGACGCAGTCGGGGCGCACTTAGGACAGTCTACCCCGGCCAACAGTTGCAAACCAATCATTGCTGGTTGATGTAAAACGCATCACCAGATTTAAAAACTCTGGCATACTGTGAATACAGAGAGATTTACCTGGTGGTGATAGGCTTAATCAGCATTGTGTGAACTTGTTTGGCAAAGGCTTGAATGTAACGGATGTTCGTTTATATGTAAAAGTCATACTCCAGCTTTGAGATGTACTCAGCAGTGTAAATCTGCACACAGAAAGCACTGTGAGTGCACTATATCCCAACGGCAATGCTGACAGCAAAAATTAACCTTGACATGACATCAGGCATATGTGCAACACATACCAACATCCCACATTTCAACACAAAGATTATATGATTTGTTCGGGATAATCTACCTGCTACAAGTCTCTTCCAGTAAGAGAGATTTTGAGCCAAACTGATTTAAGTTACACACACCAATGGCCCACCAAATGGACGCAATACTGCAATGCTCCATTCTGCAGCAGGAGGAGGGAGGAAAGTTGTGTGTAATTCGTTGACCACCATGTTATGGAATTGATTAAATGCTGAATTCTGTGAAATGGTCCCCATACATATTTCCTGTTATAGTGATTGCCTGGGCTAAAAGCAAGCACCAAATTCACCAGGGATGGTTTCACAGTGAAATATCCCACATTACAATTAGCATAAACAGCAGTGTTATCCAGTGAATGTGAGATTACTCAGCAGTAACATTTGCAAATACAGCCAGCATACTTTACAGTATATCTCTCTGATCAACATGGCGAGTGAGTAAAGGTACAACCAAAGTACAGCTCTGTACCTTGTTTTCTCAGAGTGGTATTTAATGTATTTAAGCCCCACCCATCTGGCCCTGCTTGTAAATGCTTGCCAATTCTACCTGACGTAGGTCTAGTGTTCATTTCAAACAGCCAGAGAAGAATCGACTTCACATAAATATATCCATCTCAGCTTTATACATATTTGGTTCACTTAAACTAAGATCTGATTTACAAACATTTGGATGCCAAACTCTCACTGCAAGCCTCATCAAAGTAATCCAATCTCTGAGTATGGGACCTGTAATCCATCCTAAAGAATCTTTCGAGAAGCACAAGGTGGGTAATGGCTTAATTAGATCAGCCCTGAGGTCAGACTACTTATAAGTCTTTACAGGAGTCTTCTGCAACCCGGATCACAAATCCTGGCATGCAAACAGGGAAAAGAACTGCAGACATTTCTAAACATTTGACTAAAAGCCATATGGCAAGATAAATATTTATTCCTAGTTCAAATGGATATACAGAAACCATCCGCATCTGCTGTAATATGCATGCACAGCAAGCTAGATGATGTCAACGCTAATTCTGTCTCACTCACTGACTGCAATATGCACACATGCTACGGCAGCTAATGTCTATCCATTTCTTCATCTCCCTCTGTCTCATCCCCTCCCTTTCCGTCTCATGCACTAAAGAACATACACACACACGAGTCAGGGAGGAGCTCGGGCCAGTTTACGTGAGACCTACAGTAACACCTCAAGTGCAGCTTACACACCCACACACACACACACACCATGCTGATCCTACTTAAGGAGGAATCCAGACCAGTATATGTGTGACCTTTCATCTCAAATGCAGCTCAGTTAAACACACACTATTCTGGGAGCGACTAAGGTGAGTGTACATTGTACCCATTTGAAAGTGTTTTTAATAAAAAGGGCACTCCAGAGATTTAGTAATGCACTTCCATAGCGTTGGGGGACTCACAAGAGATAGATTAAAACAAGACAAAGAGTCTACAGCAACGCCGATGGCTCGGTGAGGCTGTAATGCTCATTGTAAGGAGAACCAGAATGTAATATAGATAAAACAAAGTATTAGACAAATCATAATTTTGACCTGATGATGGTGCTAGATGAAAAATCAGGGGATCGCCAAAGTTAAAAAAGACCATGAATGTCTACACCAAATTGCATGGTAATCTATCAAACAGATTTCATGGCAATCCATTCAATAGTTAATGAGACATTTCAGTCTAGACCACAGTGGTGAACCAATCGACCAACTAAGCCACAGACCAACACTGCCATCCTGAGAGCCATACTGCTACTGTGGTTAAGAAAAATGGCCAAAAAAGAAACATAAGAGGCTACAATATCCTGACTTTCAGTCCCTAGCATAGGTCAAGCTCCAAAAACACTGGATCCTACATTTCCCGTGATGCAATCAATATCATATTTTCATTTGACCCTCCCTGCCCAGTAGATGTCCATGTCTTCCAGACTCTACACCTCCAGTTCATGTCAGGCTTTCTGTTATACATTTGTAATCTCCAAACCCGAGCTGACAACATCATCGGGTTATTTTCTCAGACTTGACAAAGCTCCTCCAGAGCCACAGAAGACATTGCACTATTTTTTTGCAGGCTGTGTAGCACTCAGCAGAGAAAGATGCTTGGGTCCAGTTTTATAAATCCTTTAGAGAACAGCTATTGGTAATGACATATATCGTCTCAACTTTTATTTTTTACCTCACATGTTTACAAGTGTTTTAAATATTGATGCAGCCTTCCCTATCAGCATCTATTAAATATCAGAATGTTTCCTGAGACTATCTCAAATGCAGTCACTGTTTCATACACACACACACACACACAAGTTTTTGTTTAACATCTATGTATAATTTTGTTTAAGTACAAAATTGAAAAGTACATTAATTTATTCTATAGTAATTGGAAGAACAGTGGCAGAACAGTCAACATTAGCACATAGTGTATACTTTAAAGTATTAGTATCCAGTCTAGGTTGGTGTGAAACTAGGTCATGGAACCAGGCTCTTGTAGAGGCAAGAAATCCATAAGATGAAGGGTTTACTCTGTTTAACAGACCACTCCCCTGTCGTCCTCCATCAAATGGTCACCAGCCAAAGCCAATTAGTCTGATGACACACAGGAACAACATCCATTAGCATCACAGGGTTTTCTCAGAGAAAAAGGCTGCTACTTTATTTAACCATTGATTAATTCTTCTCTTGGACTCAGACTTGACTTTCACTCTTCACTATGGGAGACAGCTATTAAATCAATTGATGAACTACTTGATTAATATGTTAAGACACATATTAAAGCCTCACTAGAAAAGGCGGCATATTAATGCAATCATTAATCTGAAATTATTTACTCCAAACTTTTTTGAGTTTGTTTGGAGTTACTGAAATATAAACATGAGGCAGGCCAGGAAAAACATTTTTCTATGGGACCCAAATAGTACCTGTCTTTTCCACTACTACATAAAATACTACCCCTTGTTGCTAAACTTGAGTGTGCTGTATACAATTCGTTGATGTCAGGTCACATGATTTATGAGTATGGATATTCAAATATTTCAAACAGGTCAGAGTAAGCATCGATTTGGTCATTTGGAGGTGGAAAGACGTCTCTGCTTCTTGGTTAAAATGCTGAATTTGGTTGAAAAGTTTGGTTAAAAGGTCACGTTTACACATAACCGTTGTTTCACTAACTGTTGTAGTTAGGATCTGCTACATATTGAAATATGGTCATTTTAATGTTGAAACAAAGGTTATATGTAACCTATATATGTAAAACTTTTCAAACTAATTGTGACCAGTTTTAACATAATGTAGCTGTTTAACCTGCAAAATCAATAAATCTGCACTTGTTTGGGTTACTTTTCAATGTAATCAATGACTGTACAAAGGTGGCAAGTGCAGATTCAGCATTAAAATGTCAGGTTTGTCTCAAAAGGGCAAATTAATTAAATGTTTTTGTATGATCAATATTTCCTGCAATTTAATTTGATTACATTTGAAGATGCTTATAATGCTTTGTCAATATAGTACGTTTGACTAGCTAAGAAGATTTCCTGCCACTCTGAAACTGCTTCACGTGTCACATCAACTGCCATCAAGCACACTGCTGTCTCTGACAATCACATCTAATCAATTTTTGAACAGTTACCTGCCTTCTGAAGGTACAATCTGCAAGCACTTACATTTTTCTCATTTCACTAGTCAAATGATTTGAAAACCGTTGACATCAATTTCCTTTGTTAGCCTAACAAGCAGTTCTAAAAGAATCTGCTTTAGCATATCAAGCTAACTAAATAAACTAAATTTCAAGTTTAAATAAATGGTGTGGAAAAATCAATGTATAATTAGAAATGCATCAATGTAAATGAGGCAAAAGTATCAGAAACCTACAAAATAAATATTTGCATATGTTAAGTTTCATCATTAATCACATTAAATAATTTCATTGTTAGTTTTGCAAATGAAAGAATTAGTTTCACACTAAATGTTTGGACTAAATGGATAATGCTTGTTACACCATAAAAAAAACTAAATTATAATTTAATGGGTGCATGGAGGCTGCTTTATCTTCATTCTCATTTGGTTTACAGAAGGGTTTCTGATTCACTCTGCACACATTTAGATAAAAATTTAATTTTGGACAAACAAACTTGCAAACAAAACAGCCCACAAACAGTTGAAGCAAATATGGGTCAGTGTCATTATCAGAAGCGACCAAAAAGGGACTGAAGCAGAACGAGGTCAGATAGGACTGCTTTTTTAGTGGCCACTCTGCCAAGCCATTGGAAATACAGAAAAAAAAAAAAACTCGATCCACATGCCAAATCTCTGCTTCCACGCCACGCCAGCATACAGAGCACCTTCCTGATATGAAAGCTTCTACAGCACAGTCAGGATCATAACTATTGTGAATTACATTCAAAACACAGTGGCAACCGTGAAGGAGGGGTTATTTGCCAGAATGTGCTAAAGGTTGCCACTAGAACCTTACAGCTACCTGGGATTTGTGAAACACTATTCATTTATTTTTTTTTATTGTCCTTGATTAAAGAGATTCTGATTTCTGACTCCATTTGTGCTCACTTTGCTGTCAACAACTTGTGCTTCCGGGTTATGACAAAAGAAAATCTTGGCACGCTGCACTTCAGTTCAAAGCAGAAAAATAAGTTGGCAACATGACTTTGTCTATAAAATTATTAGCAAAATTTGACCTACATAGTCATGATTTTGACATCTGCCAAATGAAACTAAAGTAAATAGACAGCAGAATTCCTTGAATTCCTGACTTTAGAAAGTTAAAGGTATACTACGCCACTGGCTCCAAAAAGAAGTCTGATTGTATAGAAGTCTATGAGAAAATGACCTATTTCACACTTGATTTATTACCTCAGTAAACATTTTCCTAACGAGTTTATGGTCTCAATTGCTAGTTTCATTCTTCTTCCATACAGCATGATGTTCATTTTGTAAATTATGGTCCCATTTAATTTAAATTTGATGATAAAGCAGAGTATGCTTTAGGGCTATGTTGTGATTGACAAGTTGCTACTACTGTGATAACGGTTAAGTAAACATGGCGTAACCCCAGATTCACAGAGTATAGGCGTAGCCTTAACTGTGACTATTTAAGTGTGTTTTCAGTTCATGAAAGTTAACTGTAACATTTTGGTGGCCTAAAAAAGTCTCTTCCAGCATTTGGTTGTACTAAAAGACCCTCTAAGGAGTTGGATGTTCAGTTTTTCCGGTAAGTACATTTTATTTTAATGGTTTTAAGCCTGTTTTTTGCTAGCAGCTAGCAGCTAGCAGCTAGCGTTCGGGTCAGCGCCACCCTCTCATCCAAATATGGTCACTTCTCATCACTTCTGGCTCCAAAAATCCAAGATGGCGACAGTCAAAATGGCAAACTCAAGGCTGCCATTTCAAAACGGGAGTCCACAAACCAATGGGTGTCATCTCGGTGTCGACATCCTTTTTTTTTTTTTTTACAATCTATGAGCAGAGCAGAGGAGAGAAACAGAGACAGCGATGTAACCTGGTCGCTATGCTACGAGTCCCAACCTCACACCCTGCGCGCTGTTATTGGCTGGGGGCTACACAGCCAACGCCCAAAGGTTGACACCCAGAAATGTCCTGGACACAGCAAAATAATAAGAAAATACAGGCAGAGGGCAGGGTCTCTGCAGATAAATACACCACCACACACTTCTAGTGGGTCATAGGTGATGATTGAGGGATTACTTTTGTATGAGTCTATACATTGTTTTTTAGGAAAATCCTGCATAGTACACCTTTAAAGCACAACACTGATTCAGATTTGAAAGTAAAATTAAAGAAATTAGCATGTGTATTATTATTGTTATGTAAGTGTGGATTATTACTACCTGATCATCATTTAAAGCATGTCCTATTTAAAGAACAAAACACTCATATTAACAACACAGTCAGCCAGAGGAAAGGAAAATAGGACAAGGAGAAGAAACAATGATTCATGTCCAAGACAAATTTACATCAAATCCGGCCCTTTATGAGCTCACCTAGATAACCGTGGCGAGAGATATTAACAGAATAAACTTTATCCTGGGCTTTTACAATACTGTTAATGACTAGATGTGGAGGACTGAAGGCTTTTGACCCCTTTTTACGATGACAAATTGCAGTCATTTCATATATATCAACAGCACTTCAGTTATTCATTCGTTTTTGAGTCACACTCTTACATTACATTAAGCACAGTGATGGGGAGCAATCTCTAGTAGTTACAGCAATCTTACTGCTGCAGTCCTGTTGTTGGAGACGCTGTAGGAACGGCCTATAGACGGCCATTTTTCTCTCACTGCTGCCATAGCAACCAGCTCAAAAAAAGCAGCCTGACCTGATGTTAATATGATTTGACAGCCAAGAATGTGCATGTGTGTGTGTGGGTGGGTGTTTTATTGAGAGTATATACTTTTGTGTGCGTGCATGTTCTCGGCTACACTCAGTGCGTTTCAGTGTGCATGCATGTCTGTGTTTGTATGTAAAGCTCATTAATTCCTCAATGTGCCGTTGCTATGCTTCTTAGCTGATACTTAAACCAAAATGAGAGTGGAGACAGCCCTTAGTCCCCACGCTCACCCACAAGGTTATAAGGTTTGTGCATGTGTGACACTTAAATTAATCTCTGCTTTCGCGGAAAAGCCTCATCACTGCAATTTGGGACATTTTCACATTTTCACATTGTGTGAGGGAATTTTGTTCAGCCCCCGAAGCACACAATTATCCTAATACATCTGTGGGGGGTTGATAGGGTAGATGATCAATACTTACCCCCAACCCACTCTCAATTTTAACCTCTGATTAATGGGAGGACATACCACCAGCGAGTGGCCAGTGTTAGTCGAAGTCTTAATATTTGCTATCTGGCTTATTAACTGACTCTATTAACTTTAAAGTTACAATTTATCTTTGAATGTGTTCTAGTAAAAATGGTTTATAAGACACAATGTGCCCAATCACATGCAGCATCAACAGATCAAGGGCAGCACATTTATTGTGAGATCAAATGTAACTGTTGATCCTTGTGGCAAAAAGTAATGTACACCACAGTAAAAGACATCATCAGCTGTGGAAACGGACTCATTTAAATCTTAAATAGACTTATTTAGACATGTAATTTTAAAAAGTATTTGCTGCAAGGACACAAAGAGTAATGATCTTTCATTTCAGCCTAACAAACTGCTGCCACAGCAACACATTGTCGTCTGAATTGCCATGAGCTCCTGTAAAAGCCTCTGTTAGAAATCTAGTTAAGGATATACGTTGCTAGAAAAAAAACAGCAAAACATTTTATATGTTATCTGGGTTTACATGCAGTTTCAGAAATCATCACAGGGATGACAATAACCAGGTTAAGTGTGTTTATGTAAATTCACTGTATGTTTGAGAAAGAGACCACTGGGGTCTCCTCTGACCTCCACAGCCACTGTTGTACACAAACAACAGTGGCTGTGGCCCCTGAGACCTCTTTTCCTCATGGTATGCCAAATGTGACCGACGATTACCCAGCCAGCTCTGCATCAGTTCTGTGTCCTATTCTGTCCTCGTCCTGTCCTCTCCTGTTCCCTGATCAAGCTGCAATTTGGAAAATTAAAAGGTGATCAAGCAGATTAGAGTAACTGCAGACTGTCACATCCCATTTGCCATGCTCACACCAAAATAGCCTCTCAGACAGAATAAAGAGTATTTTATTGAATTACACCAGTGGCTGTGGAACTGTCAACAACAGTATTTTAAAACCTCTTACACATTGATAATAAAGCTCTTTCCTCTTGTATATTCTGCATATTTTAACACTGAACACAAATTGTGTCACATTTATTTTGCATTTTATATACTGTATAATTGCTCTCCAAAATCTGACTTAGGTGAAAACATCTGCAGGGCTGTCAACACACCTGTGTGATAATCAAGACCAAACAAGATGCATATGGTATTTTGGCAAGTTTTAAAGTGGTGATCTGCAAGAGTTTGTTAAAACCCAAAAAGAAGTTACATGATTTTGTTTAAAAACTATTTTGTAGCAAAGGGAAGGACTTCTGAAGAACAAAAAATGCTTTCATGAAATGTCTATTCAGCTATATGAACTAATGACAGTAGCAAACACACATAATTATGATAATATCATTAGTTACAATTTTTTTTAAGTTTATCTAGCCTTCCTTTGCTTGCATGCTGATGCCAAAGTCTGCTAAGGCATCTGCCTCATAACTCTGTCAATGATTGGGCTATCAACATAGCATCCTAATTTCCTCTATTCCTGATTTGAATACCACCACTGACATAATGAAGTCTTTAGCCAGTGTTTACCTCTACTATGGGTATTATTTCAGTGAGCACTAGACCTTTTTGTATGCCATACAGTATATTCAGCTAGTTTTAACCCAAACTTTGGGTGCTCATTATGAATTTCTCCATAACCAATATTTGCAGTATAACCCAAGTTTGGAGTTAAAGTATTTTCCTACACTTCTTCCAGTGGTAAGTGTAGCTTCTGATGCTCCAAAGCAAGATTAATACAATGAACTCCGGATGACTGGATAAGTAATTGACCTATGTGGGAACCCAATTAGACCAGTCTGCAAACCACTGAGTTTAAGAAGACAGAAAAGTTATCTATACCACTGACAGAGCTAAAGCCTACCCCTTAAACTAACTACTAGCTGCTGATCCTATAAAATAACTCTGTATACATGTCTTATACCATATTGTGGTGCTTTCATGTCAGTCTTACATGCTGACTACAGTATTATTAAGCAGACATGAAAATGCAGTATGAGTTGAATAACTTGGATACTTCTTCCATCTTCCCCTTCCTTATCTATTATCTAACCCTCTTTGTAAATCCCTCTGATATATTTTTTTTCTTGCTGCGTTCCAACTAGAGTGCTCTCTTTTTTAAAATAGAGCATCAGATTGGATTCCAGGAGTTAATCAGAAATGCTGCATGGTGCTCAAAGTTGACATGCTTTATAAGCGGGGTGGAAAATAACCATCAGCCTCCAGCCTGGCAAATTTTGACAGAAATTGGTACATGCATCAACCAGCCACTTTGGCAGACACCCAACCAATGTGATACAATCTTTGAAAGTAAGTGGGCAGTCAGTTTTTACAATACATTAATAGTTTAATGTTAATAGAAGTTAATCGTCTCTTGCTTATGACCTATTAGTCACATTGTGGCTCCACTGGCAAACCTGCAGCTAATCCCAACCTCAGCCAAGATCTTTTCCTTCAGTGGATGTAAGGAGGATGTATCTATGCCAGAGTCGAACAGATGTGAACACCTTGGCTCTGCTGGCCGGAGTTGAATCACAGGTCAGCTGCACGAGACAATGACAACCATGCCCCAACATGGTAGATCAGCTTGGAATGATTTGACAGACTCCCTGCCGTGGTCTATCCGGTCCCTAAAGCGTCACAGCACTGCCAGTGATGAGTGCTGGTTAAGTGCCTGGAAGCATACAACACTATCCCTGCTGGATCTCACCCCTCTGATTCCTTTCTGCTGCATCTACCATACGCTGTTTTTTTCCTCTCGTGTCTGATGATAAAGAAAATATTTAGTGAAAGAACGGGAGAATAGATGCTCTGGTTTTGAAAAGAAAAGGTTTTTCAAACTCTTGTTATTTGAACTACGAATTACTGATTTTTTGTGTCTAAAGAAAGACAGTTCTTCAGTCTGTTGACACATAATTGCAGAACAACAAGAGTGGTACAACAAAGTGAAGGCAACAAAATGTCTGTTTAAATGTTGACAAAAAATACTTTCAAGTTTTCAAATTAGCCCTGTAATTTTTTCTTGTGCAAACAGTCTGTGCTTATATTTTATGCCACCATGAGGTGATAGAAAAGAAGCTGTCAAATTCCTCAAGACTCAAAAATTGGAAACATTCTTATTAAGATTTCTACTCAATTTCATTCACTTATCAGCAAACATTACATAATTTGCAAATTGAGGATTCAATTTGTTCTACATATTTAACAGAATCAAACGTGTTCAGTCGATTGGCCAATTTTTCTTTATCCTTTTCTCAACGCTTACTTCTTCTTTCTGCTGCATAAAATGTTTGGTGAGTCCTGTGCAAAAATAAATCCTTTTACTGCTGGGTCAGGCCATGATGAATCCCTGTTAAATTTTGTTCAATATGCAATTTTTCCATGCTGCTGTTTTTTATGTGGTCTCTATTAGGTGAGTAATATTCTGACTTTGAGAATCCATTTCAAAACGGCAAGATTTTGTGTTGAGTAATCCCATTTCATGATAATTATTGGGATGATTCCACAAACTGTATATTTGAATGCAGACAAACACGATGATGAATGATGAATATTTATGCCGTCATCAACCCGGGCACAGTGATTCTTATCTTTTTATTTTATTTTATTTTTAATGAGATTAGAATATCATATGAACTAGTTTCGCATCAGTTATTACTAAGTAAGCAATAAAAAACAAGTGCATTGCAATTCACTTGTTAAGACTGTGTGGACAGCTCAGATATTGCTATCTATCTTCACTGTCAGTTCATCAGCCTTCTGACAGCTAATGACTGGGACCTCTCACTGATGCTCAGTAATTTCCCATTAAATTGAACAGGCTTGGTGTTATATGCTATCATATGTTTGATCACGCCTATAACTCCAGTGGCCTTACACTGCAATGCTATAAATTGATTTAATATACCACAAGACAGATGTCAATTAAATATAAAATGTGTGCTTTCGATGTGCCAAACTATTGTAAGAAAATAGCAGCAGAAAACTCTCAAAAGCAGAAATCCAGCGAGTCACCACTCAGAGGATTCATTTTTCTTTTTTCTTTTTTTAGGTTAAGAACAAGTTGACACCAGACATCAAATACTACAAACTCAGAATATCCTCCACTTCACCTCTGCAATATGGAGTTTTACACGTTCCCTGTGAAGCCATGCTTCCAGTTTGAAGTGCTGACACCTGAAGTAGGCTGATGTGTCCTCGCCACTCACTCCTTCTTATCGGGGACACGCAGGCATCTTCCTCACACAGTGGACTGAACCAGGGCTGCCACTTTTAACGTTCCTCCTCAGACTACTGCTGAGGTGTTTTCATATGCCTCACAGTAATTCAAAATGAATTAGTCCTCTCTGTGTACTACACGACTATACTGGTACTGTGAGTTGCAGTGACAGGACGGGATTCTGAGATTAGGGAAGACAGTCTACTGCATCAATAATCAAGGCAAGAAGCTGAGCTGTTTGACCAGTATCTACATTGGTAAGCATCAAGTTTATAACAAGCATGTTGAGAGCATTTTCTTCTTTTAGTTTGGATTATTTGGCACATGGTGGTAACAAATCTCCTTACCATGATGGACGAAAATTCAGATCTCAGTCCTCTCCTGCAGCAAACTACAGCGTGTTTGTAAGAAATCAGAATGTGATGCAAACTAACCACAAGAAACAACCACAACACAAAAGGGGGATATTTACAAAGCCTGTTGCAAATTACCATCAGGGGCGCAAAATTTAGCTCTGCAGCAATTTTTTAACTAAGCAGACTAATGATAATAATAATCTTGCATCTTTCCATTAAGTGGTGCTAAAAAAAGTTCTGATATTGGGCTGTTGTGACATGGGTTGTGTGTGTCTAGAAAGTAATGGAGGGCAAAAGAAAGTGATTTCTGCTGCTGAACTGTGAATACTGGTTGAAGAAAAGATATTTTTGGAGCTGCAGGTACATTTATCCTGCAAGAGGAAGGTTACATATGAAGAAATATTAGTTAAATAGCTTTATTTTGTCAGCTTAACAAAAACATTGAATGAATTATTAAAAACAGTGTGGTAGATTTTTGGTAGAACTTAAACTCCTTTGACTAGATTATTTCAGTCAATAGATAAAAAATGTATAGATGTATATAATGTAAAGGCATAAGTTAAAAAAAATAATACGCAGGAGGCAACTGTGGGAAACAGAAAAATAAAGTTGTGTGGAAAATGACAGCATGTTGTTGTATTACTGCGTTTTTGTCTTGTGGTACTCTGGTAAAGCCTCTTTTCTCTCCCTCTCCCCTGCTCTGTCTGTCTCTCTCACTCACTGTTTCACCTCAGTCTCTCGCCCTCCATGTGTGTCTGATAAAACTGCTGCAGATTTTACACCTGATTCCCCCAGACTCAGCTTCCTCTGCCCCAGTGGTTAGTCAGCAGTGATAAATTAGGTGCAGCAGATATGTGTATGAATTTTCATTCACTCCTCCCATATTTAGTGCCTCTGAACAGAAACGCCTTAAAATACATACTGCATGAGACCAAACATGTCATTTTAAGCGGGGCTGCTTTTCTTCTATTTTACAGGCGTAAAACCTTGGTGTAGTCCTTAGTAAATAAGAAAATCTCAAAAATAAAAGGAGGGTCACAAATCCTAAATATCTCCCAAGGTTTAATGAATATGAGGGGAGTAATATTGACGCCTGAAAGCCATGAATACTCATGCTTTGGATGTAGAGAGTATAAGAAAAATAAACAACAGAAAAGCACAGTCTGCACTGATGCTCAATTTTAACAATTTTTACGAGAGTTCTTAACTGGAATGAACACCTGAAAAGGAAGAAGTACAATCTCTCATGCATGGCTAAAACACTCGGGAATGGAAACAAAATTTCAAAATCTCTAACCTGCTGAGATGAAAGATTACCAAAACCAGAAAACTTTTCCATGATGCTTCAGATTAGAGAAAACAAACTGCAGTGATGGCCTCCTTTAGATGCATCCGGAGCTCTGAACAACGGCTGTTTTCCTGCCAAAGTGCCTAGTGAGTTGACAAACCCGCCACCACCAACTGGTACATAAAATGTCCAACCCAGTTAATAATAGAAGAGGAAGTATTATCCAAAACTCTCATATCAGCAGCAGCAAATCTGCACTCTTAATCTTTTTGAGGATACATATTTGAGTCCTCCAGGTTATTTAATGTTGTTTCTTGCTGTACTTTCACCATTTAATTATTGTGAAACTCTGGAGAATTCACGATCTGGACAGTTCATAAAACATTTGGAAAATACTGTGAATGCACGTCATTAAAAACATGTTTCCTCCAGAGTAGTAAATCCGTATTTAAGGGAATATTCAGGGCAACTGTTGATGCTGATTTCTGTCAGTTAGCACTGGCATTATGACAAACTTGTTGATGATGCCAAGTAGGTCATTGTTAAAGCCAACCTGTGTCAAATAGCATTTGCTTTTTATTTTTAGAACATTTTTAATGTGACTAGCAGATGGTTGCGGCACACAGCACTGCACAATGACTCATATGTGTAACTGAGTTAAAGAATCACAGCAAAGTGTTAAAAATCTGAAACATCTGACTTGTCTTAAATCCCTGAACTTGATCCATCTGGCACTCAAAACAAATGCTAATTGATATTTGCTGTTGAGCACAGTTGGTTCAAAAGCATTACAGATTATTATCTTTATTAGCCATTTTCCAAGTGTACTTTTCCCTCTGCTTGCCAGGTTAAGCATTATTCAGAGTGGTTTCTCTGAAATCATAGAGAGATTAAACAGATTAAAATAAATCTATTATCACTATGATTTGTTGTTTGCTCACGGACGTTAATGACCACGTTGTTGTTGTCAGGAGAATTCACCAGACTGGTGCTGCTGAGTCATACATTCACACATGGCAACACACTGCCATCATCTGGCTGATGGAAAGCACATCCAAACCCCACCAGTAACCAAATAGTCAGTTCTTTGATGTTGAGGCTTTCTTAGTTTTCCTCTGGGTTTTTTACTATTTTGGTTTGGTTAACTTTTTATCTAAACAAGGTGGTCTAGTTCGACTGTGCCTTGGGTAAACTCTAATGCATCTAAAGAATGATTCTTCTGCTTAAATGTTTTTTATGTTCCTACAACTTTTGAATGCAGTGTATATTTTAATTGGGACACATTAGAAAAAGAAGGCTGCACTTTGACACATAAAAGAATGTTGTCTAAATATGTAAACTGTATGTAATCTATTCTTTGAGTTTCTCCTGAAACTAAGTCTGTGTGTTTGTATTAACCACCAAACCTCTTGCCATCTGTTTCTCAATCCTTGGAAATGCAGGTACCACAGAGAAACATCTGTTTTAAGAGGCTTAATAGAATAATATAGTAACTTCTAGCTAATTGAGTGACAATGGTGGTGCTTGTGCCAAAACCTGGTTAGACACGAAACTTCTTTGACATGTTTATGTCAGCTGACAGGACTTTCCAGGAACTGCAGCCGCCCTACATTCAGGATGCTGTCTGCTTCACTGTATGTGAGACAAAGTTTCCAAACACTGGCCGTGATGCCTCTTGGTCTGAGGATAGGGCTAAATTTAGATTTGTTAACAAAAAGACAACGCACTGTTTGTACACTGCATATCTTGACCAACGGTCAAAAATGTTTTGTCTTGTTATCATGTTATTATGACACTCATTGCTTTAAAATTAAATATTTCATATCAGTTTGTTAACTAATTGAATATATTCAATAAAGATCACCATCTAAATTTGATTTCATTACAAAAGTCAATATTGTTATCTCAGAGCTGTATTTTTTCTTTTTTAAGTTATCAGTAATGGGTTTTGCCACTGGTACTGATAAAAATTATGGTAATTTCAGAATTTTCCTACAGTATAACGTTGCTATAAACTTCAAGTATGTCTGTGTTCGGTGGCACAGTTTCTCAATCTTGTGATCGGGTCACCACATGAGGTTGGCTCATTTCCAGGCAGGGTAGAGAGATTTTTGAGTCCACAACAAAAACACAAGTTTGAATGTAATAACAGGTCTAATTTTCCTTCTTTTTTTTTCTTCTTTTAACTGATAATGATCTCAGTTAAGGTGACCAGTTTCCCTAAAGGTGGATGATGACGATATATAAGATGCATTTACGAAGTCCTAATTGCATTTTATGGTATTTAGTGTTTTCAATGGAATCACAGTAACTGTCCTATAATACATCTATAGTCAGTCAGAGTAAGTATGTGGACTCCCTGTGAACTTCTCAATACAATTTCTTTACTTTGTATTTCATATAGTATTACAGTAGTGATACTGTCATTTCTGTAGGAGATGGTGTATTTATTATCTATTAGGTTTGATGTTTTTAAACAGTTTTTTTGTTTATTATATGGTGTTAACAGTACTTTTCAGTGGTGGAAAGTAACTACATGTACTTGAGTACTCTCTCAATTTTAAGATACTTTTACTTCACATGATTATTTCGATTTTGTGCTACTTTAAAACTTCCACTTTACTACATTTCAGTAGGTAAGTAGTAATCTCGTCGTAATTAGATATAATTAAGATATTTTGTTCATCATTTATGTTCATGTATGTTTCTTCACATTCAAATTCGCTTTATTGGCATGAATGTCACAACAACAATATTGCCAAAGCATCAAGACTCAATGAAACAAAATAGCATTAATATAACATTAAGTGTGTGTGTGTGTGTGTGTGTGTGTGTGTGTGTGTGTGTGTGTGTGTGTGTGTGTGTGTGTGTGTGTGTGTGTGTGTAGTAGGTATATTGATACATATTGGGCAGCAAGATATGCCCTCTCTCCTCCTGGGAGTAGTTATAATTTTCAGAGATCACTAACCTCTTTGAAATCTGACTCTCTTTTAGAGTTGAACTTGTTAATTTTCCTTATTTTATTGAATGTTTTACATGTTTTACACCACTCAGCCTGTAACGTCCTTATAGAAAGACTTGGTTGCTGTTAGTAAACGTCCACCTGTGTTGTTTTGGTTGGGTCCGCACGGTGGAAGTCGATACATCTATCAATGTGAGTCCGTCCAATGAGGAGAGGAGGGGGCGTTCCTGTCGACCGTCATTCGTCACTAGCATGCGAACCACAACAAAAAGCGACAATAAGACGAATGGCAAGCAAGTCCGAATAAAACAAAACACAGGTAAGACGCTAATTAACGGTAAAATCATATGTGACCCGCTGTCTGTTGCACGATTAACGGCCCTGGTGACGTATGCATGCGGTACAGAGTGTTCTTACACAGCGGCCGCTGGCTCGCGCGATTAATTCAGAACAACGGCAGACATGAAATACTGTTTAACTGAAAATGTTGAAATAACACTTTGAAAATCAAATGTCGCTTGTGACAGTAAGTATGAAGCCGTTATAGCAGTTTTTCTCCGGTCGGTGCGTTGTTTTCCTGGCGGAGAGGCTCGGCAGCATGGCGGCCTCGGTAGCGTTCAGTATGTATGTAGACACGCATCAGACAGACATCATGCTGTCTGTGTCTAAGCAACAGCTTCTTATTTTCATGTTCAACCAGAACATGCACCACACTGCAAAGCAAACAAAGCTGCCTGAGCTTACACAACGTAGCAATTATCAGCTGGTGTGGCCTAATGCACGGTGGATAACATGAGTATTCTTATCCAGGCTGTTATGTATTTTAGGATATACGTTACATAATTAGACATAATGTAATATTATGTTTAGAAACATTATCTATGAGTGGTGGAGGACGTGTTCAGATCCTTTACATAAGTAAAAGTTGCAATATCATACTATGCAAATACTCACAAGTCCTGTATTCAACATTTTAGTCAAGTGAAATAAGTATTATCAGCAAAATGTAATTAAAGTATCAAAAGTACTCATAATGCAAGATGCCCCCTGTCAGTGCCAGTAATATTAGATCATTATTATAGGTGCATTGACATGTAAGCAGTATTTAAATGTTGTAGCTGGTTGAGTTCAGGCTAATTTCAACTGCTTTATATGCTTTGGGGTAATTTCATCTATAACAACAATGCATCATTGTATATAAACTACTCATGCCTTGTATGTAAAAGCTTACAGTTTTTCTCAATTGCTAAGACACATTTCTTGAAATTATGCTTCATTACCTAAAACTCTAAACACAAATGCATAACTGCACACTCATCTTCACAACACAAAATGCATAACTGCACACTCATCTTCACAACACAAAATACATAACTGCACGCTCATCTTCACAACACAAAATGCATAACTGCACACTCATCTTCACAAGACAAAATGCATAACTGCACGCTCATCTTCACAAGTGTCAAACTCTCCACTCAAAACCATGTAATCTTACATCTAAACCAAACTTTGCCTTCACACAAAAGCCATCAAAAACACAAACACTATGAAACAGCCATTACACACTGGTGAGATCCATTTAAAAAAACACTACCATAAAAACCTGTTACTGTGATGAATAACGAGCACAGTATGAAGACACAACACCATAACTGTAGTAAAATAAACTGAAATTGAGTGAAAAAGTAAATGCACTGTAAAAATATGCAACTGATAAAGAACATAGAACACAGTAAAATAATTTCCATGTATTTACCAATATAAACCAATGAAAAAAACAGTTTGTAAACAAAGAAAGAAATCACATTTGTTCTGCCTCAGGTCTTTGTGGATCCATTGTTCCAAAACAAGTAAACTGACCCACAGCCCTGTTATCTATCTATCCTTAGGTTCTGATTGGTGTGTGAATGGTTTTGACTCTTAGTGTGTCCACCTGGGAATTGTGTGTTAATTGGGTTCCAGCAGTGATGACTTGAGTTAATGATATTGAATGCCAGTGATTTTCTAAATGAGCACATGAGTGGAAACAGGGGAATAGCATTTATAGTTTTGGGCAATGGGTCTGTCTTTCGGTAGATGGCGTCATGGTTTGGGATGTTTAGTTAATAGGCCCAGTTATAGTGTGTAAATGATTGAGAAAAACTGTAATCTGAAAAGTAACTAGTGACTACAGCTGTGAGGTAAATGTAGTGGGGTAAAATGTAGAATATTTCCTTCTGAAATGAAGTGGAGAGGAAGTATAAACTAGCATTGATATATCTTAAAGACCTTTCAGGCACATATTAGCAATAGAGAATGAAAAAATAAATGTACATTCAAGTACAGTCAAGTCTCAATTTAGCAGCACACTCCAAGTCCCAACAGAATTATTTCAAATTATTTTTATTTTATTTATTTATTTATTTTTTATTTGGGAGACGTTTCTTGGCATTCGTCCAGGTCCAATTTCACATTCAAGTGGCTGTGCGGTATGTGGTTAGTCAGCACATCCTGCTGCAGCTACATGGCATTTCCTCTCTCTTAATGCTATCTTTTGTGTTGTGTACAGACAGCTGCAGCAATGGGCAAGTCCCAGTCACACTTGGCCAAACACAAAGACGAGAGTCAGGACGCCCTGACGGCTGCTGACGAGTACAGAGACACCCAGACGCAGGAGGATGGAAAGAATGGAGACGTATCACAGTTTCCCTATGTGGAGTTCACTGGACGGGACAGCGTCACGTGTCCCACATGTCAGGGCACTGGCCGAATCCCCCGAGGTAAAACTTTCTAGATATTAGTAATCATTACTCTTACCAGTATTGATGACAAGGCTATATTAAAAACAGTTCCTTTAAAGCCCCTGAAAACTTCAAATCTTAAGTATTTCGCTATAACATTAAATACAACAATCAAAGTTTAAGTTCAGAAAAACATCCATTCAGGTATTATTTATTAAGAGTTTAACAGTCAAAAGCTAATCTGCTTTATCAGGACTGTTCGGGTGTGGTTTAATTACATTAAACTGACAGTTCCGGCAATATAAGCAAACATCTATTTGCATAAACTCTGATTGGTGCACAGAAATGTGTGACATAACCTCCCTACGTAGCCTCGCCCACTTTGAACCAGAGAGAAAAGCAAGGACAAAAACACAAATACATCAAAAAGTGTAGTAGACACACACATCCAATAAACTTCAAACAGGTGCTGGACCAAAGAAACAATGTACAAAAGAAAGATGAAAGTCTGCACACTGTAGCTCAGACATTCAGTATCTTATGTGAAATAACAGAAAGTGTGCACATGTTCATGTAGGAAACTTTGGCTCATGGTATGAAGCTGATTGAGAAAATGTGTTTTCAGTTCCCTTAAAGTTGCAGGTTAGGCACCCTCACGTGTATGAAATAACGCTGATTCATTCTTTAATCACCAATACCCAGAGATCCTGTAACATTTAGTTAGTAACATATAGCATACATTTTCCTGCTTACCTACCAGGCTAGTGTGTGATGCTTTATATTAAAGGATTTTAATGTGGCAAAAGGGGCAACCATGTAGTGCTAACAGGGCCTGTGATAATCTGTTTCAATCCCACTCAGTCCCCCTCCACTCAGAAATGTGTTTTGCTTATTGTTACTTCACTTGGATGTCTGACCTTTGTGTACAGAACAATATACTGTATGTGCAGAGTTTTACATTAGAAGGCTGATTGCACATTTGTTTGCTGAAGGGGGAAAGTTTCTCTGTGCTCACCTTAAATCTCAGTTTAAGCTGAGTACCTACAAGCATGATTTCTATAGTTCCAGCCCTTAAAATATAAGACACATTACGTTTATATAAACAGATCACAGATGTGGCAAATATAATAATGTTCAAGAGCAATTGAGAAAAAGTTAAAGCCAACTTAGCCAACTTAAAAACATCCCACCCATGTCCATTTTCAATTATCTCTACACCAGAGTATTTCAGGGTTTTGTCAACATTTCAAGTAACATTAATGCTTTTAAATTATTGTAGTTTGTATCATACAGAATGAGACACGCTTGCCACTTTTCTAAGATCATACAGCTCAATCTATTTTCTTCTTGCTGTTACAAATCAGGAATCTGGTTACACTCTGTACCATACACATGTAATTACAGCCAGTAAATAGGGCTGAATGATTGTGAAAAAAATATGTAATATGTGATATGATTTGTGATATTAGAGGGAATGATAATTTTTACATCATTATTCTAATTTTCACTGAAAAACATGAAAATGATTTTTGCAGGGATCTGTACCAAACAAAGATGTTTTGTCTGTAGAATATGATGTATAGACCAGGACATCTCTGCAGCACAACAATATTTAATTTAAAATGCTACTTTCACACAGATTTTGCCTTTAACAAATATTGCGCCTCCTGCAAATTGAAAATTGCAGTAGGCCATATTGCAATTTTGATAAAATTCCGATTAATTGTTCCGTCCTACCAGTAATTAATTCATCTTTGTATAAAACAATGTTGTCCATACAGTTGTTTGCGTCACTGTGGAATGAATAAACCAATCATTCAAAAAAAATCCAACAAAAAAGTTAGACGTGGCTGACATTCTTCTAGTTCCACAGCAGTGTTGCACAGTGCAAAACTTACAACATACTCCTTACTCAATCCACCAGTAACACGCAGCTTATCTTTCCTTTTTTTTTTAAATTATTCAACAGGTCAAGAGAATCAGCTCGTGGCTCTGATTCCATACAGCGACCAAAGGCTCAGGCCAAGCAGGACGTAAGTCTGCACTGAGTGCTCTTTTTCTCTATCAGGGACTTCCAAAGACTGTGTTAGCTGTCTGCATGATGAAACTAAATGAACACACAGTAGCATGATAGACTCTGAAGTCATCAGATGGTTTCAGGGTCTCACTTCTCTTTTCCTTCTCCTGCAGCAAGCTGTATGTCACGATATCAGTGGCCCTTTGCCTGCTGCTGTCTGGCCTGGCTGTTTTCTTCCTATTCCCTCGCTCTATTGATGTCTCCTATGTGGGAGTGAAGACTGCCTACGTCTCCTATGACAAGGACAAACGAATTGTCTATCTCAACATCACAGTAAGCTTGTGGAGCCACTTCCCCCTCACTTAAAATGTAACTTTAATAGTACCCTGTATGCATTAAAGCTGCTATGATAAATATTTTATGACACTAACAATGAATCACATGACGCTGCAGTTCCCCTCAGCTCTAGCATACAGAGCTTTATCGTGTCGTTCAGCATATTATTTTTATTTTCTGGCCCACACGTTTACTGTTTTGTAAACTGTATGCGGCTGTAAACGGCTGCACCAAACTGCAGATAGACAAAGTTAGTGAGTAGCTGGTGAACATAGCAGAGCATTTAGCAGGTACAGAGCCAGATGTTTCCCTCAGGAGTTGGTGGAGAACAAAAACAGAGCTACAAGGTCAAAAAAAGGAGTCAATATTGGACTTATATCCATCATTTGTCATGTGGCCAGAAACTCAAATTTAATGCTAATGTTGCTTCAGATCTGCTGGATGTATAAATAGACAACTGTTTGCTAACCAGTTTGTTATATCAACTTAAAATGTGATATGTCAGTGTTGTGTGTTTACAGCTTGTTTCCACTATCCCCAAGTGGCCATAAATATCAATTATTGCAAAAAAAATATAAGTTTGGAAATTAAGGGCTTGTTCATCAAGCACTTGTTTGCCACAATCTCACATTTTTTGTCTTCCTCCATCCAGAGTACTCTGAATATCACCAATAATAACTACTACGCCATATCTGTGACCAACATCACAGCCCAAGTGCAGTTCTCCAAGACAGTGATAGGCAAGGCCAAGTTTAACAACAGCACAGTGATCATACCACTGGATGAACGGGAGGTAGGTTAAAATACTTTTTACTGTACATACACAAAGAAAAAAAGTACACTCAAAAGAATAATAAATCAATTAGTCTTCGTTACAGAAAATAGTCTAAAAAATTGCACTGAACATCTGATGTACTTTAGTTGTGACTGCAGCCTGCACAGCCCACACAACAGCTCATTGTTACACCCACAGTCACAATACTAAAGATATCCAACTTAGATCACAGACTTGTCACACGACTTTGGAGAAATAATATCAATTGTGTTTCTGCAAAGCCAGGACTTCAAACAAACGCTTTAAGCACCATTAAAGCCTTATTATCTTTAACTCTTGTGACATTACAAATCTTGGTACCACTTTTTTCCTCAAATGCTCTATTAATTGTGTTTATTACAGATCGACTACATGGTTCCCACCACCATTGCTGATGATATGAGTTATATGTTGTAAGTATCTTGCTACACGTCCTGAAAATGTACTGTATTCATTATATGTCATATGATTTA
Source organism: Scomberomorus guttatus (assembly GCA_038419695.1). Classification (NCBI taxonomy): domain Eukaryota; kingdom Metazoa; phylum Chordata; class Actinopteri; order Scombriformes; family Scombridae; genus Scomberomorus; species Scomberomorus guttatus. Next base: position 29,801,188 of record CM076448.1, read on the forward strand.
TAATTTCTTATATTAAATTGCTTCTTTTCTCACAGTGACTACTGCACCCTGCCAAGCATCAAAGTGCACAACATAGTGGTCATGATGCAGTAAGTATGCTCTGATGTACACTATTTTTAAGGGTTTGTTTTGTAGTTATACATTTATTCTTTAACTAATCATGACACAGGTGACTGAGCATCTGACTGTTTTTTTTACAACACCTCTCTCCTCCACACTCGCATGGTTTTACCCACACATACTGAAGAGCTGCACAGAAAAAAACAGTTCTGCTGTAGACTACTGTTCAGACCAGCAGGAGATTCATGGGCCTTTGGGTGCTTTGTTCATATACATGTCAACGCTGACATTCAAGCAGATTGTCCATTTTTCAAAGCAAAAATTTCTCTAAAGCAGAATAATCTTCATTAGTTGACTTAATCCACTGTGGTCAAAGCCAAGTAACACATTTCTAGCCAAGTATCATTAGACAGAATTCCAGTGAAAAAGGGTAAGAAAAGAAGTAGCTACTATCATGAAGCTTACTCTACTGCAATTCAGTGGTTTTACATCTAGACCATAATACCCTTCAGGCCAGTTGTGAGGATTGTCTGTTGCAGGATTCAGTTTGATGCATGTAACAAGAGAAGAAAGTGATAACAGGTGTTTATTTTAAAATCCAATTAGTCTGTGTCTAAATATTTTGGAAGGATGAAGCAAACAGCTGTCGTTACTAGGAAAAAAGGAAAAAAGCATTCCGTTACAGCAAGTCAATGTAAAACCACAGAATTAAAATAAAAAACACTTTCTAGTCATATGTAAGCTTTGTACTTAAAATAGTTAAAAAAGACCTTTAAAGCTCAAACTAGCCGTACTAAGTTCACACACATCAACTAAAGAAATGTAGTTAATGAGTCTGCTGACCTTTCAAGATCATGGATGGCAGTATGGTCATGAATTGATATGAAAAAGCCAGAGTTTCCCAAAGGAAATTGGTTAGCAGAGGTGGTAGGCGCTACCTTTCACATATGTGTATATATTTAGTGCCTGTAAAAAATATTCACCCCCCTTTTTTGACACAGATCAACAGAAAAAGGCCCTTTAATGTATGTATGTAATGTAAAATACAAAGTACTACAGACAAAAATCCAGCTATTTGAGAATCTAACCTTGAACTAACCTCGACTTGATGCGGACTCTAATGTTGCGGGTAATTATTAACCTAACTTCACCTTGCTCTCTGAAAGGTGGGGCCTTTTTCCTCACACATCCCTTGTTTAATCGAATATGCTGCTCTGATTAACGACTGCAAAGCAAACATGCAATGTTAGAATTTGATCATCTGCAGAGCTGAAAACAGATGATGCAACTTGTTTTGTGATAAATTTAGCTGATGGTTTAAATACTTGTCTCACTTCCTAAATATGTGGTCTTTGCTGTGTGATGTAGTGCCTCTGCTCGTTTTCCCTGAAGCTTAATACATTTCTTAAAAGTGTCACAATTTCGTCTGACGTTAGTGGAGGCACTTTTTATTTCAGGCAAGGCGTCCTGCCTTCGCCATAATTCACCATTTATACATTTTTTTCAGTCACCCTAGTTCTATCTTTCCCATTCAAGTTATCTAAGAATCTGAAGTTCTCATTGGATATACCCAATGAGATTTAAGCCAACCAAAAAGATAAATTGTTGTTGTTATTATTATTGTTTTCTTCACTCTGGTTTTATTCTTACCTTTTTCATTGCTTCTATTACTTTACTTTAGATCAACTGTGTTGTGTCTACAGGGCTATATAAATAAAGTTGATTTGAGAAATATTTTTAATTTACTGAAACTCCAGTCTTAACCTGTTAAGGAAGACTTAACCCATCTGCTGTCTCTGTCCAGATTTTCCACACAGTTGCAGGATTTAGAAATGACCATCTTCTAAAACTCCGTTGCTAGTCTCACCTTGTTGTCTGATGTGCAGTAATTGACTCTAGTTGACTTGTGGTTATTTTTCAGGGTGACGGTGACCACGTCGTACTTTGGCCACGCGGAGCAGGTTTCCCAGGAGATGTACCAGTATGTGGACTGTGGGGGGAACACCACCTCCTTGCATGGACATGTGCAGGTCTACCAGTAAGGCAAGCAAAAGAGTCCCGGCATCAAATACTGCTGGTCTCACAGGGGTCGACTGGGCTGACGTGCACAAGGAAATCTTTGCTCAGTGACATTGGAATAATGTGTTAACCAGGACGGGAAAATAACTTTTCTTCAGCTAGTCTGAGTGAGTTCATTCTTATAGTCCCAACCACTTTCTTTCTTTTACAGCTCAAATATGATGTTTAGAATAGATATTTTTTTCAATAAAACCTCCATATGAGGGTTGGTTGCTTGCCAAACAGGCTGTCAAAGAGGAGAAAAACCTACCTGCCAGAGCCCGAATTTAGCAGGATTTGCCTGGAGATTTGTAGTCATTTTCCACCCTGTTACCAACAGAACAGACAGATATAATTTAATATTCATTTTTAATCATCTATGATGCACTTTAGTCTAATCCTTAACAGAAAGTAATACGAATGTATGAGTACAGCGCGAATGCTACCCTACCATAACGTTCTATACCACTTTTAAATATTTAAAATGAAAAATAAGTAAGGTGCAAGGTGACAACCACTGAGCAAGGGCTGCAATTTACATTTATTTTCATTATCAGTTTAATCTACAGATTATTTTCTTTTCGTTTTGTCTACAAAATGTGAGAATGGTGAAAAGGTCTAAGGTGACGTCTTCAGATGTCAGTTCAAAATCCAAAGTCCAGTTTACTATCATGTATGACACACAAAAGCTTCAAATACTCACATTTGAGAAGCTTTAACTAGCAAATATTTGGCATTTCTGATTAAACGACTAAAGTTATTTTTCAGTTATCAAAACAGTTGCCGTTTACTTTTCTGTTGATTGACTAACCCATTAATCAACTATCCATTGCAGCTCTATACTGAGCAGTTCCTAACCACTTCTAGCCCTCTTTTCATTCCTTCGTACAGCAGCCTTTTTCTTTGTGTTTTGTTTTATAAAAATATATGCTTATGATATTATGTAGTATGTGTAATTTGGATGGTGTGTTATCTCGTGATTTGTTTGGTTTGGGTTTTTTTGTCTTAGGAGTTCTGTATTTTCAGCTCAAGTAAAGGTACTATCAGCCTTCTCATAGGTTCATCTATCATTCACCTGGGTAATTGAAAAGAAAATGTGACTACTGTCACATGAAAACTATTACATTAGCATATTTTTATGAATAATTAAAACAATTGTTGCCATTTAAGAGGAAAAATAACTTTGGAAAAGGGATATGCTTAATTTCATGCCAAACGTGGGAATTACAGTGAGCTATGAAATATAAAAATGTGCAAATGTAAAATATGTTGTTTCCTTCTGGCTTGCTTCAAAACATGTCCTATTTTGTGGGCTATGGTGTCATTCATAATGTGTTTGCTGTTTTAATCCCCTCTACATCTATAACATGTATCATGAGTTGACTGCTATTCTTGAGTTTTGAAATTATTTTGACTTCCTTATGTCGCTTTTATCATGTGGTACCATTTTGAATCAGCTGATGATCATCAAAAGTGAAACGCAATGTTTATTGACATGCTCTGATAATATTTAACATTTTTAAACAGAATAGATAAATGCCTGAAATTTGAGTTCAAAGTTTCTAATCTATATTAATTTGTGATCAGATGTAAGATATGGTAGACTCCAAAATGCCATATGTCAGTTTTTCTGACACTTAATACAATTTGCACAGTCATCATAAGAAAACTGTAACACAAATCCAACCCTTGTTGATATTTGATGACAGTGTAGATGTGAATACCTCTCTGTCACTGCCCTGTTTTTCATGCATGAAGCTAAAAAATAAAATCATGATTCATTTTGAAACTCTTTTCTATTTCTACGTGTGCTTGTAATATTCTCTGTAAACACTGGGTGGTGCTAAGTGTTCTGCTAAACTACAGTATCATTCACCCCTGCTGTTATTCAACTACATTATTATTGCAAACTGGCATATTTATCAGATAACTAAACAGAAAGCCACTTGTTTCACTCTTTAGGCATACTTAGATCAACCTGCAAAATTCCAAGTGGGTTTGAACACCATTACTGTAACGTTTTTATTATGATAACAATGCTTGTTTACACTAGTATTAATCAACATTAATTTCGGACAGTACATATGTGCTGATTACTGTATTTTGGCAATTAATTGTTTGGTCCATTAAATGTCAGAAAAATGTCCATCAGTTTCCCAGACCCTGACATCACATCAGCAGTCCAAACCTCAAAGATATTCAGTTTTACTTTAATAGAGGACTAAAAAGCAAACAAATATTCAGAAGTCAAACCAGTGAATTGTCTTTTTTGAAAATGGTTTGATAATGGTGCTAGAGAAAAGGTCAAGGGTCACCTAAAACTTTAAGGATTCATCCTTTGGGGTTCATCTATGCACACAGCAAATTTCATGGAAATTCAACAACCAATTAAGTCATACTCTACTGGGAGGAAGTTATTAAATGTTGATGAAGGGGAAGTTTTCACTGAACTGTGGTACAAGACAAAAGGTAAGAGGGGAAACAATCAATCAATCATTTATTAATGACCACACAACGGAAGTTGGTGGAATTTACTTTCAGTACAGCATAAAGGGTGAGCTCAATTCGCCTTCTAGAGGGCGTCAGCTGGAAGAGGTGGTGAGCAGGGTGAGATGATCTTTTTTGCTCTTTTAAATAGGCGTTTGTGATGTAGTCATTCAAATGATGGGAGGGAAGTGCCAATAATCTTGTATGATTTATTGACTATGTGCTGCAGTTTTTTGCGCGTGTGCCCATCTGTGCTGCCGTACCAGACTGTTATGGATGAGGTGAGTATGCTCTCAGTAGTGGCTGTGTAAAACTGAAGGAGGAGGTTTTGTTTTACTTTGAATTTTCTGAGCTGTCTAAGGAAAAACAGTCTTTGCTGGGCTTTTTTGGTAATGTAGTCTGTATTGATGTTCCATTTGAGTGTGTTGCTGATGTTTGTGCCAAGAGATTTGAATGAGTCAGAGATGGTTATGGGTTCTCCAGAGACATGTATGGGGGTTTTGGGGATGGGGTTGTGCCTGAAGTCTATAATGAGTTCTTGTGTTTTAGATGTGTTGAGTTGGAGGTTGTTATCAAGGCACCATGTGAACGCTTGGGCTACCTGCTCACAGTATCGGTCTTCGTTGTTGTCGGTTATAAGTCCAATTACGGTTGTGTCGTCTGCATATTTAAGAATGGAGACTGAGCTGTGGTGGGATGTGAAATGGTTTGTGTAGAGGGAGAAGAGCCAGGGTGAGAGGACTGAAGCCTGGGGGACGCCTATGCTGAGGGTCAGAGGTCGAGATGAAAGGCTATTCATTTTAACCCTCTGTTGGCTTCTCCACAGGAAGCTCTGGGTCCAGTGGCACATGCAGGGGTCAATATTCATGTCCAGCAGTTTATTGAAGAGACTGTCCAGGTTTATTGTATTGAAGGCTGAGCTGAAGTCGATGAATAGGATGCGTGTGTAGGTGATGGGTGACTAAGTGCTGTAATGCATGGTGGAGGGCTAGGTTAACAGCATCCTCAACAGACCTGCTGGCTCGGTAAACAAACTGGGTAAGTATCCATCAGAGGAGTAGTGTAGGATTTTAAATAGGGGAGGATGATGCGCTCAAACGCCTTCATGACCACAGATATTAGGGCAATTGGTCTGAAGTCGTTGAGGCAGGAGATTTTGGTTGATTTTGGCACAGGGATTATGACTGAGTCCTTGAAGCACTGTGGTACTGTACACAGTTAAGCTGCACAGTGTTTGAGTACAGCTGGACTGAACCTGTCCAGGGCTGCTGCTTTCCTCTTGTTTGTTTTCCTGAACGTGGCCCCTAACCTCCTCCTCCTCCTGGATGTAGAATGGAGGGGTGGAGAGAGGATGGGAGGAGAGTAAGGAGGGACAGGAGACTGTTCAAACCTCCCATAGAAGTCATTGAGTTTGTCTGGGAGGTCAGTATTGATGTCAGGTGTGGGGAGGGGGGGGGGGGCTTCACATCATCACATTTACAACAGACATGACAATGTACTAAGTTATTGTCCAGATATGCAGCTCTGGACCAAAGTGTTGAATGAATGGACAAACCAGCAGACTGAGCAACAACATCCATTTGGCCCCACCACTAGGAGGCAAAAAAAGCCTGTCTCCATAAAGCAAGAAACCACATGTAGAAGAAGAGAGAGCCACCCACTATGTGAGGCTATGTAGTACAGTAAGTACAAAGAAATAACATCTAATTTATTATAAAGTCTTATCTGTTTGGTCTGACTTTTTGGATTACATTTAAGACTGTCTGTTTCATAGCTATTGTTTAAATATTAACAACAAAACTGTTTTTATCCATATGTAAAATGGGTGCAGATTATAACTTGAACAACAACAGAGGCATTTCATTATCAAATAACCTTCTTTTGTCCTCTGCTTTCAACACACCATCCTGGTTGTATGATATGTTACTGTTACTGTGCACAGGCTCTCATATGTTCCTCACTGGAGCTGGAAGACGTCTCCAGTGTATCATGATATGTTCACATCTGTTGCACTCATTTAAACACCAGTTCACTTCCTCTCTGAGATCCAAGTCACTGGTTTGGACCAGATGTACACTGGAATACATGTGGCCAAGAAGTACAAGAAAAAACACACACACATACACAACCATTAAGCACTGTCAGTTTTCTCCTTATGTCTAAGGTATTTTGTTTGTATAGATTGTATTTTTGTGTATAGGAATATGCATATACTGTATGTGGATCAAAACTTTATCTGTAACACAAAATATTGTAAGTGAATTAATGTTCTGCATCTGTGGTTATTTCTATTTCATTCCAGCTAGTATATCACTAGGCCTGTGTAAATATTAGCAGATATGTTGTTGCATTTAAAAAATAAATAGATATTTACTGATTATTTGTACAGTACATGAATGAATATATCACAATGTATTATGACAAAGTAAGTATGCATGGTAAACAGTTGAGTAATTATACTAATTCAGCTTCAGCTTCACCACACATTCTAAAATTTACCGTCTTTTTACCCAAACTGAAGTCGCAAAATAGGACTATCTCAGTCCAGGATTTTTGGAAAATGAGAATCACTTTAAGAGCTTTATCTCTGCCAAGACTGGACTCGGCAATGTTCAACAAACCAGTTCTTGAATCTGTGTTTCCTGTTGTGGTCAGTCCAAAGGATGAACTGTCTGCTTTTTATGTCAGACAATCATTGTACTGTAGCTGCGTATCCAGGGCAACTTGCAATAAACGAGCAGCAGGGGTGATTCAATGCCTTGCTTATGGACTCTTTGTGTAAATTTAACCTGCAATTTTAAAGTTACAGGATGATCTGTCTGACTACTTTGCAATCTGGTAGCCAGCATACAGAACTGTGTGGACACTGCCATTGTAGGTTTTAACACATAAAAAGTTAAAGGCTGCTAGCTTTTTATGGAAACATGATAAAAGGTACGTTTTGAGCATAAGACACATCCGTCATTGATTTGGTTGTGTTTTTGCCATTAAAGCAGACCTTCCCCTCACCCCATAGTTCATATAGGCCCAGCATTTCCTCTCACTAGGTATAAGGAAATGGCTTTTGCACATGTGCTCTACATGAACTCAGACATAGGTCTTGCTTGCTGGAAATAATAAGGTAGGTGGCTCCACACTGAACCTTTTTTCTGCCTGTCACATTCACTGGCTGTAGTTTCCATTCACAAGCATGCAAACATACAGTATGTCCACTGGTGATAAGCAACATCATGGACAACAAGATGATATCAGGACAGGAAATAGACTAAAGTGCCTATTTAAAGGGCCAGTTCACCCACATTACAATACAATATATTTTCTCACTTACCTCTAGTTGCATCTAGACATGCAGATAGTTTTAATTTGCACAGGTTGAGAGTAATCTGCCTGTGAGATTTCTGTTGTCATCCTCATACAATGGAAGTGAATTAAAGCTTGTGTCCTATTACTCAGGATAATCAGCATTAATGTGCTATCAATAGTTTTTATGGTAGTTTAAGTACTTCCAAAGAAAGATGCTAACAGTGAGGTCTGTGTATCATCCACCGTAAGCCAGACATTGGTACTGTGTTTCATATCTGACAGCCTGGACATATTATGTTTATGTTTTCTTTGCTATCTTTGTTTAGCTTTGTCTTTGTTTAGTTGTATATGTGAGTTCTCAGTAGAGCTGCAACGATTAGTCAATTAATCGATTAGTTGCCAACTATTAAATTAATCACCAACTATTTTGATAATCAATTATTCGTTTTGAACCATTCTTTAAGAAAAAAAGTCCAATTCCCTGGTTTTATCTTCTCAAATGTGAATATTTTCTGGTTTCTATGATAGTAAACTGAATACCTTTGAGTTGTGGACTGTTTTGGTCTGGACAAAAGAAGATATTTGAGGACGTCATCTATGTGAGTTCTCAGTGAGAGCTACTGAAAACCTGAGTCTCTTTGTATAGTTTAACCTACATTATTTTGACAATACAATCAATTCTGATAGATTAGAATCTGCCTAACCTTGCCCTAACCTTGCCCTAACCTTGCTTATTGCTTTTTATTGCCTGTTGGGGTAAATTTAAAAAAAGAAAAAAAGAAAGAAAAACTCTTTAGCCAGAGCTTTTAGCTTCTAATTTCATACAGGCTATAACGACAGCCCTGTTTTAGCCTCCTGGTTTTTACTAGCTAGCTTGTCAAACAGGCTAGAACAGTGGTTCTCAAACGTTTTCATCTGAAAGACCCCTAAACTGACACAAATTAGACCCCCATTTGTCCCAGGGTCCCCCATCTGATAAGATTTGTGCTTTTAGATGTTTTTTTTACAGAAAGTGTATGAAACCCATGAACAAAATAGTCATTATTTCTGTCATTGTGTTACTTATGGAAGGACATATAGTGAAGTTAATATATTATTAATAAGTTATTCCCCTTTTTGCTGGGGACCCCCTGGACCCCTTAAGGACCCCTGGGGGATCCCCTGACCCCACTTTGAGAACCATTGGGCTAGAAAACGAGAAAAAATGTTAACGGTTGGAAGCGTTGATGCTAACTAACGTCGCTAGCTAGTTACCATTAGCTGGCGTTAATGTCAGTTTTAACTCCGAAAAATTAACGTTACCTTTTTTTGTTCAGTGCATCGACAAACATTTGTCTGTCTGCCTCCAGGCAATGTTTGTGTATCTTACACGCTGTTTCAAAACTTTCCTGCAATCTCAATCTCCACTGTCACTGTGTAGCCTCCACCCACACACCAGGACGCTCTCCCCGCCCAGCCCCGCCTGCTCGCCCCGGCACCTGGTTGTCGTTTCTCTGCGTGCAGCAGCGGGGGCGCCGTGAAGAGGTCTCCGTGCTTTGTAGGGGACTTTCTCCTCCATCTCCGTCCACCACACCGCACTCCCTCCCTCCGGTCTCCAGTTAAGAGACAAATCAAAGGCAAACCATGGGCTTCCTGGGTCTCGGCTCCACGGTTCTTCTGGCCTCTTTGGTCACACTCACCGGTCTTTGCTCCGCGCGCTCCGACGCGCCGCGGGGAGTCGCGCTCGGGTTCGTTTTCGACCCCAAAGCGACGTGCGACCCGCCGTGCGAACATGCAGGAATCTGCACCCGCAACAACACATGCTTCTGCTCCCGGGGCTATGAAGGAGAGACCTGCCAGTATGGTGATGTTACAATTTTTGTCTATGTTTACGTTATGTTATGTTTTCCCTTTATTAGTCAAAAGAAATATAGGTTAAGTTTCAACGTGCCAGCACAAATTCCTTCTTCTGTAGAAAAAACAATGCTTATAGACATGTGTGGATACTACACTGAAGCCCATGACTCAGACATTAAAGTGCATGACCTGTGTTAAGACAAACACCTACAAATAGCCTATAAACCAAAAGTAATTTTACTGCATTTTCAGGAATGAATGAACTTTATTTATATAGCACTTTTCATTTTCAAGAAAGAGAAGACAGTGAATATAAAACAGTTAAAATCATGAATAAAAATAAATACATTTTTAAAAAGTCATTAAATAAAAATGAGAGAAAATCATAGAAGAGCATAAAGAGACAACTTCTAGTTATAGGCTAGATTAAAAAGATAAGTTTTGGGTTTTTTAAAACTATCCACTGAGGAATGCATGTTATATGTTCGATCCCCCCTTAAAGCATGTTTTCATGTAACCAACATCAGTTTAATTTATGAGATTTATGTCAACATAAGCTGAGCACAGCTCCACCTTGTTGGTAAAAGCATCCTGATTTTAAGACATAGAGTTGCTGGAAGATTCCTTATGATCATCATTAATCAGTCTGTAAAAGAACTATGATTTGGTAACCAAGGTATCACTTCACATACAGTGCTACAAAAACAATTTATTTAGCTACTGATCATTTAAAATGTCTAAACTTTGTGATTGAAATATAAAGAGATAAAAGTTAAACTAGACTATAAGCAGTAATGCCAAAAATGTTTGTGTTCTTGTGTGAATGCAGCCAACTGTTATCCCAAATGTAAGAACGGAGGAGAGTGTCTTCGCCCCGGAAAATGCAGATGTCCTCCTGGATTTGGAGGAAGATACTGTCATAAAGGTAACCATCCGGTTGGTCCAGCAGTTGTGAACTAGTTGACAATCCAGCTGTCCTGGGATTCGGAAGCCTGGAAGCTGCACTTTTTGTTAAAGCATTTTCCTGCACATTTTATGTAGCCGTAGTCCATCTTCATGAATTTATACTGACTCTATCCTGTTTTAAATCAGTCATTTTTTTCTTGCATGTTATGCAGCAGAACTATCCATACATTCCAACACACAGCTGTCGGTCTTTTACCAGACATACAGCAGATTCCTTCTATCCTTTTTTTTTCCTAGTTGCTCCTCTTGGTGATGGAACAAAACTGCAGGAGTAGTTTAGTAAGCATTGCAATAAAAACTCCTCCAGTGGCTCTGTGTTTAAGCGCTGTTAGCGTAAATGAGCCTAAAGGTTAGGTTATCAGTATCAGGGCTGTAGCTAACATTGAGGACACAGTTGTGAGTATTATTCTGTGAATTTGGGGATTTTGCCAGCCTGTGGAGGACTGTACATTATACAGTTATAGTCGATTCTCACATAGTGGGTTTTTAAAGGATTTTATTATTATGTAATAATCAATATCTTTACGTGTGAGCATTTTTTTGGCAAAAAATTAGGAGGACAGAAACCAAAAAAACACACCAAATTATGTTTAATTTTTTAGGCTTTTTGTTTAGCTGTTGCCTTTTTCTAGTGCAACCAGTGACAAGGGGTAGCAAGTAACCATTTCTTCATTTTAAGGGGTACCACGCCAAAAAGGATGGGAAGCACTCATTTAGACATTTCTGTAGGGAGATATAACTGGAAATATACCTGAACAGTTAAATCAATAAATGTAATGTGTGTTTGTTAGTGTCTTGTCAAAAAAACTTCTCAAGGAGGGCGGGGTTGGCCTCTCATGACCACTAAGTAAAATCAATGCAGCTGAAAACATTTACAGACAGGAAAAACAATCTCATCAACATCTTTGTTGATAGGTGTGGTTTGTGTCTTTGGCAGTGACGTGTGATGGGGGATGTTGGAACGGAGGGGAATGCATCGCTGTCAACGGAGTGGCCAAGTGCATCTGCCCCTCAAGCTGGGCCGGCTCAAAATGCCAAGAAGGTCTGTTTATTGCCGTATCTAATTACCCTTTTAACGCTACAGGTCAAAGTCACCAAATGGAGCCGGTCCCTCAGCTGCAGCTATTATCAGCAAGAGCTTAACTAAAACATTTTTCATGCCTTTCCTGTTCCAAGATGCTGTCACGATGAGTAGCAACCCCCCACAACAATCCATCTAACTTCGTGGTGATGAGTAATACTTAAGTTTTACGACTTGTGAATGGTGATTGAGACGTTCATGGCAGTAAATTGTAGTTTAAATTTGGCTTTACAAACATTTCTAAAGGGGTAGAGCTGCTCTGGAGGCAGGTCATTGGCAGAGCAAAACAACAAACTTTCTAATATTATGCACTGATGTTCAATGAAACGTGACCTAGTTTACAGTCATGCTACTGGCTCTGTGAAACTGTAGCCTACTTGAGCTTTAAAGAGCTGCAGAAGAATTTCATTACTCTACTTTAGTGTCTAGATAGTGTCCCATATTGGTCTACCAGCTGTTTCAGAGAAAAGAATGAAATTCTGAAAGAAATCAAATTCTTGTACGTTAGCGGGCCAAGTTAGCAGCTCTGTGAAATTATATTTAGACTGAGCTAACTGCTCACAATGACAATGCTAACAAGATATAATGTTTACTATATTCACCATCTTAGTTTGGTGTGTTTGCTAATTAGTAGTCAAAAAGTACAACTGAGGCTGATGGGAATGTCATTTATTTTCAACGATTAGTCGATCGACAGGATTTTAATCTGTAATTATTTTCATAATCTCATAATTAATTTAGTCATTTATTAAGAAAAAATGCCAAACATTTGCTGGTTGCAGCTTATCTCAAATGTCATGATTTGAAGCTTTTTTGTGTCATACATGATAAAATACAAAACTGAATTTCTTTGAATTTTTGACTGTTGATTTGACAAAACAAGACATCTGAAAACGTCTTTGTGAGCTCTAAGAAATTATAACATGCATTTTTTTTACAATTTTCAGAAATTTTATAGACAAAACATACATTTTAAATAAATGAATTGACTGAGAAGGCAATCAGCAGATTAATCGATAATAAAAATAATTGTTAGTCGCAGCCCTAAACCTGACCTTTGACCCTTTAGACATGGTGGTGCCAAAGACTGACAGAATCATCTATACAGTCATGGCTCAAAATTACAGATCTAGCAATGATAAATCAGTGCGTCTCATGTTGTCTAGGTTAGATAGTTTGCTTAGATGACTTTTTATATTCAAAATATCACTTTTAGCATTGAGATGTCCAGCTTGCTTACCTCTCATGATTATGAAGAACACTGATGAGTGAATTAAAGTTGTTACCATTGACACCCAGGTTTACCCTTTACCTAACCTGCAATCAAAAACAAACCCATTTGATTCCATCTCCACCTACTGAGATTTAAATAGTAAATATGTGTAACTCATAGCTAAAGCTCAGATCTTCCCGGCATGTTGAGAATGTCTTTCTATGGTTTGTTCCCCATGCAGCGATTTGTCCCCAAGGCTGCAGGAACGGGGGAATCTGTGTGGCTCCAGGAATCTGCAGCTGTCCGGAGGGGTGGCTGGGTGGTGCCTGCCATACCGGTGAGTTCAAAATTAACACGTTCACACTTTCATATACTGTAGATCAATGTGCGTACCTAGAAGAGAATACTTTTTCACATATCAGTCTGCCAAACGGGAAGGATATAAATTATGTGTACGTGTCTACTGAGGGAAAGTTTTCACCTCTGTGTTTTTCCAGATGTGACAAAACAGACATGCAAACACTTCTCACCTCTGTGGCCAGTTGTTAAGATTTACAATCTACTCAGTCATTTCTGTCTTTCTCAGGTTTTTATAAAATGATTAACACTTCTTTTTGTTTCTTTTGTCTGTTTTTGTTTCGCGGTTATAGCTGTGTGCACTCAGCCCTGCCTGAATGGAGGGAAGTGTATTTCTCCTGACAAATGTCGCTGTCGCCCCCCTTACTCTGGTGCTCGCTGTGAGGAGAGGAAAAATTCCCACTAGTGTCAAAGGTCAATGAGGCCCAATCAGGAGCTTTATGCTGATGAGGACAATTATTGTTTTTTTTTGCTGCATTGGTAGTTTTTATATTGTTTACCATATCATCTGTCATTCTTTTTTTTAAGAAACATTGAATCTGTTTGTTCTTATTTGACTGTATAAACATGTTATGTACTATACTGTAATTTGTGTCATTAAAAGAATAAAAGTGTGAATTGCATCTGTTATCAACACTCATTCAACAAAGTGAAAACCATAGAAATAGTATATTTTCTTTATTTAGACACATTTTACTTGTACCAAAGTGTAATCTGGTGTTGATGGAGCATTTTTAAGGAAACAGAAGAAGATATAACTCTAACAGGTGGACATGACTTTGATACATGTTTGACGTCAGTGTAAATGAATAACAGCCAAAAACTAAAACAGGCCTGATCAAACAATATATTAATGAAAGCAATTAAGAAAAATAAACAAATGCAATTTTTGTAAATCGCAACATCTTCAGTCTAAAACAAGTTACTGATGTGTGCCGTCTAAGTTAGGCATAATTAATAAAGCAGACTTATTTGTATTTTTCTCATAAGTAAGAAACAAACAGTGCACATCAGTTTGGTAAAAGCTATAGTTGTGAAAAACACTAACAGCGTGCTGGTAATAACCCACAGCTTATGAATTTCATTGAAACAGATTCGTCATTTACTTCTTGTACATAATACTGTGCAGTAACACTCTGTATAAAACGTCTGCAGGCACTGCTGATGCATTTAACAGATGTGTTACCTTGAGCCTTGAGGTAGTGATATACGGGGACAAAAAGACAAGTGCAATACATCAAGTCCCTCCGTTAGCGTTCAAGCGTGCACAGAGCCACACGTTCAAGCACATGCCAATATCCATTATCCACTAACACGCACGCACACACACACACACACAGTCATACGCACAACAATTTGTGGTGCTCTCTTCTTGCTTTGTGCATTTTGTAGCCTCTTTCATCCCACTTTCCATTTTTTTCCCATCACACTTGTGATGCCTGTAAAGGTGCAAACATAAATTCAACAAAATTAGATTTCACATGTGACACTGTTCAACACAACCTATTGAATGCCTTTTGATCCTAACTGTATTATAGTATCATGAGTGAATTTTTTTAGCGTGGGGAGCCTCAGAGGAAATAACCCTGGAATTATTAGTACCATTTAATACTTTTCCCACTGCAGAGCCATGTTCTGTATATGAAGTGTGACTCAACTGCTGACCTTTATTGCGCAGGTGAGGCCCTTGTAGCCTTTCCGACAGTGGCAGTAGTCAGGAAGCACACACCTTCCTCCATTCAGGCATCGCTGTTTACAGACCGCTAGAGGGAATCAATATTACAGGATTTTTTAACAACTTGGGCTTATTTTGATAGTATATTCTTACTAGCTACAACTACACAAACACTTGATATTTTAAATAAGTCAAGAACAAACTGATCAAAACTCTAGTTATGCATTTTAATAGCCTGGCATGACGGCTAATAATAATAATTTGTGTTTTCTGTCAACAAACTGCAAACATGACAGTGATGTAAAGATAAAACTGGAGGCAAGTTAGCAACTTTATTTCCTAGCCAGAATGTACTCAAAGTAAAAAACTGAACCATTACTGCAGGATATTATAACATCATTAGTACACTCACGCATTTGACACTGGAGACCTTCCCACCCGATGGGACAGTGACAGGTGTTTGGTCCCACACACTCGCCGCCATTTTTACACTTTTGCAGACAGACGGCTACAGTGAGAACAGAGAGGGAGGCATAAACAACACTTCAGCAGCTTGGCAAATGGCACAAAATCTACCACACGGCATCTCTGACTGGGCTGCAGTCACATCCAGTGCCAATGGTTTTGTAATGAAAATTATGCAAAGTTAACAACTTGACATTGATGACAAAAAGTATAAAATGTATAATCTTGGTCCTCTCCTGGACCATTAGAGTGGTACTAGTCACTAATTACAGCAAGAAAGTTTGAAATGCTTCATTTCTTAGAAATATCAGTAGACAGTGTAGACTGTGTATTCCTTAGATCTTTAATGTTTCATATTTATTTAAGCCTGTTATGATAGGCATAATGGGGTAATCACTAAAGATACACTTTCTTGCATTGATGAAAAGTTATGTGATTTTAATATTAAAACACAGGAAATTGGAATTAGCATTTTTGCATGTATTGACAAATATATATGTGTATATAATAGCATACAACAATGTCAATGTCAAAAAGTTATTTTTAATGTTTTGATTCACCACCATTAGGTTTGATTTGATTTGAGCCTTTAGTATGAGAACAGACGCTGTTCTGTGTTGCAGCCCAATTTTGCAATACAGACTGATGATTAGACTGAATTCTCATTTAGTTTTCACTTAATTATCTGAATCACTGAACACATCTTGAGACGTGAGAAGCAATGTAGAGGTTTGGAACCAGGCAAAAATGAACCTACCCTAAGTCTAAGGAAAAAAACAAGTTAATGTGCAGATTTTTTGGTGTGTATGAATAAAGCATGGAGTCACTCACGTATGTTGCACCTCTTCCCTCTCCATCCTGACGCACAGGAGCACGTGTTGGGTCCCACACACTTGCCTTTGTTCATACACATTGGCTCACACACACCTGGAACACATTTACACATTCAATCACCATATTTTTCCCCAACATATTTCTAATTGTGAGCTGCCAATAGCAACTATTACTTTAAATAAGACTGCATTAAAAATATGCAGGCAGTGATGTTAGTGACTTACTCTTTTGACACCTCTTTCCTGTGTAGCCTTCAGGGCAGGAACACACATTGTTTCTCATGCACTGACCTCCGTTCTTACAAGGAGGACTGCATACAGCTGAAACACACAGCAATATTCAGCTGTGAGGATATCAGGAGGCACTATACACATGGCTGATAGAAATTTAAATCAGATATAGCTAGCATTGGGAATTATTGATCATCTCCAATCTCTTGTGCATAGTTATGTCAACTTCTGAAATGTCACATTTTTGCTGAGACAACAAGGACTACAACAATGGTTGCAATAAAAAGTCTCACTTCTCTTCTCCTAAACAGTAAGCTGGTGTATTCAACAGGAAGAAAGGCCCCTTAGTTAGGTCTGGGTCAGTGTAGCTGACCCTGACCTCTGACCTCTCTGTGTGGAGGAGAAGTGAAGTAAGTCTGCCTGCAGGGATTAGTGAATAATCACCATATTGTAAGTAAAAATAATCCCCTTAGAACTACAACCTACTGTGTTTTTTTTACTTCAAAGGGAGCAGAGTAAGTATGCAGATAGTTTTGTATTAAAGATGCTGATTTTTCCACTAAAATAATTATTTAAATTTGGCAAATTTTGGCCCTGCTAGCAGCATGGCTCTATGAATGGCAATGTCATCCTCTCAGTCACTTTGGTTCAGACTGAAATATCTCAACAACTATTGGATGGATTGCCATGTAATTTGGGACAGATGTCCGTGTTCCCCTCAGAATGGGCTGTAATCATTTTGGTTAACCCTTATCTTTTAATCTAGTGCCACCATCAGGTAAAAAATTTAACTTGTCCAATAATTTGAATTTTGACTAAATACCTGCAAAACTAATGACATTCTCATCAGCCTCAGTTGTTTTTAGTGCTAATTAGTTCACATTAGCATTTAGCTAACAGCCTCACAGAGCCGCTAACTTGGTCACTAACATAAGAATGAGAATACCAATACAGGCTTTACAATCTGTTTTTATGCAGTCAGAAAGGGACCTTCATCATATAGGTCGACTGATAATATCAGAGTTTAAATAAAAAGCAAAATAATATACTGCATTGCTTTAACCCTGATTGCTTTAACCACCTCAAAGATCAGGTTTCAATTTCTTTTTCACAGTTTCTCTCAAAGGTAGAACAGCAGAGCAGTAAAATGCGTGTCATTGCGGTATGTATTTATCACTGTCTTACCGATTTGACACTGAGAGCCATAGAAGCCACTGGGACAAGCACAAATGTTGGGCTTTATGCATGTTCCTCCATTCAGACAGACAGGGTTACAGAGAGCTGCGGAGGGGTACAAAGATTAGATTCCATAGTTATAATATTTGTATTTGAAAATATGTCTTTTGAATCTACAGTCTGTATGTTTTGCTGTCTCCAGAGCATAATGTAAGATTTACTTTATTGTCATGGCAACACTGACAAGTTCCAGTTCGAGTGTTCAAATGCATTCAGATGTTTTTTGTGGTTTAAAAGCACTCGCTGTAAAATGTTAGATCTGTGTTACATGTGAAGGAAACAATGAAATGGAGACACTTTGCAGCTGCAGTCTGAATTTAGACTTGGTTACAGATGTCATGTTGTACCTGAGTTACATGTTGGTCCGTACCAGCCAGGTTTGCATTTGCAGACATCAGGAGAAACACACTCGCCTCCATTTTCACAGTGCCTGTTACACACCACTGAGACAGATAAAATAATTATTGTGCACACTATTAAATGTACGTCTAGAGCTAAACTCAAAATTCATGGCAGAAAATATCTTGCCCTCCTTGATATGCTCATCTGAGTCACCTTCAGTTATCACTGTGTGAGCTTTATGACCAGCAGCAATTTATATAGCATTCATTATTAATTCAATTCATTTCTAATCCACGACTCTGGAAAGCACAATGTGATATTTGTATTCTATGTGTAATATGATATTAATCTATTTTTTCTACTTATTAACTAAATACGCCTACCAGAACCTCTAAAACTCAACCTAATTAGATTTAGAGGTCCTCTTGTTTCCAGTCTTTATGCTAAACTAAGCTAAGCTAATGGGGTGTTGGGTGAAGTAGCATACAGACATGTGAGTAGTATCAATTTTCCCATCTCATTCTGGGCAAGAAGGCAAATTAGTGTATTTCCCAAAATGTTGACCCATTCCTTTGAAGAGTCACTGATATATTACTAACAGACTGCACTGTAAATCTGGGCAAAGTGTGTTAGTAATACATCATGGACACAGTGGTGGCCTAAAGGTTAGAGAAGCACGCCTCGCCTTTCCCTCATTACCACCACTGAGGTGCCCTTGAGCAAGGCCCTTAACCCCAACCGCTCCAGTAACCAGCAGATCAGACTGTGGTTGTACTGGGCAGCTTCCAGGTGCGAATGTGATCAAAGTGTTCCTGCACAAGAGAGGCTTAAAAAAAAACTCACAAACACACAAAATATCACTCACTGATTTCACATCTGGGTCCCACGTAGCCATAGGGGCAGGTACACAGGTTTCTGGCCAGACAGGTGCCTCCATGCTGACAAGGCGGCTCGCAGCTCGCTGCACACCGACACAGGGTTGTAAACATCACAAAGATCATGTATATGTTAGGCATTGTCTGTGCATGTCAACATGTTAGACTGCTGTGAATATGAGTTCAGGTTACCTTCCTCACAGGTGGGCCCACTGTAGCCTGCAGGACATTCACACACATTAGGTTTCACACATTTTCCCTGATTCTTGCAGTCGGGTCGACACACGGCTGAGAGGGAAGATAAGTGGCAAAAATCAGTCACTGAGTTAAAGTAGCCACATTTTCACAAGTGATTTAACAGTAATGAGTCATGACAGAGTGCAAAGAACTCCAATTTTTAGTTCCTTTTAACTGTGTGGGTTGTACCGTTTCTTTCAAGAGTGATATGATTTAATAAACTAGGTTTCCAGCACGTAAGTTAACAAATCACACTCTGTCCAACAACTCTCTCTCTCACCTATGTGACAGTTGTATCCGGTGTAGCCTTCTTTGCAGGTGCAGGTGTTGGGCAGAGTGCATTCCATGTTCCTCCCACACTGATACCTGCACACAGCTGAAACAAATCACAAGTTTACTGGAAGAAATCCAACCATTAGGACATAAAGACATGCCACAAACAATTAGTCAATCCACTCAGGCGCAACATCAATGTTTAAAGTAAGTCCAGATGCTTTTGTCTAAGGCCATCTGCATGTTTGGTGGTTAAAATGCCTCGGGGTATTTTTAACAGCTGGTCAAACAAAAATGAGCAAACTGAGGGAATCATTTTGGTCCCTGGAAACTTAACGAGGGGCCTTTGTCATTATTTTTTTCACATTTTAACGCGAGACAGTATAACTTTTGCTGAACAGCGGCCACTGTGGCCACAAGTGAGATTTATAAGAGAAAATAAAGTCAATGAACGGATTCAGTGATGTCAGTTACACAGCTATATCAATCTAAAGTTTGCTAATATTAGCTAACATTAGCCACCATAAGCTACTTGTCATGGAAGACCAAGTAAGGCTGTAGCAGCAAAACCCCTGAGTGTCGTGATTGAACAAGGGTGTCATATATTGCTTCTGAATTCAGCTTTTCATTCATATGAGGAAGAATGTTCTTTCAAAAGTTATTTAAATACCAAATGATAAATTGATTAATAGAAAAAATAATGATACAGAGCGCTATGTACAGCTACGTTAGATATGCCTGTTCAACTTATTTCACTGCAAAAGACACAATATCCCCTTCCTACTTTGGAGAAACTTGGTTCTCTTAAAATGTGCAGATATTTTTCTTCTATTTTGTTAAAACTAGTCGCTTGAATCGCCAAAACATACTATACTATATTATGATGTACTGTACAAATACCCCTTATATGTGAAGTGTACTGCAATCTCATTTTAAACATGTTCTCTTTGTGTCACCAAATCATTAATGTTTGATATGTTTTGCACAATTTTAAAAAGTTGGTGTTTGGAAGTGTTGGGAACAATCTTGATCAAAATAGCATCAGTTTACAATTTTTACGATTTACAATTTACAACTCTTGCACTAATGTGCAGCTTACCAGCCATTTTACATAATGAATCAATGACATAATAGTCTTATGTGGATCATTTAGTGCCATAATATATTTATTTTTCCTTTGAGTGTAAATACATCTCATTGTACTGTTTTAAATGTCTGTCAACATTTCTGTCCTTCAGGAGGCTGCATATTATAAGACTCATTACCTTTACATGTGACTCCATCTCCAGTGTAACCGTACGGGCAGCGTCCGCACCTGAAGGATCCGGTGACGGTGGGCTCACAGGGGACACCGGGGAAGCAGGGAGAGTCAGCACAGGTCACATGGTGAGACGGTAACCCCCATTTGACCCCGGTGGTGAGGCCGGGGGTCAGCTCCACCCCACTCGGCTGACCTCGGTGGAAGGTCGGGCTGAAGACTCTGGTTGCAGTTTGATTCTGGGGGGTCTTTCTCACAGTGGAATAAACTCTCCTGGTAGTAGTGGTGGT
The DNA here is from genome assembly GCA_038419695.1 of Scomberomorus guttatus. Taxonomy (NCBI): domain Eukaryota; kingdom Metazoa; phylum Chordata; class Actinopteri; order Scombriformes; family Scombridae; genus Scomberomorus; species Scomberomorus guttatus. Next base: position 29,822,264 of record CM076448.1, read on the forward strand.
GACGGCTTCTGGTCTTGTCCTCCTGTCAGGGGGTCGTCTGGGTGAGGTGGGAGACGATGAAGAGGAGGAGGAAGAGGAGGAGGTGGGAGTCATGTCCTTGCTGGAATCTAATTTGGCGATATGAATATGCCCATCTGATCCACTGGCGACTGTCCCTTGACCTGTAAAACACTGGAAGTTAGAGGATATGACTTAAAAAATAACAGAAATATAGCTTTGGTTTGTCAACATTAAAACGTTCAACTCTCAAGTTTCCATGTGGAGGAACAACAAATTTTCCTACCCAGCAGCAATAACTCTTTAATGCTATTTAGATTTATTTTGTTTGAACACACAAGTGATAAAACTACTTCATCAGATAAGTTTTTTAGTTCATGTTTTGTTTTTTACTGTAAAGCCTTATCACAAAACATACTGTGTCACAGAAATGCTATTCAACAAAAAAGTAATAATTTAAGTACAAAAATCATATAATGGCAGGTAATAAGGAACTTTTCACATATGAACAGCATTTTCCACATACAGGTAAAACATGTCAGAATAAAATAAAACCATTTACATATGATAATCAACATGTGTCTCAATAGTATTTACTTTTAATTGAAATGTGGGTTTTCAGGACTTTCTGAAAGGGTCAAACCTACTGTGCTTCTTTCCATTCATAAATATTCTTTATTCAAACCTACAAAGCATAAAACATGATCACTACTGTCCTTCAACCAGCATCAGTTTTGAATTGAAAGAACTGCTTCACTCTCACCTGCTGTTGTGCAAATCCATCCGTTTCCATGGAGACCAGGAGGACAAGGCCCACAGACGAAGCCTGCGGACACATGTGTGCTCTCAAAACACTGAACCCCCGGGTGACACGGCCTTCTAGCGCATGGCGACGGGTCCGAGGGTTTGGGCCTCAATGAAACCTGCGGTACTCTCACCGGTGTGTTCACCGCTTTGCCCGGAGAATCTTGGTTACCTTGGAAACAAAAGGATGAGGATGACCTTCAACTGGACGATGGAAATATCCTTAATGATGTATGAATGCATGAATCCTAGAGAAAGAACTGAATAGATGTACAACTTTAGAAATGAACCAACAAATGAACATATCCTTGAGATGCACCTGCTGCCTATGAAGCTGAATTAGCAGTAGATGAATATTATTAAACAAATGAAACTCTCCATTTTTAAGATAAAATTTGAGAGGGGGGTCTTACGAGTGCAGTTCTTCCCATCACCGCTGTATCCTTGTGGACAGACTCCACAGATGAAAGAGCCCAGCGTGTTGTTACAGCCCACTCCAGGGAAACAAGGCTGGGAGACGCACTCATCTATATCTTCTCTACATGTATGTCCTGTCAACACATGAAACACCAGACAATGTGATGTGGAAACACTGCAAATTAAACAAGAGGATCAAAACAGCTGAGATGCCTTCACTGCTCACGCACTGTAGCAAATAACGATTTTCAGGTTGATTGCATTTTTGACTTTCAAAACTAACAAAAACAAGTTATGGTTTTGTTTACCTTAAACCCATTTTCATAGTATTTACCATCATTTTTCTCATTTCTGATAACAGTGATCTGGGGATGCACAGTCCAATGGTCCAAGTGCCACAAACAGTGAGAATCAAATAACAGATTAAAAACAAGTCCCCCAGTAATCCAAACCATTTACTGTATTTGGAAGTAAAACCAGTTCGGTAGTTTGGTTATAATAAATCATTCCAGTATCAAAGGTCAAAGTTGAACCAGACAATAACGTCAGATTTAATGGCCGTTTTCAACAGACAGTCTGGGCAAAAACTTCAGCTTTTGCTTTCATTTTACCTGAAAAATAAGTAAACCTATTCCCTCGGACTTTGTAAAGTCTCCAGCAGGAACATTCTTCTTCTTCTTCGTTGGATTTTAGAGGCAGTTTGCATCTAAAATGTTACATTACCACCTTCTATTGGAGTGAAAATAAGACTAAATTCTCATAATCTAAATTGTTAGATATAAAATAAAACAAAATGAAAGTAAAAATAAAAATAACAAAAATAAATAAAGCTCTTCCCCACCCCTCCTCCCATTCTCTAATATAAATTCTCATTTTAGGCTCTGAGAGGGCCTGAAAGCCTCTCTTAAGAGCCCCTGCACTTCCTCTCCCATAATTTCCCCAATATCAAAAAACTTTCTCGCTGCATCAACAACTATCTCTATTCTCTCGGATTTCCTTTCTGCCTCAGCGGCACAGTTAATCTCCATGGCCAGAAATGCTAAGAACTTAATCTTGTCCTTACAAAAACAATATTCATCATGCTTCCTACCTGATTTGTTCTCCCTTACTTCTTGAATATTTCCATTCCTAGCTGCTTCCTCATGGCTTAGCCTTCTCTTGGACCTGATCCTCATGAATTCCATCTCTTTCTTTCTCTTCGGGCAGTCTGCTTGCCATGCCTCATGACACATTGATTACACTTGGGTTCTTTTCCACAGTTTCTGCCGCTGCACTTCTCATCTCCGCATTCACCACATATCCCCAAATCATGTCTACACACGAGCGAGCTGTGTCCAAATTTCCAACAACATCTGCACTGAATGGGTTTGGGAACAAAAGGCCTTACTGGGTAACTGATACGATCGAAGAATACTTTGTCAGGCAGGATTTCTGATTCAAAATGCAACATAACAGATCTTGTTTTACACCTTTCGCCATCACTCATCATGATCATTCTATGACTGTCAACAACTCTGTTACATTCTTTAAATCAACCTGCATGGACCACGTACGGTACTCCATTAACCCCATCAACACTTGGTAACCATCTAACTCAGATAATGCCTTCTTCAGTTGTTTCTGTGACACACATACAACAAAGATCAATCCACTTCTTTTAACATCAACTAAGTTGACATTGCCAAGTTTGTCCTTAATCCAACTCGCTACTTCATTTTTGTCTGACAGAACTCTAAATCTGTCTTTGCTCTGAGTCAATTTTATTCCAACCAAGATTGATTTCTCTTTCATTCTCACTATCATCACTGTAAAATTTCTTCTCTTTTCTTCTTTTTCCTCCCTGATTTCTTCCTGCTGCTTCTTTCAAACTCATCCACCTCCATCTTCCTTGATCTACTTCCGCTTCCCCCAGAACCAGGGTGGCAGCCTGGCAGGTAATGCTCTTAAATGCTCTTTACTGAATTAAAAACCTTTTACTGTGTGTACTGTGGTTATCTGAAGGGAACAGATCTACAGGTCGATCCCTACCTATCATTCCAGGTGGGCAGATACAGGAGAAGGAGTTGGGGCCGTCAATACAGCGGCCCAGTCTGCAAGGGTTGGGTTTACAGTCATCAATGTCCACCTCACACCTTTCTCCTTTAAATCCATCCAGACACACACAAACGTATTCCCCGTTGCCAGCAGGAAGGTTGGTGTTGGTTACACAAGAAGCGCCATTCAGGCAATTACAGGAGTGCACAGACACCTGGGGAAAAACAGAAAGGGCTATCTCATTTGCACAGATTTATTCTGATTCATTATCTGGAGCCAAGTTTGTGACCTGAAAACAAGGTTTTATTAGATGAGTGTATTTCATGTCTCTGGAAATGTTCATGCTGCTAAAAAGACACTAAATGAAAAGTTAGGGAGAAAAAAACCTTACCTCACGTGCAATTTCAGCACACATATTTCAACATATAGAAATAAAAGGTTAGTAAGTTAGTTAAGTAAAAATTAAAGGAACATCATACACAGAAAATACAATAAAACAGGGATTTCAAGGAGTGGTCAAACATAGAGAAATAAAACAAAATATAAAGAGAACAACACAAAAACATTTGAGTAGACATTATAAAATTGTTATAGAAATGCCATGTCTGTCTGTCTGTGGGCTTTTTTTAAAAGCTTTTTAAACTGAGCCACTGACTCAGCTGATACTGAGGGGGAATTTGTTCCACAGCGTTGGAGCTAAAACAGTAAAAGCATGTGTGCACAATTATGCACGCGAATCAAAGTGTGACTTAGAAGTGCACACTGCCAACAACATAAAAAGAAAGGGAAATGTTTTTCTAAAGATAAAATCCTTAATTTTTGTTTTCTGAGATTTTCCTGGAGCTGTCTCACCACCATCTGCAATTTGTTTGAATGTTTTGCTGTGAGCAGCGCTTCCATTTTATTTTGTGCATTGCAAAATCAAGCACATTTAGTATTTATTCTGACATCTTTTTCAGTGTAAATGCATTACATATTCAAAACCTGCATAGCATTAATGTGTTTTATGGAACTGTGACACAGAAAATGTCCTTTAACAGAAAACAATATATCATTAGCCCCCTCTAGTGGGAGGAATAAGCAAAGACTGTGAGAGCCAAAGGCCATGGCAGGTTTGTGACCAGAAGGTTTCCACTATAATGATGATGGCTAATTTTTTGGTTATATTGAACCGATTAACTACTGTCATTTTTTCCTCGCACTTTATACTTAGTGGAAATGAAAACGTTAAAATGGTTGTATAAAGACTGTTCTGGTCACAACATGACACACAAAAGAAAAAGCCTTACCTGTACAGATGCTCTGGTCTCAGCGTTACAGTCGTCCGTCACAATAAACTGGAAAGTGTGTGTGTCAGTGGGTTCAGCTGTGGCCTTCCAGATCAGCAGGCCGGCTGGAGACAGAGACGCACCTTCAGGACCTGATGCCAGAGTGAAGAGCACCTCCGAGCCCTCGGGGTCCCGGGCTTGTAGCTGGTAGATGAAAATCTCTCCCTGAAAGGAACGGAGATGAAACGGCAACGACTGCAGCACCGGAGGCTCGTTCTCTGATGGGAAATACAAAGGAGGGGGATAAGTACTGTAGGTGACTCAATAAATCTATAAGTGAGTCAATATGTGGTGAGTGAAAGACTGGATGAAAGGGTGGGAATCAGAGAGTATGAGAAAAAGTCTAAAACTGCACAGGGCAATTTATAGAAACTTTTTTCAACAAGGTTGCAATTAAAATACATAATACATATAAAATTTAGTTTTGTTGATTTTTGAAAATTGTTCTTGAAATGAGGTCATTGAACATAAATCAGACTGTTGTCAGAACAAAATGTCGACAGATGTTATACAGATATACAGACAGAATAAATCTGTCACAGTTAATTAGGCAATTTGTGATACAAGCTGAAAAAAGTCATTTTTTTACATAAGAGTTCTGCCCAGGATACATTTTGATAGCGCCCACACGTCACATTGGTCAAACATTATCAACCGATTTCAGCTTATCACAGAAATGTCTCTACTGGTGTATGTAGGCCAATAAGTCACTTTTGCAGTGTTGGAAATGCACATGAAAAGAGTACAGGTCATAGAGATGAATTTAATGACAGGCTACTATATATATACTAATATCAAATATTAAAAAAAAATAATTTAATATTCATAACACAGCCTCACCTACACCACACAGTACTTAATTTGCTGTTTATTATAGTTTAGAACGTCTACAATAGCTCTAATTTTTTAAGCCACATTGGCTGCATTTTTATATGTTTGAGTTGAAAATTTAACTTTAATATATTTTGGTGACATTTCTGTTCATAGTTTTTATTTATACTATTTTTGGGGCCTTTTTGCCTTTATTCAAGGGCTCCAGCAGAGAACTACAAGAACTGAGGGAGAGAGAGATCACAGTATGTGTCTTAACCACTAGGCCACCGGTTATTGAAACTAATCTAATTTCCTGTCACATTTAGTGTTTATATGTTTACTGTTATATTTGCTGTGATTGTTTTCTTTTTGACAAGTTTCATCTGCAAAATATCCTGCTCATGACATTTCTTGGTCAAAACTGTTTTCTACCCAAATTGCAGGTGATAAAAAGGGTTTTGCTTTGTTTGTATTAAAAAAAAAAACAACTACAACTACTATTATCAGATTTTTTAACAGTCAAAATATCCACATCTGCCTCAAAACTCCAGTAGTGGTCAGGCTCTCTCTTTTCAATATAAAAATGATTAATTGATAGAATGCATGCATGATGGAATCAGCCTAATCAATACACCTTATCTTGTCATCATTGTCCTTTAGATCAGTGATTTAACTCCAGTCAAGTTAACGCTACATATGTTGTCATTTCGTCTGAACGCAGCAGTGAACCATCTGACCTACTTTGAGTTGAAGAAGTAAAGTTGGTCAGAAAAGTGTAACAATGAAGTAAGCTGTCCTCACATTACTGAAGTAACTTCAATGGCTCCAATCTGCACAGAGCTGCTGACAAATGATCAAAACAGCCCTGAGCGACTAGCAGCCACAGTATTCACTGATGGTTATCCAACCTCAGCTCTACTGAGGAAGTGACACATGAAAAACAGTGTGTGTGGGATACATCAGAATGACTCTGCACTGTTTATGAGAATATGAACGATCTGTGAGGCAGACCAGATTAGAAACGCTGACATTTCTGTGCACATACTCTCTGCTATGGACCATGTGTGTTTGGAGGAGTCAGGGCGGCATGTGAGGCAAGGGCTGCTGGAATTGGACTCCCCCTCACTGTAACACAGGCCGTCAATGATGCAGGTTTTCTCCTGAGGAGGAAAGATAATAAATAACAAAAAAATTATGTTCAGTGTTTATTTCTCTTTGAAACAAACTGCCCTTCATCACACAAAACATGCTGTTTGGTGGCCACTTATCCACGACCTACCTCAGTGAGCCACACAGGTCCATGAAAAACATACACAGAACATGGCAACAGGAGAACAAGGCCAGTTTTGTTGAAACACGCCAACAAAGTCAAACTGTATGTTTGGTCTGATTGTTTCCTGTGTTTAAGGATGCCTCATGCATTCAACACCAAAAGACTCACAGGTCAGTGGTTGTACTGTTACTAGTAACTATGATGAATGTTCAGTCCTTGCTCTTGCAGAAAAAAAACAACAAAACCTTTTCCACATAACAGTATAGCTGTCATGAAAATACAGGTAATATAATTTGTTTGTTTTTTCTGAAAAAGCTACAATACTCACCACATTACAAATATTAAATTAACAGTTTCTTACTTTAATCATCCACATCCGTTTTTCTCAAACCAAAGCAGAGCAGTTAATGCAATAGCTGTTACTGCCAAAATGTTTGCAAGATGATAAAGGTGCCTGTTAGGTGCCTGCACAGCCTACACACTGTTTTAATATTATTTCTACAGGAAGGGCTGAGAAGGCACACATGCTTGATTTCAGCTCATTTCTTGTCTTGTTGACACTCACATTCACATAAGGCTGAAGCTCTGAACATGACTGTTACCACAGTGCAAGCTGTGAGCTGTGAGCAGCAGCGGCTATTGGCATAGGCAGGATTGACAAATTCTCATGTCGCCAGGGAAATAGATGAATAAACAATTTAAAAAAATGCAGTTATACAAGCAGATTGCAGATCGCAACCTCCACGTCATCAGTGGATGATTTTCAACTTGTATTTCCGCCTACTCAGACCACCTGTTAGAACAAACGCCATCACATAGATGGCATGCCAAAAAAAAATTCAGTTAGTTTTGAGGAGTTTTGCCTCACTTTGATATATATTTTAGCACATTTAAGTGCAGATTTAAATGTATATCTCATCTCAAGAGTCAAGTCTTTTATTTTCAGTTGATTAAATACCTGTAGCAGTCATCATACAACAGCAGGTTGCATATACAGTCGTAAATTTTGTGTAATTTATGCATAACTGGCACAGATCTAGGCTAGAATCAGCACTGGTTCTAAGCATTGCTAAATTCTACATTTCCATGTTGTAAACACCAAATGTACCCAGCACAAATGGCATTAGAGCTGTAAAACCTGATGCAGAGCTCTATGAACCCAGGGAGGAGTTGGTGAGGTGATGGGGCTGATAGCGTGGGTGAGTCACAGTTAAAGGATGAAAATGTATCTGTGGAGATAAATTAAACCTAAACCACCATCAAGATGTCCTTACCCTCAGGGTACAGAGGACTTCAGTGTTGAGGCTGCAGATCTGGCAGGCTCCATCATACAGAGTCAGTATCTTGGCGTTACTGTAGCTGTAGCCATCATTGGACACCTGCCATCAGCAGAACCGTGATTACAGTGGATCACTGGGAACATAAACAAACTGAACAAGGTGAACTGCAGTTGCTCACATGGGGTCATTTTCAACAACTCAAATATTTGATACACTACACTGTACAACCTGAGGGCATCTCTGTAATGAGATGTTTCAGTGATAAATGTTCTCATGTTTACCAAATCTGACTGAAAGTATCCACACACTCTTTCATTGACAGTCAAGTAAACTATCCAATTTCCACAGTTTCACACTCTCAAGTCTATTTTTCTCAAGTCAAAACAGGACAAAACCTTCAGCTGCACTCCGTGGAGCCTTTACACAGGCAGCAGCAGAGAGTAGAGAGGAGAAATGATTCATTTATAGCAGATTCACCAGTGTACAGTGCAGAAATGACTGGAGATGTGACTAACTTTGATCTGCCAGCGTGCCAGTGGTCTGTTTGTCACTGTTTCCAGGTCCACGTCTGCGGGAGCCTGGCTGCTCTCCAGAGGCAGCTGGCACTCCAGAGCCGTCACATCCAGAAAGGTGGCCAGAACAAACTGGGACTCGTCCAGAACCCACTCCCCATCCACAAACTTGACGGAAAATAGGGAGGGAGAGGAGGGGGAAGCCATGAGTGGTAGAAGGTGCAAAAGAGAGAGAAATTAGAGATGGGAACAGGGAGGGAAAAGGATGAAGTAGCAAGACAGAAAGAGACAAACGACATTGGGCAGCTTAATTCTGACCTGAACAGTACATTGAGAATGTTAGCTTGTCAGCTGTAATTTTGAGTTATACAGCAGAAAATGTAATTATAACAAGCATATAATGCTCTATTAATTAATCTTAAAGCTGCACTTTATAATAACAATGGTTCAAATGACTATGTATAATGTGAGAGGGGTCGCATGTAATCATGAACAAACAGAAAATTATTATCAGACTCAGCTTTAAAGAGCATTTTTGTGAGTTTCCGATCATTGTTTTGTGTTTACGGCCCGAAACTTGACTGTTTTTGTTACTCTCACGGCTTTTATCAACTTCCTCTCCAGCTGCAGCAGGCAGCTTTTTCCATTAGAAAAAGCTCTAATAAATCCTGGCAGGAAGACACAGTTAAAGGAGAGTAGTTATACACACATCATACAGGTGCAAGGCTATTAGAAATGAAAATCAATGAAATAAAGTAACGTCTGCACACTTACTCCAAGCCACAAAATTGAATCAACATTTTGATCCTACTCAGATCTTTGTCAGGTCAGAATGTTTGTGACACAGTTAACGACAACCTGGTGAACATAGTGAAGCATTTAGTGGCTAAAGAGTCAAATATTTCCCTCAGGAGTTGGTGGAGACCAAAAACAGAGCTGAAAGGAGAGTAAACATTGGACTTAAATTTGTTAGTTTGCCAGAAACATGATTTGAAATGCTAATGTTGCTCTGTGTCTGCTGGATGTGTGAATAAGCTACTGTTTGCTAACACTTGGGTCGTATCAACTTAAAGGATGGGTTCACAATTTTTCAAATCTGTCTTAAAACAACAGTCAGGAGCCCAAATGAATGTTGAAATAGGTTTTTCTCACCACAATCATTCCTCCTGTTCATACTGACTATTAGAAGATCCCTTCATAATGCACTTACAATGTTAGTGATGGGGGACAAAATCCACAGTCCTCCTTTCTCTGCAAAAATTTATTTAAAAGTTTATCTGAAGCTAATATGAAGCTTCAGCTGTCAAAACTAGTCAAATCAAGTAGATATCTTTCAATGTTAGTCTTTTTAGTGCCAAAGTTCCTCTTTTTGTTACTATACTTCCACCACAGCTCAACAGGGAAACACTGTCCGAGGAAACACAAAGAGGGAATTTGATGCTAGAATGTGGCAGATATCTACTTGATATGACTAACTCAGACTGCTGAAGCCTCATATAAGCTTCAGATAAACTTCTAAATGCATTTTTGCACAAAATGACTGTGTGGACGCACTGTGGATTTTGGCCCCCATGAAAGCACATTGAAGGGGGTCTTTTAATAGCCAGTATGAACAGGAAAACTTTCACTGTTCATATGGACCTGACTGTTGTTTTAAGACACACTTAAAAAATTGTGAACCTGTCCTTTAATAAGGTGATAATATGTTACTGTTGTGTTTATAGCTTGTTGTTCTGCCCTCGAGTGAGAAAACTTTGATATGTAGTTTAGATGAGATCATCCACTGGACCAGAATGTTGACTCTCTACAATATTATAGTCTGTATGTTGGTATTTTTAAGTTTCCTTCTTTTTCACAAACAAATCAGTGTTCATATGGTACAAGAAGATATTCCTTTGTGTGTGGTGATTATATTTTTTCAGGTAGTGCCAGAAAAGATGATAAATTCAGAGCAAACAAGGGAAAAAAGAAACAGAAAAAGAAGCAGAAAAATAAAGTACCTTTTCTTTAACAAACTCACACTTGAGCTCGTAGGAGTCTTTAAAGCCGTGACCATAGACTTGGATGGTGGAGCAATCTCCCTGTCGGATGTCACACAGACCCTCCTTCTCCAACTCAGTAATCTCTGGGATCTGGTCTTCACACCATGAACAACAAAGAGTGCAGACAAGCATGGACTGTTACTGCTAATATTGGCTGATTAATGGCTTTACCTCTACAGGATTAGTTGTGTCTGTGTCCGTGTATGTTTAGTATGTTACCAGACAGCACACTGCAGTCAGAGGACCCAAATCCTGGGAAGCAGACACAACCCCACTCCGAGCACTGGCCGTTCCCGTTGCACAGATTAGGACACTTGAGGATGGCCAGAACATCCTGGTACTCTTCTTCTCTCCTCCTCTCCTTCACCAGCCTCCTCTCACACTCGTTCTCCAGCAGCGGCAACGTTGCATTCAGCCATGACAGGTCATCCTTCAACTGTAGGTCAGTAACACACATGGCCACTGCACGACTAACTACTGTTTCTTCTAGAAGACGCCTGCAACCTAATGCTATGCTCGAGTTTGCCACAGCCTGATGGCACTGAGCTCTGGCCTGCTGCTCGGTCAGGCCAGAAGGTGTCGGCCACGTTGGGGAAGAGTCTAAATGAACTGCTGGTTCATGGTCCTCTGGGAAGAAGTAGGTGAAGCCCTCCAAGTCAGACTGGCTGAGGCTTTGGTGCGGGGAGTTAGAAATGTAACGGTGGGACTGCCTCCTGCCCCTGCGCTGCTGCTGCTGCTGGGTTGAGACTGAAGCTCCCTCCCTCGAGGACGAGGTGAAGGCTCTGTCATGTGGCTGAGCATCCTGGGTGTATTGGCTGAAGAGGCCAGGAGGCAGCGACTGTCGTTCATTCCCCTCACCTCTGAGTAGTTCTACTGAGCCGATGTACTCTGCTGTGACATCCAGAGTGGGGATGACACCGGGGAGTTGCACGTTGCCATGGTGAGAGCAGGCGGAGTCAGAGGAGGTGACTGCTTGAGAGCGACTTTGTGGGGATGTGAGGCGGGGTTCTGCCTGACAGTTACAGAACTTGCGGGGGTTCAGTGTACTCAGAGAGGAAGGCACGGCGTCAAACAGGCTGTTGCCTGGAGGGAGCCTGACAGAGGAAAAAGATTTCAGTGAAGAAGCACCGCTGGAGCCAACAGTGGGGTGACAGGAGAATCTGTACATGGCTGGATCAACCTGTTAGTTGGCCCCGGGGCAACTAACTAGTGCATCCTATTTTAGCTGATATTGTGATTATTGATTAGTGGTGCAAATGTCTAAACAAATTTATCATATTACATACATCCAATTGACACCCAGTGAACCTGACCTTGAATTTATACAGATACAAAATAGCAAAAGGCAGACAAATATATTGCTAAACAGACCAATCAGAGTTTAGTAGGTGACTTTAAGGATGGGTACATCCTCTTCCTACACAGCTAGCTAGCTGCGTAGCTACATTCATGAAAAATAGCAACGAAAAATTAGCGATAAGCATGGATTAGATTGACAAGCTGTACAAGCTGTAGGTGGACTTACAGAAATAAAAACTTTATATCGTCATATGTCTTTGATCAATGTCAAAAATGTTAACTGCTCCTCACAACCACTACCCAAGCTTAATGTCAACCGACAGATACTTTGCGATAAAATACACTGACCTCCATTCAGAAATAAAAGCGTGCAGATGCTCCAGTGTGGCGCCCCCTGCTGCGTGGAAGTCGTTGTCTGACTGTCCGTCGTAGGTCCCACACAGGCCCTCAGTGTGGCTCCGGTCTGAGCTGGGGGCTCTCAGCGTCAGACTCATTCCCCAGTTGGACACATCGGCACGAACAAATGCTCCTGACGAGAAGGTCATCTGCAAAACAACATCAGAATTATAATTTTTAAAATAACATTTTTCTCATTTTGAAACCAAGGGAGTCATATTTCCATTTTTTTTTCTTTTCACACGTCTACTAACGTTATTTCTTATGTTACCAAACAGTTTAAAGGAATAGTTGGACATTTTGGGGAATAGGCATATTTGTTAGATGAACTCTAACTCTCAGCAAGAAAGCAGATAAGTGAATTTCCCAAAACTATTCATTTAAAATCTTGCTGGAAGTGTTCTGTAAGTTGATAGGTTGGGCTGTAAATAGGTACCAGAAACTGAATTTGTTTCATACTAAATTTAGGTATTTTTGCCCAAAAGAATACTTTAGTTTTTATTTTTCTATGCGTTTGTCAAGAAGTGATAATGTAAAAAATGTACATGCTGACTAGACAGATTTTTGCTGACTCATCCTCACTCACAGTGACTTTGCGTCCCTGATAGGACTCGGTGATGCGAATGCCACTCTTGCTCAAGTCTCTGTTCTTCACAGACAGGTGTGGCTTGGTTTCGCCCATTTCACCATTGCACATGTCAAAAGCAATTACGTCGCCGCCATCCCTCACTACGAAGCCACACACACACGAGGCGGCGTGCACCAAACTGCCGCACTCCCACTGACGGACGTGGACTTCAAATGGCCAGAGGCTGCTCTTATAGAGAACAAAGGTTCCTATTTGGTCGTTCTCATAGTGCCTGTAAGTAAACAAAAAGGAACATTCATTGACTTTTTAACCTGCCTGTTCCTGTGAACTCTCTATCCCAGCATGCATTGGGTAAAAGAATTATCATAGATATGTGCCACTGCATTACACGGCGAAAGTCATTATTCTCCATCACACATCAAAGTTTCTACATATAATGAAATCTGTTAGACTGCAATAAAACATAGTACAGTGTATAATACATATAATGTATGTTTTCTGTATATTTGACTGAAGTACCTGCCGTCAAATGTGATAATGTGAGGATCAGTGAAGGAGTAGCAGTAGGCTGAGGGGACATCCTTCACCTTTATCTGCAAATGAGAGATCAGTTTCATTCCTTCTTAGATTAAAATACTCAGGAAACAGGAGTACAGTACAGGAATGAAGAGTTAACTCTTCACTGCATATTTAAAAACCAACAAAAAATGATGATGCAGTAAAAAAATTCGTAAAAATGATTAATCAGTGGGTTAAATGGGAATACTACAATGTAAAAAGAGCTGAAAACCATATATAGAGAGATGAAGAACTATTTGATATCTAAAAATCCACACCTCATAAATTCATACACCATCAAATAGCCCAGGATAATTTGATCTGTTTACCTGAACAGGTTCTGGTGAGTATCCGTTCCAGAGAAAATTTTGTGTGACGATGGGTTTGATAGAGATCTTTGTTGTCCTGTTGCCATCTTTGACAAAGTCAGTGACGGGGCTGAAGTGGACCAGAGCCCGGCCACAAACCCCGTCCCTGCAGGGACCGCGGGACAGATGCGCCACACAGGAGGACAGAGACAGATCGGCACCCAACAAAACCTCGTCTGCAACACAACAAGGATTTAGGTTCAGTTTTATTTACGTGATGACACAAGAGAAAAGAACAGAAAAGACAGAAAAAAAAGTGTTATTTATTGTTTATGAGCTAATTCAGTCAGCTCCCCTGAATGATCCTCTCCAGTGTCTGCAGTTATAGACATTTGTAAAGTAAAATTACTCCCTCCCTGTAATTACCTATGCAAATTTACACTTACAATTGCCCCCATTAATTGCACAATTATCCCCTTATATGCATGTTAAGGATAAAGATCACATGCAAAGAGCATTGCTCGTCCAGCATGTCTGAAATAAGGGACAAAAGCTTTATTGGACACAGGTTTAGATTAAATCACTGCTGGGAAAAAACTATCTGTGATGCAAAATTATCTAAAGAGAATCATTTAAAATGTAATAATTGACAATTTGCAAGAGGAAAAGAGTAAGGGAATGCATTTAAGACAGTGTCTGCTTTAATGTAAGCATGCCTGGCTAACTAGTTACTTAAATTAATAACCTCACACAGCTAATAATCAGTTATGTTATGTCATTACCTTGCTGTACACCCTCACCTTGACTGCTTGTGCTGAGCTGCAGGGACACAGTGCACTGTTCTGTAGAGGAGGAGGACTCTTCCAGACACGGGATGGGAACTGTGCTCTCAACCACCAACTCATACAGCTTCCCATCCTCAGAGACACTGCTCACCTCTGGTCTTAGCTGCAGATAATGGTTATAAAAGGAGAGCAATCAGCCTTTTTATACAAAGAAACTTTATCACCAATACTGAAGGGGAGGTTTGAGTCACACAGATATATCTTGGAACAAATCATTTTTTTGCTAGAGTTAAACCTCAGCGAGTAATGTCTTCAGCTGCCAGACTGAGAGGAAAAGAACCAACTTTGAAATTCTAAATTTAGTTTTAGAAAGTTTTTTGACCAACAAATGAGTCTAAATCAGTCTTGTGGAAATAATGATCCTGTAACTTTTTGACTTAATGGTCTTTTTTGTATTACACAACATCTCAACAACTTCTCACCACTCAGCACTGGGTCATGGCCCGTTAATTAAATCAAATCAAATAAAAATCACTGAGATACTGCAGATTAACACCAGGGCAAACACTAAGCTGAGCAGTTATAAATCACACGGACAGAAAAAAGGGAAAGTAATGTTTTAGACGTTTGTGATTTGTAAGCACACAAAAAAACACTAATTTATGGTGTAATATGAAATGTACAAAAGACCAGTTAAACAACAGAATTAGCAGCAACATTTTTGTTCTTTCATCTATGATGTTGGAAGATCAGCAGCTTCCTGTTTTGTCCGTATTGTTGTTGCTGTGCCAGGCAAAAGAAGACGCTGCTGGGTTGACCCATAACCATTCATCATAAGACAGAACCATACAGACATGCATGCAAAAACATATAATACTGTTCATCAAAATACACCACACACACACGCACGCACACACACACACACTGTTGTAAAACATCAGACGACTGTGATATACCCTAATCCCAGCGAAGAACTCCTGACTTTCCACTGAAGGACTGCGGATGTCGGGCGAGTCCAAGAAGAAACTGGAGGTGGAGCAGTAAATCTGAGAGAGGGAGAGAGAGAGTGAGGGATCGGCTTTCAATGATTTGTCTTTCTTTTATTATAGTCTACTATGAAGTAATGTGCATACCATTTGTTGTCTTTTCTTTAAATATTTCTCAAAATTATTACACCTACTGTATATTGTAAACCTTGTACAACCTGCTTTGGCAATACTGAACTAATCACTCTCATGGCAATAAAGCAAATTTGAATTAGAGAGAAGAGAGAGAGAGAGAGAGAGAGAGAGAGAGAGAGAGAGAGAGAGAGAGAGAGAGAGAGAGAGAGAGAGAGAGAGAGAGAGAGAGCATAGGGAACCACACAGCAAATAAAAGGGGAAAAAATCTTGGATGTATAAAAGATTTTATAGCTAAGGTCAGGTCACACACACGATCAGCGCTGTAAAACAAAACGGCATGTTGACAGGCTTCAATAATAGCTTCAGTTGCTGTTGGCTCAGAGTCAGGAGCAACATCTTTGATTCATACACTTATGTCTTATTTCCAGTAGGATGGGAAGTCCATTGTCATAGGAATGATCTACTGACAGAGAGTCACAAGATAGTCATTGAAATTAGACTTCTGATCTTCACTTGGACTTGGATCTATCCGAGGATGGCCTTCACTACTAAATCCTGAAATATACTGGAGAATGTTTCCTTTGGTTCCCCGTGTTTTTATTCCACATGTGGGGATGTCTAAGATCCACAATAGCCCTGGGATGACATGCAACTCCTGCTTTCACGCTAAATGCTCAAGTGCGACACTTCACAGAGAAAGGCCATTATTTCCAATAAAAAGAATGTTATCAGAGCTAATACTCTTGTCTTGGGCTCACCCACCTCTTTCCTTTACTCATCTTCTGGACTAAAAGTTCAACTCATCTTGAAACTGGCCCAACAAAGATCGTGTGAAACCACTGAAGCCCTACATCACCTTGTCCCCCAGCCGGAGGTTAAAGCCGTCCAGCTCGATGAAGGCGGAGGTCTGGATGGTGGTCTCCTGTTTGAGCTCCTCCTTCCTGCCCTCAGGTGAGAGGCGGGACCAGGCCACCACGAAGCCCAGGGAGCTGTTGGAGCTGCTCTCAAAGCTGCACTTCAGGTAGACGGAGTTCCCCATCACTTCTGAGACAATGACTGGTGCAGATGGAGTGGGAGGCTGCTTGGCTGACAGGGGGAGAAGCAGAAAGAGTAGTGGGGTTGATTAAATGACATTTAGGCAAATTATTCTGTGCATGCTGTTACAAAAACCACAACAGAGGTGGAAAAGGAAGCCAAAGCAACTGTTTGAACTTTTTTTTAGAAATCAAAACATACGGTCATATGTTGAACACTCTTCATCGGTGTCTTATGTCAAAGTAATCTGTAATTTGACTTTCTTTAATCTCGTCCTATAAAGCTTTGTTCACATCTGAAAAAGCTAAGTTCACTAACATGCTTTATTCGGGTGTAATGGCTACTTTTACAACCTCATTCATTGTTTGAATATACACTAGATACTCAAAAGTATGTGGACACTGCATGCATTTTTATGCACTTTTGGTCTGGTTTTTTCATGGTTTGGACATACTTTTTCAGGTGTCTATATGCATTTTTGTCCATATAATCAATATGTAGTGTTCTCAGAGAGAAAGGGATTCCTGACCCAGGGAATGTACAGTAAATCCAGACTTTATCAAGGAACATATGGCCAGGAAAACAGCTTTGTTGTTATTGGTTCAGTATGTGGTATCATTAATTTTTTTTGTTTACTTCTAATATTAAATTTACAACCATAAACACATAATTTACTAACATTTGGCTAGAGACTGGTGCTAATTTACATTCCAGGTGGAGTTAATGAGAAAAAATGCCCCACGCTGACAAGTTAATACTAACGTTACTTCTAAATAAACTAGTCATAATTTACAATGCAGCAAACAATCATGTAGAGGAAAACAGCTAATGCTGAGGAACATGAATTCATTCATATGAGCAGTTCTATCCAGAAAATATTCAGCTAGGTCTGCTCTATTAATTCAAAAGTAGAAAAGTGAGCTTGTGTAATTTATTTAAACAAGTTAATGAACATGTTTGGTGATCTTTTGTCTACCTCTAATTAAACCTCCCTCCCTCCTTCCATCTCTGCCAGCTCCCTAAAAACCTGCCTTGGCATAATTCACAACCTGGCCGACGGTCGTCACCATGGAAACGAGGCCCAGTGGACACCGGCACACATGCTCAGCTCATTAAGAGGAGCGGTAAGGGGGCTGGCGGTGCATTCCTGACCACATGGCAACTCCCTGACCTCCTGATTGTTTTGGTGTTTGACCTAACATGAGGAGACAAGCGTAGGCCGTAAACACAGCAACAGGGTCCTTACTTTTACATGTTCCTCCAACGTTCACCTCATTAGGGCCGCAGGTCAGCGACGTTGTGGGTAAAGTGTCCAACATCTCTGTTAGAAAAACAGGAGAGTAATTACAGCAGTCAATTATAAACCAGTGGAAAGCCTCAAAGTGAGGTTTAATTAACATAATAGATTATACTACATGGCAGAGAGGAGAATTTGTTCCTAAGTGCTTATCTGAAAAGCAGTTTAGTCGTGGTTGTGGTTTTGTTTCCACTTTTAATCTCTGTCTCGCTGCATGTTGAGTTGGGTGTGTTGTCAGGATCAAAAGATGCTTTGATGTTTTATCCTATGGTGGGGGAAGCTACACACACATAACTCTGATGCGGTCTTACTACTTATTGATGTCGTATCCTGCTTCTGTCTCGGCTCTATAGTATGTTTGCATGATATCAGTACATCATTGTTTCATGTGAAGAAGACGTGAGCTGTCTCTAAGATGTTATGACAACCATATTATCCAGCCATTATAGTTAATAAACCGCGGCCAAGGAAAATAAAAATGTCTGATTGACTGGCAGGAAACCTCAAACATAGCTCCAGTCAACAGTTCAACCACACATAAATAATGTATGACAATTTGTGCACATATTTTTGTCTGTTGTAAGTGGCTATCATATACTTTACTGTAAGTGCAATAACACACTTTAAGCCCTTAAATAGAAAGTAATATATTCATAAGAATTTACAACATTTGATGCAAAATAGGTGAGGTGATGATGAAATATTGTGATACTTATATTTATAAATATATGATCATACTGTGACTGTTGTTACAAGGCATCATACCACATTTTTAAGGCATAGAGCATCTTTTGTAATGCATTATGTATGTGTGATGTTCTATATAAGGGCTTCACAGAAAGTAAATACTCACTTGTTAATTTGAGGGTACCTCAGCAGTTGTTTGTTATTTCAGAATGGCAAGTCTGACTCTGTGAGAAGGACCAGGCCAGCCAGCATGACAAAATGTAAAACTGAATTTACTCACTTGGGATTAGAACCTGGGGAACTGCCTCTGCAGCTGATTTTAACTCACATGTTGCAGGAGTCTCAGATTGTGTAGCTTTGTCCTACAGTGGCACATACTGTCCCCTACACACAATAACTTATTTGGACTGATACAACCGACCAACAGGATGACTGATGCACTGTACTAGCTGCTGGTCAAAGCCCACAAAGTCACAGAAAGTCACCGAAAGCATGTTGAGTTAAAAACATTTGCAAAACACGACAGCTTGCAATCAACATTTTTCCAATATATTAACAATGGATCACAAGACTACTTGTATGTGAAAGGGGTTGCTCACCACAGAGCGTAATCACCCGACTCTGCAGTTCCCCTCAACTAGAGCTTTATAGCGTCTTTCAGCTCATTCTTTGGGTGCAGCAAGCAGCTGTTCTTAGTGAAAAAGCTCTAAAACCCCATTAGATGCTTCCTGCCCTGCCAAAAATGGCAGACAGGCAAAGTTAGCAACTAGCTAGTGAACATTTTAGAGCATTCAGTAGCTAAAGAGACAGATATTTGCCTCATGAGTTAGTGGAGACCAATAATAGAGCTAAAAACATTTTCCATGGTGGCCAGAAACACGACTCCAGAGGTATGCTAATGTTTCTGTAATGCTCTGTGTTTGCAGGATGTGTTAATAGGTAACCCGTTAATCATATATCAACTTAAATTTGTCAGTGTTAAGTTTAGAGCTTGTTACTGCTGCCTTTAAGTGGCCAAAAAACAGCTACTGCATGTTTAAAATGGTTGTGTTGTTTTTAATTGTTTGTATAATATATATTTTATGAATATTATGTCACCACCGTACAGTAGGTCAGAGTAAGCCCTTCTGCTCTGACTTACCCTGAGCGCAGTATCCCATACATCCCTGCGTAGGCTGGAGCAGGTAAACGTAGAAATCTCCACAGTTGCGGACGGTGACCGGGATGCGGAACAGACAGCAGTCCTTGCTGCTGCTCTGGAAGAACTGCCATGCAGCACAGGCTGTCAGCTGCCTGACCTCCAGCGGACCTGGCAGGGATTCATCCTCACCCAGAGACAGCCAAACTGGGGCCTGGGTCCCGCAGTGGTTCACCTGGATGCGTGGAGATGGATAGAGCGGAGAACATTCAAATAGTTTGGTGAAAGTGCAAATATTGTGGGTGCACTTACTTTGCTGTAAAATGTGAAACGGGACATATTAATAAAAAGTTATATATTTGCTATTCTCAACACCTGATATACGCCTGGAATATAAAACAGAAGAAGAAATTGGTGGTACAAACAGTAACTACCAACATGACTGAACAAAGAAAGCAAACAGCCTGAGAAACTAAAAGCTAAAGAAAAGGAAATGGACCCATTATTCATGAAAATAAACTCAAAAAAGAAACACAGAACACAGTAATAATGCCGTCTTTGCACCAAAGATGTCACCACTGGGAGTATATATGACAAAACTACTTTGTACCATGTACCACAAATCCTTGGCCTGACAAGCCATTTATCTGCCATCTTCATAAAGACATCGCCTTGTTATGTAACACATGTTCACAGCGATCCTCTCTTCCTTCCTCCGCCCACTCCTGTGGATATCCATCACCCAAGGAGAGCAACGATGCCCTGGGAAGGCAGAGGGAGGCTGACACTTCAGATGGATCCTGCAGGCTCCTCACAGCAGGCAGCCCGCAGGAAATGAGACACATTCCAGCTCTCCTTGCTATCTCCTTCATAAATATGTAGACACACACACACACACACACTGACAACTGTGTATATCAGACAAACAACGCAAGCTTGAGGACGAGGAGGCCACCTCAGAGTTTCTCCACGAGGTCACAGATGATGTAATGATATTTGTAATTATAGAAACAAAATCACACGTTTGAAATATATCATCAGTTGTATATAACACCCCCACCCCCCGAGCTCACCACATGCTTTTGAAAATAAAATAAAAAAGTGATTGATGTGATTAAATGACAACTCTTTAATTGCTGGGGTCATGAGAATTTTACGACCTTAGACTAAGGTCACAGCCGGCAAATGGTTAAGAAACTTCTGGGCTACCTGAAGTATGACTTGACCGGTATGGAATTTTTGGAGAACAATTTCAATAGTCTAAATCTGTGCCAACATTTGAATCGGATGACTTTTCTGCCAAAGAAATTCCCAAAAACACAAGTATGGAGAGTTTTCTTTTTCTATGTGACCCAGAAAAAATCTCTCTCCAAACATTTGTAAGGAAATTGTTTGCAGCTTCTTAACATAAATCAGCACGACCACATCAGTCTGTTAACATTGCTGCAGCTAAGAAGCTGAAGGCTTAGATAAGGGAACTTCTAGCTTGAAGTCAGTTTGAATCCCATGAATGTTTATAATAAGATAATCTTTCATCATTACCATTGCCTCTGGGAAACAGCTATCACCTTAGAGTCATTGAGTAAGTATCTTAATGCCCAAGACTGATGAAGTGAAGCTTCTGACAGTGGAGCAGCTTGTAGATGTAGAAACTGGCTGAAAAGGAGCTTGCATGCTCAGCAAACCTTCAATGGATCTCTAAAGGTTAAAGAAATGGTTTGACATTTTGGGAAATAGCGACCACTTTCTAGCCAAGCGTCAGATGAGAAGATCAAAAACCACTCTCACATCTGTCCATTCCATATGAAGCCTGGCTCTGTCCAAAGTTTAAGAATACACCCACCACCCCAAGAAATAGTTTCAGTATGTAACTCCACGTAAAAACCACAACTTGTCATTTTTACAAGAATGTGCAAAGTTAAGCTAATTGCCTGCTGGGTGTACAATCATATTTACATTACATTTATTTGTTTGGCAGACGCTTTTGTCCAAAGAAATGTACAAATAAGGTACAATCCAACCTACAGTAGCTCAAGGAGAAGCCACTGAGAAAAAGTGCCTCGACATTCAGCTCCACGTTTTACCTGACAGGTGCTTGAAGTAACATATACTGTAAGTGCCAAGCAGAAACAGTATCACATAACTAAAATATTGAACTATTCCATTAAAACAATATGACAATACAACATATAAACATTTCGATGAAGCTCTTGTCAAGAGCAACTTACAATGAACACAATATCAGTGAAAGATTACATGCATAGATTCTGTTCTTTTCTGTTCAATATGAAGAACAATTAGCAGAGTTTAAGTGCAGATTGATTTAAAAAGCATGCATTCCATTACACTATAAACAAAATACATTGCACAACTCAAGTCTGCTAATTGATTTTCATAACATGCTCAAACGAAGCTGTCTGGGAAGGTGGAAAACATGTTCAAACTTATGGATTTTCTAATTATCAGCTGTAATGTAAAGAAGTAGACAGGATTTGCAGTAAATTAGTTAAGTAAGTAAGTAAATTAGTGCAAAGTGTGTCTTTGTGAGATGTTTACCTCCACACACTGGGTGGGCATGCTGGCCGGCTTGTCAAAAATCTGAAACTGGTACCAGCCTGGAGTGAGGGAGTGATCACAGATGAAGTCCTGCAGGGCCGACTGCTGCAGCCAGCTGGAGCTGAAGGTGGTGCTGCGGTAGGGGTTCTCGAGGACCGAGTGGCCGCCTGGCGCACACTCTGGAGGGAGAACTGCAAGTACAACCAAACAGACAACATAAGCACTGGATGTACACCAAGTCTGTCAATACCAATGATCAATATATGGAAGGCTTTCTTCAGGTTATCCAAATAGTGCATTGTGGATATGCATTTTCCAGCTGGTCTGCGTTCAAGATAAACGTTTGGTATTGAATTTCAAAGCTGATAAAAAAGTTGCAGTGCTGCACAGCATGGAGGTTTGCACACAGATCATGAAATGCACTGACATGAGGGAGAAAGCATGATGTTATCATTTGATTATACATACATAAAAAAGCTCCGGCAGACACACCAAGATGAAAAATAATAATGAAGTTAAAGGTAAATTGTCTTTTCACACCTGCACCCTTTTGATCTATTTTCCCATTCAGGCCATAATCAGATATGTCACCTGCAGTTTAGAGGTTTAAACTACAACTAACAACCTCTCTTTATTAAATAAAAGGGCTTCAAACACCAGAATGATGAAGACCTGATCTGGAGCCAAACCTAACAGCATTATTATTAATACATTTCTAAGCAGGATGTGACTGTTGATGTCCATATGGTCCATCTTAAGATATGGCTTCACATGAGATGTATCATAAAGGGAGGAAGTACTTGGTATTCATCAGCTTGTCGTAACACTGTCAGAGACATCGGTCTTTTTGTTTATGATAAGCACATTTTAAAAACTTCAAAGAATCTTGTACTTGTCATTTTGAGGTCAAATGTGAATTTAAGACATGAGGGAAACTATTTATTTGGATCCTACCGAAGTAAATCCTGGGGGTATTTCAGAAAGAAAAAACTCTAAATGAAAGACATCCTCTTTAAAACTTTGCTGAGTGGAAGGAAGTCCTAAAACTGCAACAGAGGCAAAAAAGGGGCCAGCAGGTTAAAGGTTAAAAGAGGACTCTTGAACACACAGTTTGAGTGCTTTGGGATCATTAGAGTAGTCAATGAAATAAAAACAAGGACATCTTAACATCTGCACAAAATTTTTACCAAGGATTATGAAAAGATGTCGAGGAAACCTGTGGACTAGAGGCTACAGTGTTTTGTTGTGACCATTTCCATATGTGAGACTGTGACTTCAAGAATCAGTTAGAGAGAAACACGATTCTCAGATGAAACCTCATCAACACAATTTAAAGAGGTCATGTCATGCTTTTTGTGATTTTATGTCATTTATATACTGTTATATTGTCAGATGTCTATGTTAAACATAGTTTAAGTTCCATAACTTGAGGTGAACATATGTAAAAAAAAAAAAAAACTTTCTGCACATCAAAAGCCTTCAGCCTGCTCT
Source organism: Scomberomorus guttatus (assembly GCA_038419695.1). Lineage (NCBI taxonomy): Eukaryota > Metazoa > Chordata > Actinopteri > Scombriformes > Scombridae > Scomberomorus > Scomberomorus guttatus. The sequence goes on from CM076448.1 coordinate 29,846,024, forward strand.
GAACGCTCCACTCCCCCATCGGACTGACGTCAGATCATTTCCACCTGCCCACAAACGGCCGGCTATAACATAGTCTTTGTTGCTAAGGTTGTTCCACAGGTTGTTTGCCTTATCCACTTTCATATTTCAGATTGGATTTCGGCTCTAACATGTACAGATGTAGGAGATGTTGAGAAGTTGACATTTTGAGTACAGAACAACAAAAAGAAGTGAAAATCCTCCTACTACTGTTTGTTTATGTAGCCTCCGGACCAGTATGCACAAAACTGAAATACCAGATCTTCAAACAAGATTGTGACACAGGGCCCCTCTTCAGGACAAGGCCTCAATATCAGGTAAGGCAGGACCCACCTTAAGGCTCTTGTCCTGCATATTCTAGAAAAGATTTTAATTATCACAACCCTGTTGCTTTGTGGAGCAATGAAGAGTGAATCCTAATTTGTCCTAATTGCAAGAGGCAAAAAGTGACACATTAGTCTGTTTCCAAACCTCTGAATTGCTGATGATGCCTCAGATTTTTTTGGGGGAGGAATTCAAATAGTGAAGTCAAAATAAATTTCAGTCTAATGGCGACGGTGCGGAAAAATAGGGAAGGATGTTAACTTGAGATTCGGAAGTGAAGACAGGTGACGAGGGAGGTCAAAAAGAGGTGTAATGTTTACGATGTGTAACCGTAAAATTTGGAACATGCCTATAAAAGTATACAGCCACAAAAGTCAGAGTAAAAAGAGGGAAAAGACACAAGCTGTGACCCAGAAGTACCAACCTCTGCTTCAGCAAAGAGCAAGTTATCGGCCCTGACCTGAGAGGTCAAGTGAAAGGTGATAGTCTGGCTGAGTCTGCCACAGCGGTGACAGACAGACAAGTCGCTGAGGGTGACGACAGGTGATGTCAGAGCTGATCGGACATCCTTCAATCTTTCAATCTCAGCACCTGGTAACTTCAGTCCTCATCACCTGAACAGGAACTCATAGAGTCCACCTCCTGTCTGAGGGGGCAACCGGGAGCTAAAGGCTAATGATAGCTCATTAGATTACACTCTGACCATGAGCCTTGGAGGTACAGTATGTGCCCTTGAATGACAGCTCCATGATGGATGGGAAGGTGTCAGCTTCTTCCTGGCAACAGGACAAAACCTCCCGGAAGAAGACTTGACAGGCTACTACTTGATATAGAGTGATTACATCTGATTTTTCATCCCATTTTTGGTTTGTACATTTTGATTTTTCATCATCACCAGAGAACAGTTCAACAATACATTTAAGAAAACAGCACACAGGGAGGCTAACTCTTATATAAATGGTCACACTCAGAGTATTTGAATAACTTTGATGTGAACTTACCTGCTTGAGCGTGCATTGCGTGAGGACGTAAAAACACAAGGCACGGAAGAAGTTTCCAAACTGTTTCAAGTCTCATCTTCCTGCACCAAAAGCGCGAGCGCTGGCACCGTTTAACCCAAAGTCTTCTGTCTGTTCTGTGGCACTGTCTGTTTTCTCTTTTCCGTTTTCCCAACACAAACAGCCGCAGGAAACCCGGAGACACTTCACGGCTTGTTAAAGTCACTTCTTGTTGCAGACTGGAAGAAGCTTGTCGGCTGCTCCGACACGCCGGACTGCAGCGGCTGACCACAGGCTGCTGCGGGCTGCAGCATCACAGAGGAGGGGCGTCAGCGGTGCACCTTCCCATGACCCACACCTCCAAACCTCTGCACACATCTGCCACCGAGCTGCAGGACTCTGATTGTAGACTAACTGCAAAATACTTTAAGTGTGAAAGATTAAAATATTTCATCTTTCTTTGACTAGTGAAAATTTAACATTGTAGATATTTAGTTTGGTTTCCCCTGTGGTTATAGATCAAGAAAACAAGTTATCTTATACAAGGACCTCATGCATTAAACAGTACCAGGGCTGGAATTTAAGTATTTCTCAATTAATTGATTAATCATTTGGTTTTATTACATTTAAAATGACACTTTCCAAAAGCACCAAGGTGAGATCTTCAGCTTGTCTTTGGGTTTTGGACCAACACTTCAAAGCTCAAAGATATTCAAGATAAGACAAAGAAAGGCGGCAAAACATCACAGTTGAGAGGCTGGAAGCAGAAAATGGGACTCACCAGTGTCTTAAACCATTATTCAACTATCAGAGTTGTAATTTTCTGTCAGTTGACGAATCAATTAAAGCTGATTAAACAGTATAAAAAAAACAACAAAGAACATTTGTAAACTTAAAATTTCAGAAATACATAATTATGACAATTAAAAATGTTGGATATCCTGATTCATCCTGGACATTCAAAATGTATCAGGAATTAATCAGGATGTCCAGAGGAAAAGTTTAAAATTTACAAGTCAAAATGCACCTAAAACTACTAAAATTGTTTCATTACTTAAGTTTTACATTTATAATATTATACAGACAGATTTACGGGGGTAAAGCATCATAAACCTAAATCACCATGACTATCCAAACAATAGGGATGTCCAAAACACGTACGTATTTGGCAAAGTCTTAGAACAACACTTCATCAATCTTGTGATTCTGAGCCATTTAAAATCAATAATCTGAACCGATTTAAGCTTGTACAGCTCTCCAAATTTCTTTTCTCCATTTCTAAAGGGAGAAAGAAGCAGACTGATGGTCCAATCATGTAGGCTCACCACTGGCCAGCCAGTGATATTTCATTAGTCACCACTCCAAACCACTAAAACAGATGCTGCATTTTTCAGGGAAATGGCCTCAGCCAAAGAGTGGGATTTTGGATAAGCAAGATATCACATTCACGTCCTTTTCCAAACTGCTTGTTTCCATTCTCACGCTTTAACTGCAGCCGTGCTCCTCGGATAGAGTTTCACCAGCAGGAGCTGGAGAGCTGGAGCTGATTGTTCTGTCAAACACCTGAAACTGATCGCTTTCGGAGAGGAAATATGAAACACAATTCTAAGGAATCATGAATTCTGGAGGCATTTTGAAGAAACTGAGCTTCCTTATAAAGTGTCTTGGGTAAAAGTTTGTGGAATTAATTCAGAGATGTTCGATGAGAAGAAGCCGGGAATAAAATGTGTGTTGTTTTGGACAGTTATATGCTAATATGATAAGAGGTTACTGTCATCAAATTATTATCAATATAAAGTCAATTATAAACAGGATTCCAGATTTTCTTTTTTTAATTTTTTTGCATGTTACAAGAATTTAGGGTTTCAACTAACAATTATTTCCACCATCAATTAATCTGCCAATTATCTTAATTAAGTGATTCATAATTTGATCGATAAAATGTAATAATGAAAAAATGCCCATCAGAGTTTCACAGAGTTACGTCTTTAAATGTCGTTTTGTCAAACTAACAATCCTGAAACCAAAGATATTAAGTTTACGATGATTTAAAACAGAGAGCATTTTTGCTTGAAAAGTGACTCAAATGATTAATTGATTAGTTGCCAATTAATTTTCTGTCAATCAACTAATCTATTAATTGACTAACTGTAAACAATTTTCCTATCTAAGAGCTGCTTGAACTGATCTGTTCAAAAGTAGTTAATCAGCTCTGCAGGGCGGCTGTACAAACACTGCTGATGTGTCTTCAAAGTCAGGCTGATGATTTTGGTAAGTATCAGCAGGAGGACAACTTTTAAAATAAAGTGAACGGTTTACGTAAACTGTAAAGTTTCAATAAAGTCAGTAAGACAATATTTTGTGATTAATGATGAATAAACCTTTGGACAGTTATTTCTGCAGATTTAAAGAGAACTAATGGAAAGCTGACAGCTGTGCAGGTCGTAGACTTCTCCCAGTACATGAAGGTGCCTGACTGTCTTGTTGAGACGCTCTCCTGTTTTACTCCCAGGCGGAGGAGGGATATAACCCCTCCCTCATAAATCTCTTGGACCATCAACCTGGTAAGAGCCTGGAATAGCCATCAGGTAAAAAACTTAACCCACTTTCTTCCTGTCTCCTCATGCCTCGACTTACAAGCCAGCAATTAAATCTCAATTGGCCCCCTGGATGGAAAATATGAATCTATGTGGAGTGAACATATACACACAGTACATGACACGCATGAACCTTTCAAGTTAAATCCAGGGAGCAAAAAAAGCAGTAAACAAATGGGGATAATTGCCTCGTTTAATACTTTAATCTACACACAAACTCATTTTGTGCAATTTTCTCTCATTATAATCAGCTCTGCAGACGTGGGAGCACTTCAGTGTCCCCTGGGAAATGTGATATCAGCTAAATGATGCAGGGACTGCAAACTGTATATAATTACCTGAACCTCCACCGCTGACAGGAAAACTGATTGCACAACTTAAAAGTCTTAAAATGTACATAAGGAGAACACAAGAAGAAAGGCACACAAAAAGAACGAACTCTAGCACAAAGAAATCATTCACAGACGGTTCAACGTCAAAAATTATTCTTTTTATTTGTAACTATTATAGTGACATTAATACTGTGAATGAATGAATGAATATATGATGCACACATGTAGTGATGCATCTATAAGCTCATCCACTTACAGTTCACAATTTAAATAGTGCCGATCCTGTGATTTAGAAGCCAGGTACAGAAAATCCTCCAACACCATGTTGTGCAGGTCTGAACTCTGTGTCGTCTTTGCTGTTGTGTCTCTCTGCATCACCTGCAGGAAAATCACAAACATCAGCTGAAATTAATAATTCAGCACATGCACAGGACTAAATCCGCTCTCTGGTTTATAGCCCACCTGAAGCTGCTCAGTAAAAGGTGAAAGTGCTTATGTTTGGGTCTCAAGCACATTTGGGTGATGGGCTTGCCTACTGCCTTTGTTGGGCCCCTGTGGAGGAGATCTGGACAACACCGAGTAACGATTCATTAGACTGTCTTGGCTAACAAGTGCATGATGTTTTGATAACAGTGGGAGAAGTAAGGCTCTTCTTAATCATCCATGTAGTACGATGGAGAAAGTTCAACCCAAACCTCTCGGATTTGTATTTTGGATCCAGACAAATTCTCAAATCCCAAACTTAAGTAAAAGTGGCATCACCACAGTGGAAAAGTGGTGAACTATGTCAGTGGTTTCCAACCTTTTTGTCTGATGTTCATTGACACCACTCAAATATGTGCTTAGGAATGGATTACAAACTGGATGTTATATAGCACTATTATTGATCTAAAACAGATATCGTAAGAATATATTTTCAAATAACCAACATACAACGTTACTTTAACTAACGATTTCAACTGTTGATTCATAACTTTGAGCTAATTACGTTTAGCTAAACCGTTTTTTTGACATGCTCTCATTGCAACATGTGGTGTTAATGTGTTACAATTGGCTCAGGCTGATGGTCGGTTGTACATTTCTTGATGAAATAACAATTTCTATTTTGTAGTTGGGTTAGTTGAGTTTAGTGGGTGCAGAAGTACCTTCTGGGGTACAAATTGGGAATAACTGCACTATAAGAAACAGTCCTGCATTTTAAATTTTTACTCAGGTAAAAGTTGCAAATGTACTCAAGTGTGAAGTAAATGAAAAGTAAAGTACTCATTGTGCAGAGGAATAGAGTTAGTGTTTCTGTTTTTCTGTATTTCTGCAAAGTAACTGCAGCTGTCAGATAAATCTGAGTACTGAGTAAAATATTTCATTCTGAACTGCAGTAGAGAAAAAGAAGAAAGTCTCCCAAAATGAAAATACTCTCGAAAATTATTACTTGAAATTTGTACTTAGGTGCAATACTTGAGTACTGGTAAATGCACTTAACATATCAGAACTGCTGAGTGTGGGTTTGTTCTGTAATTGGGCCGTGCTGCACAAGGAAGTGTTTTGTGTTTGGTTACTGTAGAGGACAAATGTGACCTCAGAGCAGCTGGGTCATGACACGAGCTATTCCTGCCCTCAACCCCCGACATCCAGCCTCCCATCACATGCCACAAACCAGACTGGCTCATCACTATCTGCCAACAATGCAAACAATGTCTACACACTCACTCTGATCCAGTAACAAATCAATATCCTTTCAGAGTCAAACATAACTTAAGACTGTAACATAGTTAGTTGTGACATAACGAACAACTCTGGAGCTATTTTTTGTTTTTAGGTATATGTTTCTTTCTCCTGTAGACGCTGAATTTAGGTGACATGATGACTGAAATATCAGCGCAGTTAAAATTAAATTTGAGTCTAAAATGTTACAGCAACTAAAACTATGACAGTAAACACCAGTTTGTTGTCAGTATCTCAGAAACAAAGAGAAAGAACTTATTTCATGGTTCACTGCAATGTTTTTAAACTGATACACAACAATTACACAAGCAGAAATACATACAGTAGTAGAATATGAAGAGAAACACATTTATGCACTAACAATAGTATCAATAGACTTAAATGCACATTTAGCTTCTTTGCAGATTTATAAAGACCTCCTCAAAATAAGTCTAACAGAGATGGGTTCTTGCTACATGTGGTCCGTCTGGTAATCATTTTGCTTAAAATTAGATGTCAAAAATACAACTATGGTTAGTCTGGCTGTTTTGGTCCTGATGAAACCTGAGCGGGACGCTTATTTTACTCCAACTATTTCATCAAGACCAGACAATGTTACACAACTTCAAGTTTACTTTGCAAAAGCATAATTTTTGTGTTTGTTTGTGTTTAAATTCTGAACAAAGGTTGTGTTTTCAAATTAGACTACTTTTTAACTTCAGATTTCCAAAACCAAAACTACTGTACAATGACTTGTGCGATTGTCTTGTGATTTAGGGAAAAGGTGCACCGTAAAAAGTCAATAATGCCACTTCATCACAAAATAACAAATGTATGAATAAAATCAGCATCACAAATTCATAACTAGCCCTGTACGAGTATCTGTTTTATCCACATTTATTACATTTCAGGATTTACCACATTTCATTTAACATCTTTTGATTTACAGCACACCCCCTCCTCCGTCTGAGCCGAGATGAAAGCAAAGAGGAAAAGGAAGGAAGAGCGTCTGATTTGATGGGATGGGCAGCGATGGCAAAAAACAGAAATCCTCTCGTCTCAGTGACGATGTTCAAACAACAGTAAAAACAGATGGAGGTCCTGACACACAGTCAGACGTTGGAAAAGAGTCCATAAATGAAACCAGTATATGGGGAACCATGTCTCTAGCTTAGCCTTGGATCCTCAATCTCAGCATGTTTCTGTTTCCTTCAGCAGTTACATATCCATAATTTACAAGCTTCTGTGTGTTACAGCATGATTTATCTGCGGTGCTTTTTCTCTGTGTTCAAACAACAATGTAATTAGGCACCATCATGTTGTCAGAGATGACTCTGAGGCCACTGAAAAGCAGGGTCAATAGTAGCATCTCAGGCTGTCACGTCTGACAAAAGGCTCCTATAATTGTTTGAGCCAAACCACTGATTGCACGGTGGCTGTAAATGTCACTGGATACAATGGCAGGACTTTTTCAGACACAGAACTGCAGGGCCAGAGGTCGAAAAGAGCCTATGAAGGTGGAGGCTCCTGGTTTTACAGGGGCAGGGAGGTCAGCTCCCTCACAGGCGCTGTTTGGTCTCAGCTCAGGTTTCCTGTTGCCTTTGCCCCCTTGTGTCAGCTGTCCCAGTTGGTACAAACAAAGCGACTGCCATAACAACTGTCTGGATAAACTCTCCGCCATACAGATCAGTGTTTACATGAGGGGATGTCCATGCCTTTGTAAATCACAGCTATGACCTCTTATACTACTGTTTTTCTACCATTATGACCTCTCATAACACATTTGGTCCTGATCAGTGACAAAACAGAGACGACATTGTTAAAGGATTCCTTACCTCTAATCAGTTATGGTAGCTTATGATGAAACAGGGAAACAAAAATGGAATAATTTCCAGGTTTTGGCTGTAGTCAAAAAGTGGAAAAAATATATTAGCAGCTCATCATGCAGTCAAAGTCATCCACTTGATCTACATACTGTATAATAATACATTGTTGGCTCTTTATAGGCACAGTGTGGCCACCAGCTCAGTCCTCCATGTTTAGAGCAACCATACAAACAATTCTATGTATGAAAGATTTTTTATCCCATATAGTATTATTTTAGTGAACACTCATTCTGTACTGTCTGTTTATAGTTACATGTATGTATTATTTACAGCTGTATTTTATTTACACATTCAGCAGACACAGAGCAACATCAGCATTCATTTGAAGTTGTTTTTCTGGCCACCTGCTGAAAGTAAGTTCAATATTCTTTCTCCTTCTAGCTCTGTTTTGGTCTATACCAACTCCTGAGGGACATATCTGTCATTTTAAGCTGCTAAATGCTCCACTATTGATGTTTGGTGTTGGGCAGGTAGTCAGCAGTGGCTTTATCAGAGATTGTTTTTGCTGAAAACAGTTGCTGTAGCTGGAAACGGGGTTGTTGAGAGCGATGAGAATGAACCAAAACAGTGAGCTGAAAGACACTAAAACACTCTGTAGAGCTGAGGGGAATTGCAGTCATGTGATAAATCTGTGAGTATAGTCTTTTTCATCCATTACAAAACTATTGATAAGTGCAGCTTTAAACCCATTAACACATTGAAGGCAAGTGCCCTCTATCACGATCATAATAATAGTCTATAGTCATGATCATAATAAAAAAGAAAGCTTTTTGATAAAGACCACAGTGATATTTATGGTCGGGATCATCAGTAATAAATCTCAGTGATGAGATATAAACAGCATGCAGGGACAATCCACCATAATTTAGGAAAAAAATGTTTTCTATATTCATATATATTGAGATTTGATCACTTCAGAAGCCAGATGTTCTACACTAATCAATCATTCAAAGCATGAAGGAAAAACAGCACCCTTCCCTTTTACTACAAGCTCCTTTCCAGACTATTTCCCTGACTTTTCTTGGAGGTTTAGTCTGTAAAAATGTCTTATGTAGCAGACATTAAACAGCTTTCATCCAGAGCGATTGCAGCACAGAGGGCATCTGGAAGAAGCATCATCTCTGCATGCCAAGTCCCAGCCTGTCTCTCGAGACTCTGTACGTACGTAAGCATTCATTATGCAGCAGTACACTGAGTTACCAGGTCTGTTCATCTCAGGACTTTCAAATGAATTTAAAGTCAGGTGGCCAAACCTCAACCTTTGTTCCTCTGTGACAGTCTGTTCAGCTCTTCACTGCCAAGAGGCCACAGACTGGATCCTACTGCTGACTTAGCTGTATTTTACCTCTCTGCTGTCTGAACTTCACAACTATTTTATAAAAACAGAATTAGTGAAAGGACTGAACTGTGTGCTTCTGTCTAAAAACTTAAAATAGCACTCAATATCATCTGTTCTGTCCACAGCTGCTTGACTCTGCTGCCATCTAGTGGAGTCATTTAAATATTACACACAATTGTTTTTGTGAGAACATTATACAAACTTTCATGAGTTCCCTGAAGATTTACCCCAACCTTAAAAGGCCATATGTAATAATTAAAATTTTATGTGATTATAAGATCTTCCATATTATTCTGACAACATAAGTTTTCGTTGTACATACGTGTTTATGCATCTTAACTGGATATTGTCTATACTCCTTTATAGCATGTAGCATTTGTCTTGGCCTGTTTATGTTTGTATTTGTTGTAACAATGTTTTTATGCTGCTCTCTTGCCCAGGTCTCTGTAGAAATAGAGGATTTAAGACATTTACCTGGTTAAATAAAGGAAAAATGAAACAAATCCCAGTGAAACATGGCGGCTTTAACCGTTACTGCTACATGCCTAAACCTTACCCTAACCCTAACCTTAACCTATGCATAATTTCTACTTTAACCAAAAAACAAGTCTTAACCCTAAAATTATGGCGAGCCTTTTGGATACCTCAGATGGAAGATGACTCTCCACAATGTGACAGTTTAAACAGGATTTCTACTGTGCCTCTACAAAATCTGAAAACACAAAGTCCAGTCCATATCCAGTGTTTTTTTCCCAAAGTAAGAACTTCAACCAAGTTTTTGCACGGCATAAAATCTTAATGATGGGTGTGCGGGACCAAAAACTCTAAACTGTAAACTAAGATCGGAACCAGATATCCTGCACACTGCCTGTCACTTGCACTTACTTTTTTTTAAATTACTAACGTTAGCTAACGTCATAATTAAATAAAGTCAGTACAGCTGACCTGCAGTGTGTGGGATTTTTGGTTCCCTCTCAGTTTTCTTCAGCAAGGAAAGCATGACTATCTACTGTATTGTGTACTAACCTAAACAGGAATCTGTTTTGGATTCTGAGTTTGATAATCCAGCAGAGTAAAGGTTCACTCCCTGAGGCATTTGGTGCACTTAAACTGATTGCACACTGGCAAATATCCATGTTCACTTGTGATTATCTGATGATGTTGTCATAATCACTGAACAACATGTTGCTGTGGATAAGAGTGTATGCCAGATGTCGGATTTATAAATGTAAAACTACAAAAACTAAAACTACATTTAAAATTTAAAGATTAGAAATACTTTTAAAAAGGTGCATTGCTATTCAGAGGGCACATTGTTTGTACTGTTGCTAAGTTCCTGTTTTCTGCTTTTGTTGAATGTCCAACTGAGCTCGGCCCACTTAACTTAATTCTTTTTGTTAAGACTAAAGGTGCTGGTTACCAAGCAGCACTTTTTATGTGTTGTGTCTGTAATCAGCTCTTGTGCCACACTGTCTGTTACTTTCGGCTGGGGCTACTGCTGTGTTCCTGACATAAGAACAAACAACCTCAAACTTTGTGGATTTAAACTTATAAGAGTCTAGAAGTGACAGGCCAGGAGATATGTCCATGAAATTCAAGGTAAGCAGATAACTTATTTGTCCATCAACAAGTCAAAATGGTTCCATATGGTTTGTTGCACCCGCTGTCCTCAGTCTGCTTTGAAGAGAAAATCCAATTCTCTGCAAGTCAGGACCTCTCTTTTGCAAGAAGCAAATGGTTCCCACTCCCCGAGATTGAGAGCCGAGGCGACGTGTGGAGCATCAAGCCACCCGATTTCTCTCTTAAACTGTACAGGTCTCTGTCAGTTCCTCAAAAGAAAGAAAGAAAGCCATGTCCAAATCTAGCTGTATCACAACCAAGTGAAACAAAGCGGATAATTGGAATATTTCTACCAAATGTTTTACACGAGAGACACAAGAGGAAAGACTCTCCAAAGTTCATCACATCATATCGGCCTCCTGATGCTCTGGAGTCTGAGCTTATGTTTGTCAAGAAGGGGAAATACCCTTCTGGGCTTTTCAAGGACCACAAACCTCATAACTTTAGACCGGTAAGTGATGTAAACACAAAATATATATGTTGCGTCTATCTTGAAGAAAAAATAGTGATAAATATACAGACTGAACTGAATACAAGAAAAGAAAGTGTGTTGTAATGTTTGATTTGACCACAGGATGGCGATAAACACAAAAGATTGGCCTGAAGAAAATTAACTTTTTCATTTTATCACCTCACTTCAGCTTGATGAAGACCTGCCAGACATAGTAACTGCATATGAGAGGGATCCTGGTAACCTGAATTTAAGATTAAGGCACTTGGACATTAGTAAGTGGCTCAACTTTGACATTTTTTCTCATTCTCTGAGTTAATTGTGGCTGCGACTTTGTCTCAGACTCTTATAGACCGAATTTACTTCTAAACTGTGCCACTGCCAGTCATTGAACAAATGCATTTCGTGCCAATGTCTGCATACAAAAGAAAAAATTCCTGTTATTTGATCATGAGTTGAGTGTTTCACTCAACAGGATTTAAACAGGAGTTGTTTAGTCTTATTCAGGCAAAAGCTTGTTTCCGTACATTGTTGAATACAATGTCTACGCCAACAAATGAATATCTTTTCTATTCCAGTGCGCACCACCAGATCAGAGTCGGACTTTAGTTCGAGGGACACCAAGACAAGGATGAACACCTATAAACCTGCAGAGCCCGGATGGGATGCAAGGCTCATACTTCCTCACCAGCCCTGGCCTCCAAAATCAGCTTCCTACACAGTCAGTAGATGGTGTTACAACATCATAGCTACATAAAAAGCCACTTCTAATACTTGTATGTAATGTAAAGACAAACCATAATCATGTACAGTATACACATATTGTGTGCTGTAAAAATTAAAGGGCAGTATTATATTGATTATAGTGGTGAAGTGAAACTACAAATTACATGTGATTACTGTAAAAGTTTGTCAGAAGTACATTTCCAGGTCTATATTTTTATTCTGGGGCCCGGGCTTTTGACTTTCAGGGAGCATTTTTACATATGTGCACCTTAAGTTTTGGAAGTTTGATTCTGTTTAACATAGACATCCAACATTATAACAGTATTTAAATGACAGAAAATAACAAAAAAACATATTACATGCCCTTTAAAGGGAACATATTATGCACATTTACAGCTCTATATTTATATTCTGGGCTCTACTGGAATATCTTTGCATGATTTACAGTTCAAAAAACTCCTTGTTTATTTTATACTGGCCCTTTATGCAGCCCCTCAGTTCAGCCTCTGTCTGAAACAGACCGTTTTAGCTCCCGTCTCTGTAAGGCCCCCCTTCCGATGAGCCCACTCTGTTCTGATTGGCCGGTTCCTGGATATTGCCCCTTGGCAGACTTCTACCGCCTCCAGTCGCCCCATAAACAAACACTAGTAGTCGCATTTTACTACATTTTCCTCATTCTTGACTGAAAATGTCAACTTCTCAAATACATCCGTACATGTTCAAACACGATCCGATCCAAAATATGTGAGTGGACAAAGTGAAAAAGCCATAGAACAACCTTAGCAACAAGGTTGTTCAAGACAACCAAGGCAACCAAGACAACAAGGCAACAAGACCACCACAATCTGTCGCCAGTTTGATGGGCAAGAGGTAACTTTGCAAACAAAGCATTCAGAGCAGGCTGAAGCTCTGGCTTTTGACTTTCAGGGAGCATTTCTAAATACGTTCACCTCAAGTTTTGGAACTTTGACCATGTTTAACATAGACATCCCACATTATAACAGTATATAAATAAAGGAAAGCATAATATGTCCCCTTTAAGCTGTACAGGACCACTGACTAAAATAAGATCATTGAACTATTACACATGCATAAGAATATATACTCAGAAAATAAAGCTCTACATGTAGTTAAATAATTAAAACCACGTGGTTTCTGGTGGTTTATGTGCTATAATTTTTCATTACTTACAGCTCTATGAGTCTACCTAACAGGAACAGTGATTTCAACAGTGTTAGAGCTGTTTAAAGTTACACCTATACTGACTGACTGACTGTCTGTTTCACAGAGACACCGGCAAAGACGAGGAGCCTACAGTGCATTCATGGACCGTGTGGAAGAGAAACTCTCAAAATCCTGGAAAAATAGATCATGACTGTCTTTTTTTAATGTATTTCTTATTAGTTTAACGTGTATATTTGTTTTCCTTTAAAAAAAGTGTAATGTGGTTCCAAATTATGAGTGTAAGACATTGTTAAGGAGCACAACAGTGAATATGCTTTTTTTTTAGCCGATTTACTACAATTTACATCTGAATTTGATTTCACAGCACATATTACAAAGCATACTATAATTTTTATGTTGTAGCTACAAAGTTTGGATTTGTTTTACTACAGTATAAATGAAAAACAGTTGCAGTATGTTACTGTTGAGTGGTAACGCAGCTGAAAGCACAAAAAAATGAAAAAATAAGGCATTATTAGAGATTATTTTAGCTTTAAGATGATGGCAGAAGACATGCAATGACTGTGGTGTCATGAACCGCTTTAAGAAGCCCACTGGTTCACTAACAGCTGCTCATTCGGTACCCCAAGAAATATAAACACATGAAGCTGCACATGTTCGAAGCATATCTGAAATAGCTGCGTTGAATGAACCATCTGTGACTCTGTGCATAACTCACACACTAAATATAAAATCAAAAGAATATCAGTAACTGCATTAAACCGCATGACCCCAAAGGCTGCTGTATGTTTTTCTTATTTTAATCCCTCATGATTCTTTTCATGACATAAAGCAATAAAACCTTCCATCTCATGACAAAGATTATATCGTTTCTGTAGTTTTTAATTTTCAGAAAGTGATGATATGACTATTAAAATAGACTACAGTATCATATTAGGACATATGTTTTTTCATTCTGTGCTACTTTTATATACTTTGTACTGTTTTATTGCCAAATTTATTGTTTTATTCTATTCTTATAATAAATATTTTAATACTTGTTAATACATTTTCTTGGTGTGTAGCGTGGAGAGGGCTACAGCTGCATTTCACTGTGCAATCTCGTTAACGTATAATTACAATAAAACTGAACCTTGAACCTAAAATACATCCAAAAATGAAACATTTTAGAACCAGTTTAGAAGGAATGAAAGATGGTTGAATACCAGCTGGAACAATTAGTTGATTAACTATTAAATTAATCACCAACTATTCTGATAATCGATTAAGCATTTTGTATTGAATTCCATTTACTTGCCTTCTTATATTGTTTGGTCATTTATTACTCCTAGGTGTTATCTGTTGTTTCCTGCACTGCTCTAACATGCACATTTCCCTTCTGAGAATCAATAAAGTCTTGTCTTAAATCAAACCAACTAAAGATGACCTAAAACAGAAGCAGGTTATGTAAGCCAGTGACTGTTTGTTATACTTCATGCATGGTGGACTGCAGTGAGCTGTGGTGCTTTTCCTCTGACCAATCATTTTAAACAAAAACACGCGGATGAATGGGGGCGGTGCTGTTTTCTGCAGTACACACACACACACTCTCTATCTCTATCTCTCTCTTTACACACACACACACACACTCTCTCTCTCTCTCTCTATCTCTATCTTTACACACACACACACACACACACACACAAACGGACAGAAAAGGGAAAACATGCTGACTCGCGGAGCTGCATCAACGGTAAGTTTGAATTTTACTTTTAACGGTTCACTACTAACGTCCAAACTGTCCGGTGGGACCACCAGCTAGTTGGCTACTATCCGAATACTTGTTTATGATTTAATTACGGACTACAAAACAACGGGAATTGACTACAAAACAACGGAAATGATTCAGCACCTCAGGTTAATTCATTTTCCTACAAACGTCTTCTACCTGCACGTTAATGGTACGACAAAGTTTGTTATAAACGTCGTCAAAATGGGAGTTTGAACTTTGAACTTACTTATTTATTTTCTCGTCATAGGAGATGAGTTGTCTCCTCCGCCTCCCTTTTAATAAGAACATAGAGTTTACACACACTGGCTAAAACGTGTCTGCGGCTTAACAACAACAAAATATTAATGTCAAAACGTAAAATGGTGTGACAGACAGACCGAGCAACAGGTGTTCCTGGTTCCCGGGCAGACCCGTGATTGACAGCTGTCTTAGCCAATCAGCTGACTGAGAGGGAAGCGTTCGCACCAATCGCATGCCACCGCAGTGTCCGTGTGGGCGTTGATCCAGACCGGGCAAAGACACACACACATACACACACACACACACACACACACACACAAACACACACAGACACACACAGCAGCAGTGTCATCAGCGGTGGATCCACACAGGACGCCAAAGACAGGCAGGGAGTGTTTGACCGTTTCTGGCGAGGGTTTTTCGGTCGTCGTTGTCGACATAAGAGGTAGAAATACACCGGGACTTGAATATCTAAAGGTTGTTAGACGCTGGAGGGACCGTGTTTCTGTTCAGAGCAGGTCTAATGTTTTCTCTACAGACTGGTAGGTAACCAACTGAACTGTGTGTGTGTGTTTGTTCACCTGCTATATAAATACTTGGTCGATTGAGGGTGTCAGCCCTCTGTAATGTTAGTGCAACATCCATTTAAAAATGCTATCCAGATAAAATACTGAGTAAACAGAGACTGGACTACATTTAGCATGTAATACAATTAAGAAGGATATCATAGTTTACTAATTCCCTATAGGAATGTAACAGTGATACTATGAATTAAATTTAGTGTAATAAGGTGGCTATTTTGTGTAGTAAAATTTGGTGGCTGTAAACTCCTCATTGTGTGACTTCAGACATGCTACAAGTATGAAATGAAGTATATTTGTCATGGCACCTTTGATAATGTTTTGGCCCTGTTCAAGCAGGGTAATAAATCAATATAATACTGACCTTGTGATATCAGAATTTATATAATATGTAGCTCAAAAGTCTTTCCCTGATCATAAAGGCTGTTTTATATACTGTAGTAAATGACGCACAACTGACACACAATAGATACCCTAATCTGTATGTCTATATGAATAACCATTTCTAAGAATTGTATTGCATGTGAAAATCTTCTGATAGCACTGGTAGTCATCCCTAAATGGTCATCACATTTTTTTTTTATATCAACACATTAAGTCAAAAATATTCTATTTGTTCTGTATGCTGATGTAATGGCTAATAATGTTACTGCTCAGTTTACAATGTAATTTGAATGTATTTGTACACGTTGCCTCACCAAAGCAAATAACCTTCTGTAAGTACTCTCATAGTTAAGGCTGCGTTCATTGATTTTTTTTTTTTTTTAAGCCACATGGGTGAAAACACAACATCTTACATATTATATAACCTTATCAACTTCTTATGTGGAATGTGTTAGCAAATGGTCACCTATTCCAGTTGATATGGACCATTAATTTTGAGTCGTGTTCTTGTCAACTTGACAAACAGGAGTCTAGTAGTCACTCTCCTTCTAGATCTGTGTTGGTCTTGAGAAAAATATCTCTCTCTTTAGCTTGCTACATTCTTCACAATGTTCACTGGCTCGTCACTAACTTTGTCTGCCATTTGGTGCCGGGCAGCCGGCGTTCAGAAGGTTTTTCAAAAAAACAGCAGCCTCCTGAGACAAGGTTGTTGAGTTATGTAGTTTGCAGGCCGGAAAACCAAAATTTAAGCTAAAAGAGGCTAAAAAGCTCAGTTGAACTGAGGGCAACAGCAGCTGGGTTTTAATTCTCAGTGGGTTCGTTGTTACGAGTGGTACCTTTCTCATCACCCATAGTCATTTGATCCATTGTTAATATAAAATATATTGATTAGTACAGCTTTTAAGTGCTACTGCTTCTGTAAGCCTGTGTTTCAACCTTAATAACATGTGCAATATGCTTTCAGGTAATTGCTGCAGTCATTTTGGAATATAAGCAACTCTGAGGATTATTGCTGGACGATTGGATCAAATCTCCCAGATCACTAATCCTTCCCCATGAGGAAAGATGGGGAATGGATTATCGGAACAACCTAGCATGCTCTCAAGCATCCCATTCTTCCAGTCTTTTCACATTGCCATCCTCGGGCTGGACTCTGCAGGGAAGACCACCGTCTTGTACAGGCTGCAGTTCAATGAGTTTGTGAACACGGTGCCCACCAAAGGTTTCAATGCAGAGAAGGTCAAAGTGTCTCTGGGTGGCCACAGGACTGTGACGTTCCACTTCTGGGACGTCGGTGGCCAGGAGAAGCTACGCCCTCTGTGGAAGTCATACACGCGATGCACGGACGGCATCATATTCGTGGTGGACTCTGTGGATGCAGAGCGCATGGAGGAGGCCAAGACAGAGCTCCATAAAATCGCGAAGACCTCTGAAAACCAAGGGGTCCCCCTGCTGGTGGTGGCCAACAAACAGGACTTGAGACACTCTCTTGGACTGGCTGAAATTGAGAAATTGCTGGCTCTGAAAGAACTGAGCCCTGCAACACCCTGGCACCTGCAGCCAGCCTGCGCCATCATAGGAGACGGGCTCAAGGAGGGCCTGGAAAGACTCCATGACTTGATCCTGAAACGGAGAAAGGTGCTTCGGCAGCAGAGGAAAAAGAGATGAACTTCACGAGAAAGACTTGTCTGCTGTTTAATGTGTGAAGGAAATGTAAAGGATGTTCTCCTGAGTGGATACAAGCATCCACTGCAGGTCCAGATTCAACACGCTGAGTTTTATCAGTCCAAAATTGAGCTTTAGGATTCCCGGTCTTGGTCTTGTGAGGATGCTGTTGATCAGGAAGTGACACATAAAGGAATACAGTATGAAGATAAGAAGGTTTCAGACATGTGTGGGTATAAAGAGTTTATATGGTTCAAAAAGCACTGATGGTTTGGGGTCTGGAAGGGTGATAGAAGTTGTTTTTAGGATGCTGTATGATTCATTAATGGCTCATGGCTGTTCCAAACATTATTACCAAAAATAATTTAAGAAAAGACATTGACTAGTTGAAGGGTTAGTTTGGTAAATGAATGAACATCGTTCCACCAGAGGGGCAATGAAATGTCAGTAACATCAGTTTTATTTTACAGTTTTATATGTTATTATAACTTGTTATTTTTTTACACTGGACTTTCTTTGTGAAAGAAAAGTATTATTGTGCATTATTATCAATTTGGTTGCTGTCTTATATCTCTCAAGTTTATTTTCCAAAAGCACTTTAGATTATCACTTTTTATTGAGTTTACAGTTTTGAAATAGAGCATATTGTGTTGAATTTTACAGAAATGTTTTGGCAAAATACAACAGATGCTACTGTACAGTAGGTGGTCCTCATTGGCCACATTGTCATTAGACAGGTTATGCATTATGTTTTGCTAAATAAAATATATTTAGACCAATATTGACAATGGTATGGAGGCTATTATTCTGTCCACTGTGTTATTCAAGAGCTCGTATTTAAAAAGCAGCTGCTCAAAGATGTTAGGATTGTAACCTTTAGTTCCTTTGGGTTACAGGGCAGGCTTGAGCATTAAGAGACTTGTTTGAATCTGAGAGGGATGACTAAACCACCAGCTCCTCCAGGACAGGACTGGCTGTACTGCCACGTGTGAATGTGATGCAAGGGGTTTCCAAAAAACAAAATACGTGCTCGGTCAACCTACCCTCTAATTATCATTTTGAAAAATCTTCCTCGGTTTCATTTTAAGCATGTTGCACAATGATTGTGTTGTCACAGGAGCACGCCCACAGCTTCAAGGTCCATTTAGATGATTGTGTGCAGATTTAGAGACCTGTATTGCCTGTTAAGGCGAACTTTGACATACCTACAGTATATGTCAGCTATGGTTCACATCAAATACTGTATATGCTGTGCCGCAGTGTTTCCATGTCTTATTAACTAATTATATACAGACACAGGTGCTGTCAATCTAATGGTGCAATATCATACACATCAAAGGCAAAGTTAGTGCGCATCAATGAGACCTAATACTAACCTCTAAAAAACAATCCAAAGCTGTCCACAGTAAAAAAAACATGAATGTCTTTCGACTATTGGCTGCTGTTTCTCAAAGGGCTAAAAAAGATGCATTGAAGCATCACAGAGCAGACAGGTCGTCCTTAGGGCTTGAAAATGTTGCCAAGGCAGTGTGGAGGCCAGACCCAGTACAACAGGCTGGGGTGGGAGACTGAAGCCAGGAGCATTACTGAGTATTTTTGGACTAAGTTTGGCGGATATGTAGCCCAGTGTATTAATGCCATTTGTTCTCACAATTAATGACCGTTAGCCCAGCAGGCCAGTGCAGCAGCTGGCTTTCTAAAATAACTGATGCAGATTGGTAGTTTGCACCATTCAGTGGCTGAATCACCAAACATCTTGACCATATAAATATCTGTTCCAGTTAAATGTGATAATTATGACCTAGATGTGAGGTTTTGGTGCTGTATCTCGGGGGGTGTTGCATTTAAAAATAGATTGATAATGAAGAACCCCATCCTTTGCACTAGATTCAGGCTACAATGTAATTGAAATCAATGGAATACTTCCTGATTGATTTAAATTGTTTTTTGCTTTTTTTTTTTTTTACAACGTTATCAGGTAGTTTAGGCAGAGTGGAACAAGTATTATGGCTGGAGAGCAGGAGGAGCAATGCATGAAACAAGCATCGTGGCTGGATTTGAACCCAAAGCGTTGCAATTACATGGTTGCTAAACTCCCAGAATGCCCCATTTTTGTCAAATGTTGATGAATGATGTTTTTGTGTTGAGTTGCCCAGGTGCCTCTTCACAACTTGTTTACCAAGAAAGGAAACTCAAAGGGCAAAGGCACATTCACACTTTTCCTCATTCTCCTTCCTGTTCTTTGCAAGCCAAGTCAGTTTTCAGTGTGTATGTGTGTGTGTGTGTGTGTGTGTGTGTGTGTAAATCAATTCATGTCTGTCCTGCTTTCCCTCGCTGTATGTACCTCAGGTCATTTCCTTTGATCTTCTGAAGCACTCACCAGGGGATTACGTGTTGTTATTGGCTCTGTAAATCATGAGGCTTTTTTCCTTTCCTGTGCTTCATTTTTGCTGACTCATTTTAATATGTCATATGAAATGACTATAACAAGCATAATCACTTTTTTTATTCATACGTTCATGTCCTCTATGTGGATAGGACTCCCTCAGTCTTTATCCATTCTTGTTCTTGTAAAGTCCTCAGTGAAAGGTGGATTAGGATGAATAAATCTATTCTCCAGGGGCCATCCATTAACCCATTAACCTCAGATGTTGTGCTTGGCACGGAAATGCTCCAACCAACATTAAATAAAAGCACACTGCAGTGTCGACGTGAGCTTGTCTTGTTTGGAGTAACTCATCCATACAAGAATTCCCACCCATTATTGCTTTTGTACCGTACTGGAGCGATCTCAGCTGTTCTCGCTGAGAGATGCCTCAGGCATGATTGTGTTTGGCAGTTATTTTCAAGGTTGGGCAGCATTCAGCTGAATACTGTACAAAATGTTCTACTGTGTGTGCGTTTGGTGAGAACATGTGTAAAGCAAACATATTTTATCTACTACATACTGTATAGGAGTAGAAAAGTGGGAAAGACTGTTGATTACAGAGGTCTTTCACTCCACTGTAAAATCCCATGTCACATTTTTAATTTAATGATATCCTCCCTTCTCAGTGTAGACACACCCTTCAAACACGCTCAACATAAGAACACAAATTATCAAAGAGTCTCACGGATAACTTGAAGAGTTTATGGTTTAGGTTCATGTTATGGCCATTAGTTTAAAATTATTTCAAGTTTGTTTCTGAGAAATCATGTTTTTGTCAGTTTGATATGACTGTAAATACTACAGTACACATGAGCCCCAGTTTCTGTTGCTATGGAGAAGAAGCAAATTCAGAAGGCTTCTTTGTTGAGAACAAAAACCAGCACCATAGTTGCTGAATTCAAGTAACATTGACCCAGAATCTGTAATCTTTTTGCCTCCACTTGCAGTTAGTGGCACATGAAAAAAATATTTAAGTTGTGTGATTGAATGTTTCTGACTGAAATGTTCCTTGGGAGTTGTTGTTGACTTCTTAAGCTCTTATGTGCAAAGGCTTGTACTTTGACTTTTTGTCAAAGTACATCTTTTGTGCTGGTGACTCAACAGGGAGTTTCTTGTCCATCCAAGCCATGAAAATGCATCAACATATGCACAAAATGAATGAGATTTCTACTTTATGAACCCTGGATACCCAATGCACACAACATAGCTTAGCCATCGAGTTGCTGTCAAAGCATAACTAGAGCTGTAGCTGATGAAATCTAAAAAAAAACATATCATTAGTCTTCTTTCAAGAAAGAATTACGAAAGATATCCCCAATTAAAGCTCAACGTTAACCTGCAGGCAGAGTGGGACTTTGACTCTCCATGATATGCTTTAAGGTTAAATTTAAATGATCCTAACTGGGAAATAAGGTCAAAATATGTATGAGCCAGAAGGGAAACTAAATGTGAGTGCACACATATGTGGGTGTGTGTGTGAGACAATGGGTAAATGGCCTTTTTCAAGCTCTACAATATTGACCTTGAACCCCGCGGTACACCATTAACAGCTCAGCCTCCAGAGAATTTACATGCTCAGATACACAAAGGCTCACAAAGAAGCCTCCGAAATCTGATGTCTTCATTTAGGCACATTTGGTGTAATGCAACAAACTGTTGGTATATTAAGGAGGTGAAATTATAAATACACAGCATACGGCTCTCGTTCTGCATGGCCATGACACGGTCATGGTTGTGTCAAACTGCACGACTGCACTTTCCCATAAACCCATCTCTGGAGGGTTCTCTTATTCTGCTGAGTTTTTAGATTTATCCCGTTGTGTAATTAAAAGGGGACATTGCAATATATGCATACTCCTAGCCTGCTTATTATGCAAGGTTATCATGACGGGATTCATTTTTTTTCCCCGAGTCTTCTGAGAGCGAGTGGCCTATTTACATGTGAATTCCTCCCGCAGCCCTGCAGCCTCGCTCAGAGTAGCGAACGGGGCCACCTGCAAGGGGAAAAGGGGGGAGGAGGGGAGAGGCTGTTTGAGGAGCTAGAGAAGTGTACTCCTGTTTTCTTTGGAGCAGAGAGGAGCCGGTTTCATTAATCCTTAGGATCCATGGAGACAGGCTGAGAGAGCAGTGGCAAGATGAACAAAGGCAGAGCAGACAGAGGTTCTGGTTTGTTACCTGAATACACTTGCTAAGATGTTCAATCAGTTAATAATTTTTTTGGGGGATAATGTAATTCCAGTAAAACATTTGCAGATTTCATAACCTTTCCTGAAAATGAGAAATGGTAGAGGATAAACTTCAGAATGAACAACCTTATCTCCTGTAAAATACTTTTTTACATACATTTTGCAGGAAACATAATTTCTCCTCGGCTCATGTTAAAGGTGCTTCAAACAAAGTGCATATTGGATTGTGGAGCAGGGCCTTAAACCCCCTCCCCCCATACCTTTCTTACATTGGAATTGGGTGGGCTGCATCCTGTCCAGCAATTTTTCTAACTTCCCAATCTGGCAACCTGATAAGCACGCATCTTTACACAGCCGTTGGTCAAGTGTGTGGAAGTAAGAAAATAAGCAAAGTGTATTTTCCCCTATTTTGTTTTTGTCTCGCCTCTCTCTATGACAGCAGGGTTTTGTTCAGAGAACACTTTTTCCCTTTAGAAGTGGTTGGGCATTGTTTCAAGAATATTCCTTAACTGGCAAAAATTTGTGACATCTTGCCCAGAAGTCACAGGGAGCAGGTCAGAGTAGCTCGGTGTACGAAGCACAGAAGTTTGTTTGGATTAGATTAATGCACTGCTCGCCAGGCTTTAGCTTGGTTTTTACTGTGGGTTTTCAAACTTGAAAACATAACATTTTATGTAAGCTATGGCCCAAAAGTGGTTTCTGAATAAATCGGAGGGGACGAATCATCAATGAAGTTGCACAGTCATGCTTCATTTTAGATCTATATAATGAGTATTGCTGTTGACAGAGTGGGCCATTTCAAACCAAGAAATACAGCTGCACTGGCACTTTGAAACACTTTCAATACATTCATATACATAATCTAATCTGCTTGAGATCGATGACGGTGTCTGTGTTGCTATTGTGGTGTAAATAAAGCTCTTTGCTACGTACGCCTGCTACACACCTGATAAACTCTAACCTTCAATCTTTAAGCAAATCCAAAATGAGTTGTTACTTGGACGATATAACAGCGAAATGTTTTTTTTAGAGCAGATCCAAATGATTAGACGCTACTTGTTTGCTGCAACAGTGACTTTGTCATGGGTGGTTGACAGTGCTCATGCTGTGGCATTCCTTGGTTCAGCCTGTGTGAAAGCCTCATTGTCAAGGTGATGATTGCTCTTTCACCTCTCAGTCTCCGGCTGAGAGCATGACTGTCGGCAGCTGGAAGGGGAACAGGGGAAATCTGTGTGTGTGTGGGTCCGTGCACAAAATGATGGGCAAATGACTTTTTCATTCTCTCTGCCATTTTGACCTTGAACCCTCTGCTACACAGTTACACCCACTCAACATCCATAACGCACCCATGTCCAGACCCAAATCGGGTCCACAAAGAGCTGTGTCCCCTCCAGTCTGGGTATTGTGAAGCACAAGCCTGTGAAATCTGTCTTTGGTCTTGTTTGGGCATGAGGGATTATGGTGGGTTTAGGCTGTGGTGTCCAAAGCTTTATGTTCACACACTGGCTGATGGGGAGATTCATGGCGAGCAGCAGACTCGCTGTTGGGTACAGTTTCAGCATTCCACTGAGATGAGAGGTCCAAAATAGTTCAAAGATTTAGGATCTGAAATTCAGAGTTTAAAAGGGATTATAATGCCACGATTTGCAGCAATATGGACAGTAAAAGTTACAGGAAAGACAAATACAGCACCCATCTAAAACACAGGACCAACTGGTAGAGCTATTTAAACCACAAAAATACTCCATTACAAGAAGTTTAAAGTTAAATTTTTTTTTCATGATTTCATAATAGACGAAGAGTCAAAGCAAAGAAGGAAGGAATGGGGAAAACAGATGAACACATAGATAGATGGAAGAAAACAATTGAAAAGTAGAGAGAGAATAAGAAAAGAAAAACGTAAAATGTTAACCACTAGCTACCATCAGATAAAAGTACAGACAGCAGATAAGTAGTAAAGCAATAAAGTGAAGATTAAAGGTCAAAGTCTAATAAAATGGAAATGTGCAAGTAAAGTACCAGTACCTTAATTTTATACTCAAATACAGTGCTTAAATAACTGTACAGAGTAATTTTCCATGTCTGAAACAACCACAAATAATCACAACATGGGCATAATCAGATCAACAGTGGGAGCATCGACATTGTTTTGAAGGGACAGATGTCACAGATTTAAATCAACTGCAGAGCAGGATTGAAGAGTTAAGATGTCTGTTGTGTTTGCATCCTAAATTATTTACTGCATCTGTTGCAGGTTTATACACTTGTCAGAAGCCTTTTTGTCAGTAAAGACGCAGGGCAGTTGTTTTGTCTAGACACTCTGCCCTCTGTGTGATAATTGAAATTCAAATCAGATACTGTCTGTGATTCACCTAAACGCCTCTTAGCGGTGTCAGCCCTGAAATTAATTCCCAAACCAAAGAAAGAAGCCTTCCATGGGTTCACACAGAGGTCATACACATGTCTTCTCTCCAAGATATTTTAACTGCATGTCTGCATCATGAGATAGTGTACAGACAGGAGGGGGAGAGGGATGATATGCAGCCAAGGTCATAAGTGGGATTTAAATGTATGTTTTATAAGCACATAACATCAGCCTTGCAGCCTGCTGAGTCACTTTGGCGCTCCAGGATTGGGTTGCACCAGCTGTTCTTAAATCCATCAATATGTTTGTGTAAAGTTCTTCTTAAGTTCTTAATAATACTAGCTAGTTTCAAACCGTGATTTACTAAATCACTTTAAAAAATGTCTTAGCTAGTAAGTAGACTTCATGCATCACAAGCTGTAACATAACTTCCAAAAATAAAACTTTAAGGAGTCAAACAGTATATTAAACCTAACTCTTTATAAAAGTAAGTATGACTTTGTTTTGACTTGTTTTGTTTAGAATGATTGGGACATATCTAATTATGCTAACCTACGTCATTTGGTTCTTTTGCCTCACTGGCATTTGTAATTTATTGTAATTTGATAATGTTATTTTGTTAAGATCTTCTTAATTCGCATTTTGATCAAGTGTCAGGTCAGATGTGTTAAGCATATCTATTCACATCTAAATCGGTGTTAGCTAGCTAACATAAGTTTTGTCAGTTGGCTCAGTTAACTACGCAACAGTTATTCTGTGTTCACACAGAACGTGAAGCAAATTTTAGACGTGGCGCGATTGCATATAAAGTCAGATGCGAGTAGAGGCCTGCTTTATTAACGTACGGAGATGAGAGGGGAACGGAGAGAGACTGGAGGGAAATAACAGAAAGAACGAGTCTGGTGAGTTCAGTCAGGAGCTGAGGTGAATACAAATACACAGGCGTACAGGCGTCAGTTGATAGCTATCTTAACGTACAGTTGGTACGTTGGCTGGTTGGTACATCAGCGAATAAACACAAACAGTCCAGTGGCGCAAAAATTGGCTTCACATTCTGTCTGAACACACTTTTACACCTGGTAGTGATTGTAATTATAACAACAAATCTCTAAGTAAGAACTTATTTTTGAGATTTTATCTACGTCTGAACTCATGAACAACTGGTGCAACCAGCTCCGACATTTAGTCTGTGCGGTGATAAGATTTCTTGTCCTCTCCCCTGAGGAGCCTTTTGGGACACCAAATATAGCTGCTGTCAATGACACACACTAGACATTACCTCAAAATCAAATTGTTCTTATTGGAATCACACTGGACCATAATCTAATCTGCAGCCAACCCTAAACAACACAATTTCATTCCACCTCTAAATGAGAGCGGTTGATGCCTTAACTAGTGTGTTGTTTTTCCTCTCTCCTCGTTTAATGAAGCTAGCTGCTGCTGACCTCCTCTTGGTATAAACAGCATGACTTCCCTGATGTTGGCAATAACACTGACGGAGGTATTTAAACAGCCACAACATGAGGAGTCTCCACTAGGAGTTCATTAACTGCAAAGAATGGCGAGGCTGAATAATGAACTGGGCCTTTTTTAGCAGGGATGAGGAAGGGGTGGGGGTTTGTTATATTGATGTTACTGAATGATTAACACTCCCGAATTACCAGCCAGAACGTCTCAATCTGCCTTGATTTCCATGGCAATCAGAGCTGGCTTTTCACCACAGGAGCCTGTAGCTTTATAAAGCTGAAGTTTTAGGCCTGGTTACTCTGATCACAGATATTTTGAAATGTGGTACGCTTCAGGACCATCTGCCCCACAGCTGAGCAGAAGTTACAGATAAGAGAGGATTGATTGGGTTTTTACAGAGTCTGGGTTTCACAGTCGTCTGCAAGCAGGCATGCTCTTTATCTGCTCACCGCCTCTGGGATGCCTGGGGATACCTGCCTGGTGGATAGGTTTCACTTTGTCTTGTCAACTGCAGGGTGTCAGATTGTGACCTAGATTGGGTCATTATCTTTAAAAAAAAACAGCAAAAAGGAAAGATTTGAGTCTTATCAACTCTATCCTGCTGCTGTATCAGGGCCTGGGCGTGGAGCGGAACAATCGCAAATGCAGGTTTTCTATGAGAACCAGACTCCCAACTCTTAAACATTGTAAAACCTCTGGGTGAGGGGGAGGGGAAAGGGGGTGCACGGGTGGGCTGGGTTATGTCCTCTCACCCTCAGAGCCATAAATCAAAATAAATTAAAGTCAGGCTCACCCAGCACATATGGTGCCCACAGTAACAGGACTTTTCTAAACCAGGACTGGGTTGATCCCCCTACTCGTAAATCCACGACTGAGTTTGTGTGTATTGTCCTTCCTAAATTCTTAGTCCCTATTAGCTATTTTCACACTAGTAATATACCAAATCTGGAGGCACCTTCTGTAACTTTTATTTAGTTATACCGACATTAGAGTTAGTAGATATTGGTCATTTTGATGTGGCATTTTGTAGTTTGAGCTCTATTATGTTTGTCAAAAGTAATTAAAACATTTCTCAGTTTACAACATTATTAAATAGCATTTGGATCAAGTGTCAGGTCAGATGTATCAGCCAAAGGGGTCATACAGTATGTTAGCAAGTGAATGTTATCTTTGTCAGTTTCTTCATTTCAGCATTTACTGGTTGTAAAGTGTAACCCAATTTAACTTAGTTAAATCTCCATTTAGTTACAAACAGCTGGTGCATCAGCTGGTAAATCAGGACCTGATTTAGAAAACTTTCTTGTGCACATATTTAGCCACTGGTCAGTGGATGGAGGGCAGTTTGTGTCTAATTCTGTGACTATGTGAAGGTAAAATTCAATTATTACTAGTATTTATCTAAGTTGGCAATTCTGTATGGACATTCTGTGTATACTGTATGTTGATAATCATGATCTTTAAAGTAGACTTTAAAGTATCACTGATGCAACTAACTCCAACTCTTTCTTTTAAAAACATCACAGTTATACACCTAAAAGTAATGTAGCCGTTGTTTAAATGTTGTTAGATTTTACATTATTACAGTTCTGAAAAAAAAAACCATCATACCAAAAAAAAGGAGATATTTATGCCTTGTTTTTCAAATGGAATCAAGCCACACTCATTTGATTTTCTTAATAAAAAGTACTCTTCATCCTGTAGAAAACAAGGTACCTTGTTGAACATTTATATTGACAAAATTGCTCTGGAACTCCAATGTAATATTATTTTAACAACAACTGATGCTTTGCAGGGTAAAATGCAATAACAACCCCCTGCATGACAATCACCTCCCTTTTCTTTTTCTACTCTGTCTCATGTGGCAGTAAATTCACTGCACATAGCGTTCACTGTCACTGAGCCAACGTTAAGCCTCTTATCACTTTCTCTCCCACAGTGCTCTTTTGTTCGTGCTCTTTTAACTCTCAGTTAAACCTCGCATGTCTGATTTCTGCTCTGAGTGAAGTCAATGTAACATGAAAGACCCATCCACAGTACATCATGGGAATACAGTACAAGACAAAGCATAATACATACTGTATGTCAGACGTTTTCACTTCATATTTGAGGATTTTAATATGAATTAATTAATCTGTCAGATGGCTGGAGTTTTATGCTCGAGTGGTACAGTAAAGCAATTTCAAACTCCTGATTGTGCTTTCAGACTGACCCCACTCCATGACACTGGGACCACTCAGTAAGCCTGTGGCTTAGCTGAAGGGTCTTCCTCGTAAATTCATCTTATCTCATTAGAGAAGACTGACAGTCCAGTTAAAGCGGAGTAATCTTCTCTCCTTCACATGTAATTAGCTCTGTCCTTCATACAGCTGAGTGACCCACAAGGATCTGTGACCACATTTATTTGGCACTGAGTGCCACAGATTTCATTTACACTAAAAAACCTGTAATTGTTGTGGGTTGCTAGCATGTTCAACACAAGTAAAAAAAAAAAAAAAAAACAGAATTTATATTTTTTTGAGGGACTTTTTTTTTTTTAGCTGAATCACAAAATAATCTAATATTTTTGCAGCTTGCAAAAGCTTCAGCTCTGTAATTGTCTACAATTCCCATAGTGCTATACACCAAACACACTGTGTATTGGACAAAAATTGTTTTATTCCAGGATTTAATCGACTGTGAAGCATGTTAGAGATTCCAGTAGTGAATTTTTGAAAGAACGGTGGATCAGACTGATATGTTAACATCAAAGGAGACACATTATGCACATTTACAGGTCCATAATTTTGTTTTGGGACTCTACTGGAATAATAATAATATTTAGAGTTCAGTTTAAAAAAAACGTCCTTACGCAGCTCCTCAGTTCAGCCTTTTTAGCTCCGGTTGCTTTAAGGCCCCCCTTCTGATGAGCCCACTCTGTTCTGATTGGCCGGCTTCGATGGCTACATACAAACAACAGTAGTAGGATTTCACATCTTTTTCTCATTCTTTAGTTGAAAATGCAACTTCTCAAATACATCCGAACATGTTTGAAACAAAATCAGATGCGAAATATGAGAGTGGACAATGTGAAAAACCTCAGCAACAAATCACAGACGGCCATTTATGGACATGCACGACAAGCTGATGTTAGCTCGTTGGGAAAGTAAAAAAACAAAAACACTGCAAACAAAGTGTTCAGAGCAGGTTGAAACCCTGGCTTTTGACTTGCAGGGAGCTTTTTTACATACATTCACCTCAAGTTTTGGAACATTGACCTTGTTTAACATCAACATCCAACATCATAACAGTATATAGATAAAAAATAAAAAGCTTAATGTGTCTTCTTTAACATCTTTTAAACAAGAGCTAGTTTAGTTTATAGCTGCTATAGGAGGTATCATAGAAATGTATTTGATGCTAAAAACTTATTTTATAGCTTCTAGCTTATTTTTTGGGGACATCGTTGAGCTAACACACTCACTTGACACACATTTGCTGTAATCAACAACACATATAGTCGGACTGGTGAATATAAAAGCAAAAACTGTATGTGTAAGTTTTCCACACACATGTAGAGTATAAACACACACGGATTCATTCTGTCTCACAGCACAGACACAATGAAGTATATAATAATATCTTCACTGTTTAAGATGGACAAAATAATACAAACACCTTTACAATAATATGCATGTAAAGCCTACCATTCCTGGGAATTGTTGACTGAATGTTCTGTGGAGTTTAACACTCTGACAGTCTAAATGAGACATTATAAAGCTTGTATTTACTGCAGCAATGTTGTATTGATTGTGTTTTATTGTTCAGGTGTTCACATTATTGTATCCTGCTTATGTAATGTTTGCTGGCCATTCTGTCAAAGAAAATCTGGGTCGAGACATTCAAACAACTATGCAAACCTGTTTGTCAACCTTGTCTGCACTTACAGACACATTTCCTCCCAGATTAAATCCTCTGTTTTATTCTCTGTTACCAACCCTGAGGTCATTTCCCCCTTTGTAGGTGAACAAGTTTTTAGTGTTTTTTTTTGTTTGTTTTTTTGTATTTAAATCAGTTTAGCAAAGATATTTCATCCAAGACTGAATCTACATTTAGATAAATCATATTTTATAGTATAGTTTATGATTTAATAGTAACATAAAGAAATATAATAAATAAAAAAATAACATCTTAACGTATTAAAGTATTAAAGCCTGCTCATCAATATTCAACACCCAAATCTAACTCCCAGCAAAGAAATTAACATTTCTACTCCGACACAACTGTAAAAAATATTAGCATTTAGAAAAAACTAATTGTTGTGCTCTTTTAATTGATAATAATTATGTCTTTATGAGTTTTACAGATTGTAAAGAATGAAATATTAACGGAATAATGTGCACAACAAAGGCAACTGAATAATGAGAAATTCAACACTGATGCAGTCTGTGTATTTAAATATATTCTGAGAAACCATAAACCACCCAAAAAGAAATTTAAAAATCCCTTTGAGCTTTACTTGGGTTGCAGAAACGAGAGCAGAGTGATAAAGTCTCTCTTTTTTTTTGCAATGTGAGCTGAAACCCGAGACAAAGCTAGATCTGAGCTCAGAGACTGGAGCCTCATTAGTAATCTATCTTTGTGGCCATGAAACAAAAACACAAAGTAGCTTTGTCTTTGGGCAGCGTTTGAGATGCTGCAGCGGGGCCCCTGAGCTCAGAGACACAGCGAGGACTGAAAGTAGAGACTTCAAAAGTAGCCAGTGTCCACCTTCACCTGCCTCTGAAACCACAGAAAAGACAGATGATGCCTTGTTCAGCATGAAGACCAATCAGTACATTTCAGTGGCGCCCCATAATCACTATGCTGATTACCAAGAGAATCTAAAGCCTCAAAGTGCATTGTTTTGAAGATCAAATATTTATGTGATGATTGGCATCAGTCCAAATTCTAATAGCTTTTTATTTGCTCGTGTCAAACATGCTCCAGGAACTTCAGTCTGGGGATTTCAGGGGAAGTTTTTCTTTCTTCCAGATGTGGTTTTCACCGTCTGTCAAGCATGTTGACGGGAAAAACTTGAATGGAAGGAAAAGTGAATGACGCAGAAACAGGAAGTTAAATTAGGAGGTAAAAAATGAGGAGCATGCTCAGGGATAAAGGTAATGTTTTGTATTATTGCTAATTTCCAATACTGTTATTTTAGGATGCATGCCATTTTAAAAGGTCATATCCTTAGCACTTTTGATAGCCCCTGTCCTAGCTGTTGTTTATGCTGGTGTTTTGCAGAATATCCCATAAACCCTGGCAGAGATAACCTTCTGCCAACGAACAGATCAGAGCTTTGTAGGCAGCAGGATTAAGAATGGGGGCGTCATCTTCCCACATAGCTGTCTAGCTACCTTACTACATTCAAATACAAATGGAGACAAGCTTGGATCAGATTGACGCAGCTGTACGTCATAAGTTGTTGACTTAGAACTTTTAAATCAACATATTTCTGTGACGAATGTGAACAAACATTTAATAACCGGTATTCCAACTTCTGACTTTTCATTTTCAACCGGAAATGACGTTGGTGGGGCGGACACATCACTGAGTACTGACTCGCTGAATTGTAATGAATGAAGTGACTCAAAATGACAGTTCACTCTGATTAGAACAAAAGCAAACAAAAATAGCATCCTTTTCCTGTTTTGTAGCAGTGGTATTACACACTTTTAGCAAAATCTGTTTTCCTGGTGTTGGTCTGAAATGTTTATAGTGAACATTTAAGCATTTTAAAATGAATGTGGCTATGAAAAATGAATCGTACAATGGCGCACACTATCTGGAGAAAAAATGCAAAGAACGACATTAATAGGAGCTTAAACTATTTCAAAAGACCGATCTGACAAAAAATGAAACAACATTTCCGTATTGGTTCAGGACTTTTATCTGCACCTGATGATCTTACAGTAAGTTCCACTCAAAGAGAGAAAAATAAACATTGCAACAACCTGCAGAGGCCTGTGACTGCGTTTCTTGACATGTGGATTGTGTTCTACAAGTTCAGCAGCATTTGGTACAATAAGCTTCCCCCACTGGGAAAGGCCTTGACGTGCTCGCCGCGGTGAAGACCTGTTCAACCAGAGCAGGTGCATCCTCGTCCTGTCTTTGCTGTAAGTCTTTGCTGCAGGCCGTGCACACTCTCTGGTGGAAAAACACGTGGGCAGAAGCAATTCTGGGAAGGAAAACCAAGTAGCAAACAATCCCTCATCAGCTATTGTCAACATCTGCATTTCAGCATTTTTTTAACCTTAACTCAATGATCCTGCCTAGAGGATTTCATGCAGTATGTTGTGCCATGACACCGAATGTGACATTTTGAGGGCTTTCTGTGTTCCAGCTGCTTTAAACCCCAATCTGGGAATGCTGACAAAATATCTCCTCTGCTTTGATTCCTTTTGTTTCGTAGCGTGTTGGTGTTTCTATGACTGCTTGGGTTGATAAGGCTGTTTTAAATTCAGAGTAAAGCTTTTTTTTTTTTTGACATCTACATTTGAGAGATGACAACACAAGTTGTGGACCGACATGATAACCTGAAATATGACAAAATGAACTTTATGGATCCCCAGGAAGAAATTCAGTCATTACTAACAGCACGGAAGGAAAGTAAAGGTTATAAAACACAGAGTTAAAAAGGTCATAAAAGTTGTAAATGTGTCCAGGATGTACTGTAAACATGTTGCTTCCTGATGGCTAACCACAAACACACAGTATATTAGATTCCTTGTATGTTTACAGCTTCACACATTTACAGATTTTACCAGCTCTCAAGCACTCTACATAAATGCAATTTTGAACTACATGTACTTTTTTGAGTGTTTGCATTTTAGGGGAGTTCATATTTGAAATTTTTACTGTCATCTTGAAGAATAAACAAAAGCATTCTTTGTGGCAATATTCACAAATTTCAAAATATTGCATAAATTAATGAATAAATATTAAAATGAGAAAGAAAAGAAACAATATACCAGTCAATAACTCATATAAACAAAGCACACCGACGAAAAAGACCCAAACAACCAAACAACAACACTGTTTACATATTAATTTACAATAAAAATAATATTAATAGTAACTAAATTATATAAAAGATCAATATACACTATACAAATATAACATATATATCCATAACAACAACAACAAAAAAGGATGATGCCAACAGTCTGATACACATTAATTTATAATGCAATAAAGAGAACTATTATGTCTCAGGTTGGTTCAGACACATGTTTTTCATAATTAAACACATTTTTCCATCTTCTTTCATGTAATTCTAAATTCCCTTTGGGGACTTTCCACTTTTTATCCGCTACATGTAAGAGGGAAATATTTTTCTTTTCACTCCACTAATCTGATGCCTGTTAGTAGTTAGAGGGTGAAGACGCGATCATTGTAATAATGGAACATAATTTTGGACAGTCTTTCCTGGAACACATTGTTGCACTCGTTTGTACATACAAAAGTGACAGAAATAATTGTGTGAAGAAGGAAAAAAAGAGAGTTTGAGAGAGAAGTTCGAATTAGGCCTACTTTCTCAGCCCAGCGCACCACATCACTGCGTGTAGTGGGTGTGATTGTCAGATTGTTGGTTTCAGAAAGTCACAAAAATGAATGGACCAACCCTAACCTCCCCAATTCTGATGTCGAAAAAGTGTGGGTAGAGGGGGTTTCAGACAATTTTGGTTTGACAATTTGACAAGCATTTCATTTAAAGCATACTGACAAATAAATCCTGCAACAAATCTGAAATCATAAAAACCCTTTAAGGGACCATTCAGAACAAGTAGTTTAAATACAATAGCACATTTTACCACTAATACATTTATCCAAGTAAAGTTTTGAATGTATGACTTATATGTGCAGATATACAGAGAAACATTAACATTCGTTTGGAGTCGTGTCTCTGTCACTTGATGATTGTAACTCCAATATTCACTCTCCTTTTAGCTCAGGTTTGGTCTCTACCAACACCTAAGAAAAACATGTGTCTCTTTAGCTGCTAACTTTCTTCACCAGCTAGTTGCTAACTACGAAGTGAGACCCAAAAAGTCCCGGAAGCCATCGATCAGATTCGCCACTACATACGCCTACAGCTTGGTGAAACTAAAACCGGGACAGAAAGGGAGAAGATTCGCCACTGTGAAAGGAATCCCAGGAAGAAACGCAGGAGGCTCTGAACATGGTGACAAAAGATAACCACAGGAAATGTTTCCAGGAATGGGAGAAGCGCTGGAACAAGTGTATCGCATCTCAAGGAGTTTCTTTGCTGATAACAGCTTTCTGCCCCTTCTGGAAATGAGATAAATGTGTCGTAACACCAAAGCAATGAGCTAAAAGTAGCTCAGTAGAGCTGTAGAGTTGGGTGATAATTATCATTTGATTGAGTGTTAATATCAGAAGTGTTATCAGAACTACTGATTAAAGCCGGTTTTAACAAGTGGTTAAAGTGCTTTCCAGTACTTCCCAAATGTGGACATTCTGGTACATGCATAAGTTATGTTGTTTTCAATTGAAGGTTTCTTATATATCTTCATTTTTGAATTTTCTTTTGTCTGCTATGTGGGCGGAATCAAACCAACATCATGCCTGTTAGCATCAGTTGCTGCACATGCCTTCATGGATGCTGTTGTTCTATTTCTGCACTGAGAGCAGTGAGAATATGTGGGTTTGTTTTGCTGCCGCACAGTTGCCCTCAGCTGTCCCATCACTCAGCAGGGGAGGGAGGCATACCTCAATTCCTCTCCTTTTTCTCTCCTCACCCCCCACTTTTCTCTTTCACTCTTAGCCGCTCTCAGAGGCGAGCGCAGGCTAGACGAGGCAAGTAGGTCAACCTCCAGCTATTAAACTCCCGTGTCCCTGTTGAGGCAGCGGGACAAATGGGTCCTACTTCAACTCAGACACAAACAAAGGCCTTCTCATCCATTGGGGACCTCAGCCCCACTTGCATCCTAATGAGGGGAGAGTGGAGAGAAATCCACTCTTCCTCTTAGTATGCTCACTGACCAGGAAACACAATGAGTTACACAATTATATAATGGGATCCTGGTTGTGATAAGGATGGAAAGACATTTTAATCAGGCCTACTCTGTTTTTGTGGGTTACTGCTCTGAGTGCGCCAGTTAGCACACATGTCGTACCTGTTCACACACAACAGAAAAATCAAATTAAGTTTCCAAGAATTTGCATTTCATAATAGGGATGTCCCTTCCCTCCTGCTACTGACTGATTGCAAGTGGTCTCCCCAAATGAAAGTCTGAATTATTCAAGCACAATATGGCAGGTCAGACTGTATTCATTTCCTGTTCAATCAGGCAGTTTGATGGGTATTTAGGAACCACTGAATATATCAGTAAAGAGTGATGGGAAACTATCTTTTGAGAAGTATCTCACTAAAAATAGACGCCTATCTTTGAGAGAAGAGGACTACATTAGACGTCCAATATTTCTACAGCTACGCTAGCAGAGCTAAGTGCTAACGTCAGAATGCTAATATGCTCACAATGAACAATGTTGAAGGGAAGATGACTGCACACTAATATAACTGACGTTTTGACCACACTTGGTCTTTCTCAAGGCAAGTTCAATATAAGCGTCAGGTACATTACTATTAAAGTATTTTTCATAATAAAATTTTGACCTGATGATGGCGTCATTAAGATCACCAAAGTTTTTAAAAATTATTCTGCGGGTGACATTAATGTTTGTACCAAATTCCATTGCAATCCATTTAATAGTTGTCAACCATTTTAGTCAAAACCACAGATGTCAACCTCATGGCAGCAGTAGAAGGAAAGTCAGAGGATCACTAAAGTCAACCAGATTCATAGTCTGCACACCAGTGATCTCTGTACCAAATCTTCGTGCAAATCCATCCTGTAGATGTCGAGATGTTTCACTGGGTAAGGGATGACTTTGACCTGCTGGCGGCACTAAAAGAAAAGTCAGGGGATCACCAAGTTTATTAGGATTCATCCTCTGGGAGCCATAAAAGTATGTACAACATTTCATGGTAATACATCCAATATTTGTTGAGATATTTCAGTCTGGTCCAAAGTGGTGAACTGACAGACAGACTGACATTGATCATAGAGCAAAGCCACTAGCATGGCTAAAAACACAAGGGAGAGAAAGGGAGCTACAATACATAAAAGCCAAACCTTAATTTCTTTTCTGCTGACATGCCTGGTACACCCTCACAGCAAACAAACCTCCATTACTCACTTGATGACCTACCATGATGTCACTGAGCAAACACAGTAACAAAAGCCAGCGTGCTAATAATAAAGTACTTCCTGCACCACAGCTTGTTGATGTTCTCGCTAGCAGGTGTTGTGAGCTCACTCTGTGGAGACAAAAGTGTAACTCAAAACCCAAAATTATGGGGCTGTGAAGTCGAGCAACAACAGACATTAGCGCTGTTTGTCTGCTGGCCTGTCGCAGGTAGTGTCTTTTTCTAAAAGAGGAAAATGCATTATGTATGTTCATTGTTTTTGGCTTCAGGGTCTTAACAGCACACAAATGAGCTGAAGTGCATCTTCGGGTCACTGAACCACGAGGATGAAAGGGTGTAAAATGTCAGTGATCTGCCAGCGTTCATATATGTTCAGACCATTAGAGCTTTTATCTCTCTCTTTCAGGTGCGTTTGAACAGCTGGTCCTGAGCTAGATCACTTATCACATAAGACCTTGACTCTTATATTGACCACTTTTCTGATGTCATCAGCTTGACCTAAAACAGATTTAGAGTCGACTTGGTTTTAGCTGCAAATCGATGTTTCCTGCAGAAATATCTTAAGATATTTAAGCCAAAACAGTCAACATTTACACACATTCTTCTTTTTAAGGATTACACCAGTTTATTTTATTTTTTTATCATTTATGAGCGTACATGATCTGTGTCTTATTCCCCTCGGCCACCAGAATCCACCAGTTTACACGTTTATTGTAGGTGATATCACTCTTAAGAGTCAGTGCGTTAGTTAAAACCAACTCATTTAGCTAATTTAGTGTGGAAGTATATAGCACAAAGCTTCCAGATTGATCTATAATACTTTATATTATTTCTACATTCTTTTAAAGACATATCTGTCCATTATAACTTGTTTTAAGTCTAAATAGGACTTGGTTTACCTGATTCTGTGACTAAAATAAAGAAGACTGAAGATGTGGTTGGCTGCTCCCAGATATTAATGATTCCTCTGTGGTTTGGGTCCCTGCTGAAAAAGAAAGAGCACTGCACGCTCAGCAAACTTTCCCTGAATAAACAAGTTTGATGTAGAAAACTGACACCAGCCTGTTGCTCAGGAAAATAGGTTATTGTGTGTAAAGTTCAGATCAGCATTTTCTGGTAACAGTTATTTTGTTAAAAGGTAAGGTCATTTCAGCAGGAAACTTGTGATCCGCGCACACATAAAGGATCACAAAACCAGCATCACCTCTAAATATACTTTTTTAAACACAGCTATTGTCTCACTTGCCAAAACAGTTATTGGTGCATCATTACACATGTTTGTGCAGCACCCCAATGACAACAATTTCTGTATTTTCTACAAATGTTAGGGCTGCTGGGTCAGTTGCTATTTTCTCTCTTCGCTATATTGCCTTACTGAACAATTTTATATGCACATTCATACAAAAATAAAAATAAATAAAAAACGTGACCCTGAGGGGTTTATATAAAAATCTAACCCGAAACTGCAAGTACGAACAGTGACACTTACAGTTTATTGCTTATTTTACTGCTCTGGTTGTTAAAACACATGCTTTTCTCTATTAAAACTTTTGTTGGTATAACATTTTTTTGTTTAGTGGTGAAATTAGCTTTATAAATATAAACATTATAACACATGTATTTGTATTTCCATTTGGTGAATGTTGAAGGAATCAGTAGCCGCTCTGCTTGGTGGGAGTCAAAGTTTTGCACACAGAAACATGAGTTTGTACCACTTTGTACAACCCCAAAACCAAACAATCGATTTAATCTTTTTCTTTTTACATTTGAAGGTTTCAGAGGGATATTTCTGTGAAGTCAGATAATATAGCTGGCGTGTGTGTGTGTGTGTGTGTGTGTGTGTGTGTGGTCAATCCGAATCATGTGAATGTCACACTTCACAGTGCAGTGATCCTAATTCACAATCCCAAAATGAGATGTAAAACCTAAGTTACAGTGAGCATTATTAATTTGCCATGACTTGAGTTTTTTTCACCTACACTATTTTACCCTAATTTCCTTCTTTATTGTTGACACCATTTATTGTGTTCTGTAATCATTTATTTTGCTTGTCAGTGCTTCAGTGTTGCATTTCAGGCTTGTTTTATCACTTTTGTACTTTGGATTACCTACTGTATAAAGTAACTTTCTCATTCTTTCTGAGTGACTCAGAGGCTCTTCGGTGGAGCCTCTGATAAACTTATCAGTAATCGGTCAAACGTGAGAACTTCCCACGACCTTATGAGTAATTGGTTTAACGTGAAATCCCACATGGTGGCAAGCTCACCGGTAACGACATTCCTCACGTTCACTGAGAGAAAGAGAGAGGTGGGGGAGTGTGGATGGTAAGACACTGCGGCTGGTACAGTACAGTCTTACTCAGGTGGGACTAAGTACACATTTTAAAGGAGGCACTGAGAAAATTGTGACCTTTATTTAAGTCTACTGGTGATAGAAAGGGATTAAAACATCAAATTTGTAGTTATGAGTAGTCTCTGTTTTTGATTGTATTGCTTTAATATTTCTCATTAAAAATTCCAGTAAACTGATCAGCAACTATAAGCGTTCCATACATTTTATCAGGCTAATTTTGTCTTACTTTTTATCCCTTTAATGACAGAATATTTGAGTGTATGGGTGTAATTTCTTTGGGAGACAGGCAGACGTGTCACTAATTGTTTCATATAATTTGGCCCCTTTACAGTAATAAAATCTATTGAAAGTGTTAGAGACGGTTAGGGAAAGGAAGAGACTCTGTAGTCAGCTAACTTCAAAGTCGCTCGCCACACAGCGGACCAATAAGTTAATCAGGGAGTTAATTTCATTTGGCCATTCAGTTGTCCGACATGCTGAAGCCATCACAGTTGATTGCTAGCTAACGCTTTGTAACTACAGTTAATGTCAGCTGAGTTCAGTCGTTAGCCCTGATGCACTCTAATTCAGATGGGTAAACCTGTGTTAATGGATTCGTGGCCACTTGGGGGCAGCAGAACAAGCTGTTAACTAGTCTTGTGTTACCAGACAATCGGAGAAGTCTGAATGCAAGGTAGTTGCTTGAATGAAACCTGGGAGATTGTCCTCAGTCTCTATGAGCCGAAGCGTAGACTGACTGTGAGTCTAGCTGTAAACACATTGACATACTATCACTTTATAAAGCTGTTATGGCAAACGTGCAAGCAAAAAGTTACACATCCAGTAGACATGGAGCAACATTTGTCTGAGTCATGTTTCTGGCCACCTGATGGATATAAAGACTAATATTCACTCTCCTTCTTGCTCTGTTTTGGTTTCCACCAACTCC
The DNA here is from genome assembly GCA_038419695.1 of Scomberomorus guttatus. Classification (NCBI taxonomy): domain Eukaryota; kingdom Metazoa; phylum Chordata; class Actinopteri; order Scombriformes; family Scombridae; genus Scomberomorus; species Scomberomorus guttatus. The sequence continues at coordinate 29,885,820 of CM076448.1, forward strand.
TGAGAGAAATATCTGGCACTTTAGCCGCTAAATGCTCCGCTCTGTTCGCCTTGCTAGTCTGTCCTTTGGTGCTGTATAGTCAGTTTATCAGAACTTTTATGCTGAAAACAGCTGCCTGCTGCAGCTGGAAACTACGCTGATGAGAGCATTGAGAGTGACAGTAAAGTCAAAACCATAAAGTAGCAGACTGGAAAAACTAAACAAGGAGCTGAAAGATGCTAAAACAGCCCACAGAGTTGAGGGGAGCTGCATAATGGGGTGATAATTCTCCAGGTTTCATCATTTAGAGCAAACACTTTCATAATATATATCAGAAATATGTACCATTAATCTGGTAGTCATATATCTGACATCATTTTCACAGTTCCAGTCTTATTTATCTTTCCTTATGATGTAGTACGAAAATGTTAACTCTCTCTTACAGCAGTGTAAAACAGTGGAAACATTAAATGAAACTTACAAATATTAGACCAACTGTAAAGCAACTATATGTAAAAATGTGGCACTTTTAGATGTAGTATCAAGCAATGCACATCCCTTATATGTTCAAATTCTTTTATTGATCCAGACAGATCTATCTTGTATTTGAGTCTGACTAAGAAACAGCCAACAACAGCCGAGGAACGTTCATTTTCTTGTAATAATCGCTAGACTATGTTCAGCACCACATTTATATCCAGATACTAATTAAATAATTAGTCATGTATTTCTACATTTAAATCAATCATCAGTAAGAGACATGATCACAGCTTCTGAGTAAATCACTTACAGCTAACACACCGCTTTCTCAACACTCTGTTCAAGTCAGGACTTGGCTCAGTTTGTTCTGTGCTTACCACAAATAAGACACTCCTGGTGCCACCCATGCTTAAAATGTAAGCACACTGTGTCCTGTGAAACGCTTTGGACTTAAGACATTAGGAATGAATAACAAATTATGGCAGACAAGTAAAATATAGTTGTAAGTGTCTATGAGGGAGTTATTCAGCCACTTTTCCAAAAGAAATATAATTTTGACCCTTAAACACAACCTGTGATCAGGAAACAGCTTTTACTCCCATCAGCCTCAGCTGCTGATGGATTCAAGACTGCAGCTTCACTCCATTTAACAGCCACATATAATGTTTTTTACAACTGCGTAGGACGTCTAAATAATTGTTGGTTTCCTGCCAATGTGGCTGCTAAAGCAGAGAAACTTGTCACGGACAATATTTAACAGCATTTAGCTGGTGGTAATTTCAGTGCCTGTGGCACTGAAGCTATATTTGAAATGTGTGTGTGTGTGTGTGGTGCAAGCCTGCATGTGTCTGCATGTCGGGAAGGAGGTTTGTTCCCAAATCTCAAAGACATTTGAGATTCCTTTAGAGCTAACTGTGTGTTTCACGTTGTTGTATGACTTCAGCTCTGCTGCTGACTGGCTGGATGAAGCTACAGCTTTATTTTTATCTTAACCAATTTGAATGAAACAGTGGTGGCTCTAATCAGAAACAGCATGGCTTAATTTGCTAAATACAGTAAATGTGTAAAAATTCATCACATGTGCAGGAACACATCAATGTTCAAACACACACTGACATATAAAAGTGAGAAAGGAAAATGTCACACTGCTTATTTTTCATCTAATGATCATGAGGATACAGTTAAGTAACCACACATTATTTTATTACATACTGTACACAGACCTAGAGTTTTATATCTATATCTATATATATATATACATACACATACTGTAGTATATATATATATATATATATATATATTTCTTCTGCTGATTCCCCACAGAGTTTTTCAAACCCTTCCATATCAGCAGGGGCCACAAACCCCGACCATTAAGTTCATGCATAATTTATCGCTGTGTAAAAGGTCCCAATTATAATGTGTGTGTATTTCACCGGGCTTGGGCTGCAGGACTCACATTAAAGTGTGGTTTTTAACCAAAAGGCTACAAATAGAGGTCTTTGAAATGAATACACTGGGGGATCAGAGATGGCAAAGTCAACAGTGCCACAGTGTGTAGGAATTTATAATCCACCAATTACAGCCCATGCATACATTCAACTCCCTGGTTGTTTAATACATGAGTGTCTGGAGGGAATTCTCATAATGTGAGAAATGAGGAGAACGCGAGAAGCAGTGCTGCATGTCTCTCAGTGAGTGTGTTTATATGCATGTGTGTGTGGGGGAGAGTTTAAATGGAGAGTAGTAGCTCAGTTTTCTGATCCACAGAGGTTTAACAGCATCGTGCACTGGGGGGATGTTGATAGTCAAGACATTTGTTTTGGTGAGTGCCAGAGCAAAAAAAAAAAACAGCTCCCCATAATGCTTCACTGAGTCTCAGTGCTCTTGTCCTCTAAACAAACTGTGTGGAAAGTGGCTGATATGTTAATTAATGCAGCCTGTGAGACTGCATGTAAACTGCAAGCACCTGCGGGAATTATCCAATAGCAAATATATTTGCCTGGAACTTTTTTTAGAAACATTTCAATGGAGATTTTTACTTTAAAGCTGTACGAATAATATTCCTATATTAACAACGGGTCAAATGATTACTTGTAATGTGAAAGGAGTCGCTTGTAGCGATCAACCCCCTTTTTTCACCAGGTTGCAACAAACACAACTCAAAATGAATGCTAATGTTGCTCCATGTTTACTGGATGTATAAATAAGCAACTAAACTTTCACCATATGAACTTTATAAGGCGATAAAGGTGATATTGTGCTAATTTCGTGCTTACAGCTTGCTCGGCTGCCCCCAAGTGGCCAAAAGTCAATCAATACTGCGGTAATCTCTCTTAACAGATTGTAAATAGTTAAACTTTACTGTATGTGTCACCTGAGTAGCAAGTCAGTATTGTAGCTGGATTGATTGGTTTGTCGAAAAGCTTTAGAAGTAAAAACACTGAATCTAAGCACCTCCCAAAGTACTGCTTTGCAACTAAAGCTGACCTCTGACCTTCCTGTGAAGGGAGACAAGCGAGTTTTTCTCTTCACAAACTCAGCTGATGTACTTAAGCTTGTACGTCTGCATTCCCAGAAATATAAGCAAACAATCTTTCTGTTGTTTCTGTTTCTGTCCGTGATTTGTGTTCTTAATAAAGCTGATCACACGATCACAGGTGTTGTTGGTGACATAGCTTTCTGTTTCTGTCTGCTGTGATATGATCAAGGGAAACAAAATGTCAAAATGCCTGTGCATTGCATTTTGACATCCAGGCAAAGTCATTATTTTTTATAGCAGTGCAGTCATCTGACAACAGAAACAGAAAATGTTGTAATGACAATACCTGCACTGTGATCACATACACTGAAACAGATTTTGGTTTTTCAGTTTGTCTACTTTTTTATTTTACAGTGAGATCACTGACTGTGTTATCTTATAGTTGCAGTAGTGACTCAAACTGACATGCTGTCATGTGCTGCCCTCTGGTGTACAACTGACCTGCTCACTTCAGGATTTAGACTCATTTTGCTGCAGCATATTTCTGTATAAACAAGTTTATTACTGTATCTTTCCGATGAATACCAGATTGATCAGTCTGCCACAAATAATTGCTTATTACCACACAATTTTCTCTCTTGTGACGCTTTCAAACACACACACACGCACACACATAAGTAGGCTAAGGCACAGTCCCGCATGCTTCCCCCACACATTCATCCATCTCATTGTCATGTGATCAACAATGCAGCTGGCTGGTGCTGCATTTCAGTCAAGATACTGTGGTGTTAATGAGGGCACCAGGGACAGTTAGGCGCACACACACACACACACACACACACACACACACACACACACACACACACACACACGCACACACACGGTTATATTTGCACAAGTACAGATACTGTACGTGTAGGTGTTTGCACAGGTGTTCACAGTGTGCTCCAGAGTATTAAGACATCAGATCAGTTCTCCATGTACAATACTGTGATGTACTTTATATTACTTACAATATTATTTTTAGATTCACTAAAATAACAAACATGTATTTCCTCTTAAAATTATGAATACTGTTACATTCTCATCACCACATTTCAGTCAAATAAACAGCCAAACATAATTATTATGTACATACATTTACTGAAAAAGAGGCTGAGTCTGCAAAATCCTAAAACAAACTAAATCCCTGTAACAAAAATAACAATAAAAGCACAAAGTCATGACAACAACAATCAGTTAATGTCAGATTTTATTTTTGTTATTAAAGATGCTGCAGAGTTGGTTAAACACAAAAAACACAACTTAAACTACTGTAAGTCTTCATTATTTGTGCACTTACTTTACAAATGAAAAAGCCCTACAATGATGATTGAAGAAGATGATGATGACTCTCTTCATCTTTCTGTTTTGTTTGTCCTGGTCTCTGCTGTTTCCTCACAAGAGGGAGCCATTGTTACTCTGATGAACACACACAGCCCACCACCATCTCTGTTACATCCTCAAGTTGTATTTAACCTTCCACCAAAGTTTACTTTAAGTGTCTGTTCATGTTCTTTCTGTCAGATGGAATGAAGATACTTTATACTCTAAACTAAACTTGGGTCAAACAGTAGTTATATATTTGTATATATTTGTCTTATTTTAAAATATATTGTATTGTAAACTTAAACCATTGTGATGCCCGATAAATCAGTTTTGTGCATCTAGTGTCAGCTATAAACACATTCTTATATGTCAGTGTTTGAAACAGCACTCCTGTACAGTAACACCTCTACATTTACTGTAGATTCTTAACATAAAGGCTCAGCCACAGAGTGAATAGGTGTTCTTGCAAAAGTTGTGAAATTTAAGAAAACTTTTAAATGTTTAAATGACAAGATTAAAGCTGCACTGATGATTATTAACACAGTTAAATGCTGTGTTGGTGGAACATTGCATGGTCACAGAGAACTTTACAGTTGGTCTACATTGGCATGTGCAATACTTTAGATGTTGGTATAATTTTGCATTAGTGGTACAACACTAATGCAGTATTATTGTACTGGTTTTATAAGCTGAAGTGGTTTTATTGATTTCATTGGTCTTATTGTGTTGGTTTTTATGTATGAATGATTGTAAGGTATGTATATAACATGTGTTTGGGAGATAAATGTTTTGTGATGGAGCAATGCTGAGCCCAAGAAAGTAGACAAGAAAGTATATTGTATCTTATTATACTAAAGATGTGTAACAGTGATGAGCCTGCAGAGAATTATCACCTGACCGTGCAGTTACCCTCAGTTTTACAGAGCATTTTAGTGCCTTTCAGCTCATTGTTTTGGTTTTACAGCTGCAACTTTAATATTTTGGTCCAGTCTCAACACTCTCATTAACCATGTTTCCAGCTAAGATAAACCTACTCTACCTGCCCAGCACCTAACAGCAGACAGACACTAGCAACAAGCTGGTGAACATTTTAAATATTTGATTGAATCTTTATTTAATCAGGAAGCCTCATTGAGATTGAGATCTCTTTTTCAAGAGAGACTTGAGAACAAAAAAACATTCATAATCAGACAGGCACACAATCAGCAAACAGAAACAACACAGCTAAGGCCAGACAGCCACAATCAACAAAGAATTAATAAAAAACAATTACAAGAGTCATAAAAACATCCAATAATAATGTTTTAAAATCTCCAAGAGGTTTGAAAGACTCTAGTTTGAGGACAGTTTGCAGTACTTTCCATTTAAAAAGGTGCAGATTACCAGTTCTGCCCATATTAGTGTGTACATATGAGGTATATAAGGTTAAGTAGTTACTGGATCATGTTCTGTAGTTACAAGATTAAAAAGAGAAGAGATGTGAGGTAGTTTGGAAGCAGTAGAGCTTTATAGATGAATATCATGAGAGGATTATAACAACATAGAAGAGCATCTTGCTGCTTAAGACCTCAGAAGTTGTTGGACACCAAATTACAGCTAAAAGAAGAGTGAATATTGCATTAAGTTTGTCAGGTAGACAAAAACACGACTCCAAATTAATGCTGATGTTGCTACTGGATGTGTTTGTCTGCTAACAAGGTTCACTTTAACAACTTTAAAAAGGTGATAATATGTCAGTGTTGGTGCTTTCAACTTGCTCCACTGTCCCCCAGTGGCCAAAACAATTAAATAATATTTGAAATAACAGAAATGAAAATGTTCTTCAGGCATTCTAAGGCAGAACAAGGAGAGAAGTTATTTCAAAAGCCTTTATTTAGTCGGGCATATTGAATAAAGCGCCGACTGGTTTTGACCTCACAGGATCTTCATGAAGGTAAAAACAGATTACTCACACCTGCACCTTTAAATAGTGACAATACACTAGAAATATACAATATTTCATCACATACGCAGAAAACAAAGCTATCATAATAATGTCAAAATATCAATATTATAGAAAGAAAAAACATACAAATCATAGAAGGAAGTTGTTTATAAAAATAACATCAAATTTAAAAATCGAAAGGGTTTTCCTCTGCAGATATTATAGACGATCACCCCCTCAGTTAAGTAATGTTGCCTTAAGGAAAATGTTTTTTCAGAGAAGATGCTATACTTTGACACAAACAAAACGTGGTTAAACTGAAATGCATTTGCTTTGATTTAATCAAGTGACTTCTGAATGAATAGGAACCACAGGGGAAATCTATATGCTTCTACTTTCTGAAAAAAACAATACACAACACAAACATCCTCATTTAACATAAAATGAAGTGTTGATTTAAACTGATTCCATCAAGAATAATGAAACATGTGGCGCTTGGTGCATTTAGCCTAGCTGGTGGCTAATCAAGGATTAATTTCACTTTCACAAAGATGTGGAAAACAGTGTTTTGTTGTATAGAATTAGCTGCTGTGGAGTGTCATCTATGCATCTCAGTGGTACTTGATGTTAGTTTACAGATCCTCCTGAAAACTCTGAAATGTAATAGTGGATCTTTAATAGTGGATCCATTTCACAACTTGACTTTCTCATCAGGATTAATTAAAACACTTCACTCACACCCTTTTTAACTAGCTTGCCTATAAGCTCCCTGTGATCACACAGTTGTTTCTCTGCCTCTCTTTATTTACCTTTTAATCATTTTTTCCCTCAGAATACACATTAACCCTTGTTGTGCCGTGTTCACCCACAAACAACACTTGAGAGCAACACCTACATGGCGGCAGCATTAACCACTGCTTTGTCTGCAGTTACATGCCAGGTCATCTCTGTCTGTGATTAATTAGCATCCAATTCGTAACCCCCCTGAATTAGCAGCAGAGCACTCGGGCACACACACACACACACACACACACACACACACACACACACACACACACACAGGCCTTGTGTTGGCTGGATGATGTGTGAGTGTGAGGTGGAGTGATGTCAGCAACTGACATAAAAACTGGATTTATTAAAGAATGGATGAGGTGTCCAAACATGGCAATTAAGTTTGCTCATCCATATCGTTCAGCCCACAATGTGTGAATTATTATCTCTTACAGGCAGCGTGACCCATAGACTTTACATTGCCCTGGAAAAGTTTTACAAATCTTCACAAATCAAGTCGAAATTTTCCTTGTTCTCAGTTTCCAGCTTTAAAGATCAGATTATGGTGGTCTGTAAGGAATTGAAAAAAAAAAAAATCTTGCAGTACTGCGGTTTGCCACTGGGGCAAGGTGGCAGCAAGTCTGACTTGCTGCGCTGTAGCCAACTCTCTTAATACATTCATGCTGCCTACCCAGCACATGTCCAAAAAAAAAGTTCAGACTACTTTCTTCTTTTAGTGTCACTAACGAGATCATCACCAGAAAAATGACAGCGTTGCTCGTCTCTTCCAAAGCCTAAATCGAGCTACGTTCATGTTCTCAGTAACCTCTGGTGCAAAACCACTGAGGGAGGAGTTGGGTCAGCAAATTGTTAAACGTTGCTCAATCAACAGCCAAAGTTGGTTTCTTTAATCAGTCAATCACTGTGTAAAGTGGGTGAGAATGTCGGATTGTGTTTTTTCAGAAAGTAAAAAAGAAAATTGTCGGACACAGACCTCTAAGTGTTGATGTTGGAACGGTGTGGGGACAGGGTTTCTCAGGAGTTGTTGTTCTTCATCCTGAATCTTGAGTAATCTTCAACCTTGACGTGACTCTTGGTGGCATTTAAAGGAACATGTGATGCTCGGGAAAGTTTGGCGGCATTTTTACACCTTTTTCTTTTGTGTTCCTTATGAAGTTTATTCTGCAGAAACCATCACCATAATGAGTCTGTGGTAAATAAAACCTCCATATTAGAAGAATCAGTTCACCTGATCTCTCTGCTTGTAAATTACAAACAGCACATGTGGAAACTGGCACCCTGAATTGAAGTGTGAGAGCGAAGGTGTTAAAAGTACAACAGTAACCACAATGACCACGTATGTTTCTGCAGGTAATATTTACTGCATGTCATTTGTGATTAAATGAATGAAAATCACTATGTTGGATGCAGGTGTTCAGATCTGTAAAAGAATTGGACGCACTGACTTCAATGTTACGGGTTCTTTAACAGATTTGCAAACATCTCCTAGAAAACAAACCTTTTCTACTGTCTCAGGCCAGAGTGTGAAGAATACAGCCTTCCCATAATGCTCCACGCCTGACTACAACAACAGGCCTTACGGTTGACTGCCTTACACTCTCAGTGAGGTCTGACCCACTTGGCCCGTGCAGCCGCTCGGTCCGGTCCAGAGCCGCCAGCTGCTGTTGCCGCGGGTGATGATGAAGATGTTGGCACAGGCATCGACTCAGGTGCCGTCTCCAAGGGAACCAGCGGGACTGTGACAATCTGATCATCTCCGCGGCGACTGACACCTGACTGCACCCCCAACCTGGAGCGGCTAACACCGTCAGCTGTCCTCAACAGGCCTGAACGACAGAGGTACAGGAGGCTCGTGAATGGCAGGTGACCTGACGTGACATGTGAGGAGAGGACATACATGAAGGAACTGTTCTAAAACCAACAGTGAATTAAATGGTAAATAATCAAAGTTTTAAATCAGATTAAAAAAACGCTTTTTTGCTCTTTAATTGAATGTGTTTTCCACTGCAGGATGATGATGTGTCACAAAGTTTTTCCAGGTCAGAATAGAAATATATAAGCTGTTTAGCTCTTGGGTAGCTCAATCAAGTTAATTAGACTGCAATCAAGGCTTTATCATTATTTAACATTTTGCCTCTTTGATGTTGATGTTTTGGGTTCATTGCTCTGAGCATAGTGCACATACACGCATACAGGCGCGCGCACACACACACAAACACACACACACACACACACACACACACACTCAGTCTAAGCTCTTTTATATTTAGGTGATTATTTTTTATATGAGATTATTGACTTTGTATTGTGAGTAAAGGTTAAAAATGCTACACTGTGGATATGAGACGTTAAATGTAAAGTTAAATTAATCAAGATTTAAAATGTCAAAAGTTCAAATGTTTGGCCACATCACCTCTAGCACTCGTTTGTAAACGTGCCCTCTTTGATTTGTCATTGGCTCGTGTGATAACCGGGCTAATTTTAATTGGATGAGGCATTCATCAGGGCCGCTCTCATTGGTTTTGACCACCTTACTTCCTGTCCCCCAGGACACCATTAGGCGCTGCCAGGTCCGAGCCTGTTCGTTAAAGCTTGTCACGCTGCGCCGCTGCCACACATAACAACAGCAGAGAGAGGGAGAAAATGATTCAAAGCTCCCTCCTTAAAAACTGTAATGCTATATTTATAAGCCAGTATTTATAAACACATTTGCATATATCAAGATGAAAAAGTTGTTTGAATTGGGGGCAATTTGCATTTGGTGAAACATATGGCAGAGCCACGGAAGCCATGGGCCATGCCTTCATTACCCGATCTTCGTTTCATCAGCTCCTTGCTCCCCCGCTGAGCCTCCCCACGGCGGAGCCTTCTGTCCCCGAGGTTTCAGTGACAGGGGACAATATGTCCCCAAGGTGAGGAGCAGGGGGAAAGCCGCACGCACACCGCTCCTCCAATGATTATTTAATCAGACTCTTCACTCTGGATCTGAAAGAGGAGAGAGGTACAAAGTGGCGCTTATTACCCATTTGTTCAACGCAGGGAAAGGAGAGCGGAGAGAGATAGACAGAGTAGAGGGGAGAGAGGAGCGAGGGCTCGAAATGGCAGATCAGTTAACACTGCTGACAAATGGGAAGAGAAAGGTCCCGAGGAGAGGAGAGGAAAAGAGAGGAGAAGAGGAGAAGTGAGAGGAAAAAAAATGAGGTGGGAGTGAAAACGAAAAGGAATGAGAGGAGAGATGTGAGACAAAAGGACAGTGGAAAGAAAAAAAAGAGGAGAAGAGATCTAAGGACGAACACGGAAAGGGGTCAGTGATTTAACAAATGATTGAGCAAAAGAAATCAATCAGTCAATCAATCAATAGCTTTATTTGTCCCTAGTGGGGCTGTTGGTTATGCAGCAGTTGGACATTTAGGACACATAAAACAAAGGGCATGTAAATATAAGACTAAGACCAAAAAACATAAATGCACAGTAAAAATAATCAGTCAATTAAAAAGATAAAAAACCAATAAGTTAATATTATGCAAATAACTACCTTTTCCTCCTAGAGTTTAGGAGGGAGATGGCGGAGGGTATAAAGGAGTGTTTGTATCTGTTGGTTTTAGCTAGTGGAAGTCTGAGGAGGGTACCAGATGGCAGAAACTGAAACTGTTGATGTAAAGGATGGGAACAATCAGACAGGATGGATTCTGCTTTCTTAGATAACTGTTTGTTGTAAAGATCCAGCAGAGTTTCCTGTGCAGTGCCAGTACATTTCTGTGTTTTACCTCAGGTGTTTAAATGGGGTGTCGTCAAGGAAAAAAAGGAAATATGACGAGATCTAAAGATATAACTTTTTAGTGAAGTAGGAGATTGAAATGTAAGATTTTAGCATTTGTCTGAGATACAAAAGCATTTGTGAAAAAAAACAGTAGACAGTGATGGAAAGTACATTTACTTAAGTACAGTTTTTAAGGCACCTTTTACTTCTACTTCACTACAATTCAGAAGGAAATGTTATACTTTTTACTCTGTATTTGACAGCTATAGTTGCTTTTTTACATTACATTCAAAATATAATCATCTTAAAAAATATGATGCTTTGTTATAGATTAACTATCTCCAGTTACAACATTAAAATGCTGCTTACACCATCAGTGATAATAATACAATAAAATAATTTATATATTAATATATAACTCAGTGAATACTTTTGATACATATGTACATTTTTACACTCATATAAACCTGATGAACTTAACTACAGTGGAATTTTGAATGAAGGACTTTAACTTTTAAAGAAGTTTTTTTTTAGCATTGTGTTACAGTATATCTGCTTCAACTGATATAAAGCATCTGAATTCTTCCCCCTCTAATGATTGAATTAACCCCCCCTAAAAACTTAACAAGATGCAAACTAAATATAGAGGCACAAAAGAGCGGAAAGGAGAATAAAAGAGGTGGGTGGGCGTTGGGGTTTGGCGTTGGGTGGAGGTCCTGCAGGTGAGGGTTTAGCCTGTCTCTCTTTCTCTCTCTGCCTGGCTGCAGCTTGGCGTGCCACTCACACCAGTGCCACATTTGCATGTGCAAAAAAGCCCTGTGCTGAAGTGCTGTGGCGGCAGCCTCCCCCCCCCCCCACTCGTCAGTGTGTGTGGTCGAACCTGTTTGCGATTTGTTTAAGTGCTTATGAAAGCTCCTCATCCACAGCCGCAGCCTGTCTCTCAGACCCGATAAGTTGTTTTGACATGTAATACCTGCTTTTTCCAGGCTCCTGGGTTAGGAGGTATCTCTGTGCAGGGAGGGCTTAGAAAATGGCACGCAGGTCACAGTTGTGTGTCACGGTTTCTGCCCTCAATGTTTGTCTTTCTATTTCCATACTCTGATTCCATTTGGTTGGAGCCGAATTTAGAGCCAGGTGGTTGTTTTTGAAGGTCATTCGGGGTATTTAAGGAGTACCCGTCCACAAACATACACCTGAGGGCCTAAATTTAGGCAAGTGGGTCCAGCTTTAAGACCTGTTTTGTGGCCGTCAGATTTAAATGTCAAACGTAAAATGGATGAAAACAGACATGAATCATTCAATTACAAGGTTTTGAGAGGTGAGGTTAATGTGCAATGAAGTTAAATTACACTTAACTGTTTATGAAGATGTATTTTTACACTTTTACAACCTCGTGATGGTTAAATGTTGACAACATAAGAACATAAACATAAATTATTTTGGTGTAGAATACACTGCTAGTCACTGGGATATTTTACAAATGTGTTTCTGTCTAATTTCAGTAGGACGTCATATAGAGAGTTCATTATGTTTTAGTTTAGCGTATTAAACACTGAGCTGTTGTGTAGTCATTCTTTGCCATATTAGTGCTATAAAAACATCTAAATTTAATGATTTTACTGTTTAGTAATAGCAAAGCTTTTAATTGAAGTGTATTTTTTTTTTTTGCATTTTTATTGAAGTTAACAGATCAAAATGTTTTTAATAAGACACAAAGGATGAAACTTGGTCAGATCTGTTTCTGTGCTTACTTACATGTGGAGATGCAAGGTTTTCGCCTGACAGCAGTATAATGCAGGTTAATGCAGTGGTTGGTCACCTGCCTGTGTTCAAATAGTAACCGGGCATCTCCCTGAAAAAAGGGTGCCATTAATCTCAGCCAGGCCCAGACAAAAACCGCTCCTCGGCTATGTAAACAGTCAATTCAAAATACTGGTTTAATTAATTTCCCTTTATGATAATGATTTCATCTGGGCCAATAAATAGTAATTTTTGCTGTTTTTTTCCCTCAGTGTAACCCCAATATTATTTCTGCCGTTTAGTTGAAGCTAAAACGGGGGCAAACAGGATGAGCGCGTCATTAACGCCACGCGTCGACATGCGGCAACGGGGGGAAAAGCATCCAGTCTGTTAATAAGTAATGACTGCCCAAGATCACAGGAACCTTACACTACAACAAAACAAGTTAAGCACAAGCTTTGATAATGACTGTTAATAATTCAATATGTGTAATTATTGCTTTACAGGAAAGCACAATGGCGGCGGTTTGCTGTAGGGACGGTGGTAGCAATTAAAGAGATGAGAGATCGGGGTCAGCGGATCAGCAGGAGGCGTCGCGAGGGTTCTTGTTGAGTCGACGAACGCTGACCTTACAGGTGTTCTTACAAAAACTTGCAATTTTCATGAGAAGCATAAAGAAAAAAGGCTGAAAATAAAGAGCAACAATGATTTATTTTTGTTCTCGTCTGTTTTGATCGAACATTTAGAACATCTTCACGTCTCCTTGCACAAAAACTCAAATTTCTTGATCAATGGGTAACCCTTCCATGATGACATGCACAGCTTTCCGTACAGCTTCTCTCACTGCTGTCTGTGTGTGTGCGTCGTATCTGCCACCTACTACTTCCTCAAATTTGCTTCTCCATTGTCCCCGAGACCTTGATTCGCACTAGCCAAATGTCGAGGTTGCACATTTGCAACTCAAAACTAACCAGATCAATGATAAACGTAATCACTCTATTTGTCATCCCCAGATTTGAATTTCACAATGAGTGTGTGGAAAAGAGGAGGGAGAGAAAAAAAAACTGGAAAGATGTCTGACTTCTCTCAAAATCAATGTCTTTCAACAGCCCTCGCTCCTCTTTGACACGAAAGGGCATTCACACACATTTGGCGGCCATTGTCGGCTGCAAAATGACTAATCATAACATCATTGATGTGTTAAAAAAACGACTACAGACGACAGTACCATTGACAACCTTTGCTCCCATCCAGAGAGAAAGAGTTAATTTGATCATGATGACACCAGTCTCTTTTCAAGCCCCTTTTCAGGCCAGCAGCAGCTGGGGCTGGAAGAGCAAGAGATGGGATGAATCCTCGGCAAAGTGAGGGGGAGAAAAATAACAAGAAGAGTCGTTATTACGTCTCCATTTTGGGACTGAGAGGGGTTTCTGAATTGCCCTGGATTGCGCTGGTGCGCTCGTTCATTCCTATATAGGCCCTCAGAGCGGCAAATGGGCCTTGGGCCAGTGTGAGGCGCTGGAGCTGGAACAAGAATAAGATCACAATTGCATTTAAAGCCCAGAGATGGAAAGAAGAGGAGGAGAGACAGAAAGAGGGAGCCTATGAGCCCTAATTGCCAGATGGTGAATATTTTCGCTCCCTTTCAACGGCGCATTAATTGCAGGGCTGCCCGGGGGTTGAGACGTACTGATCAGTGTGGCAGAGGATCCTGACCCTGATTATCCCCCCTCAGACTCCCCTCGCTGGAGAGACAGTGAGCAGTAGGGGGGGTGTGGGGGGTCTAAGAAGGGAGAGGAGGGGGGTTTTGCAACAGTTAGTCACCCAATCGTTTGCCTACTGAGCCACCTGGGCCTTGACACTTTTGGGTTTCAAGTTGGAAAGGAGGCAATGGTGAGCAGGCAGGGATGAGGGTCTTTATGGGGCAGGAGAAGGGGTATGATGAGGATAGGTAGTGTGGTGAGGGGAGGGAGGGAAGACAGACCACCCCCCTGTGCTCCTCTCTCCTCCCAGTCACCCACCTTTCCCCCCTCCTCCTCCTCCTCCTCCTCCTCCTCTTCTACCCCACCCCACCCTCTCCTCAGCCCCACAGCTCCTCAGCTCCTCGTTTACATATCTCCAAAAGATGTAATTGAATTAAATAAAGCTTTCCTTCGGGGCAGCTGCCACAGCTGCTGTTTGTGGCATGTCAAAAGGCCCGCCACTTTAAGAGCACTTACATATGCTCCAAATTAGCAGGTCAGATAGGCGGACGCACGATGACAGGGCCGAGGCTGCCAGCGCGACAAGGGGCCCACAGCTGTGAGCAATTCACTAACAGAGTGGGGGCTCTTTCAGACCCCTGATTATGAAGGGCAGCGGTGCACGTGCTTATACACACACATACACTTACAGGCAAGCTTGTAGACACACACACACACACACACCTATTCATATGTAGACACAGGGGTCACTGCAGTATTTAGGAAGCATTACTGATTTATTAAAGGATGATAAACACAGTGACCCTTTAAAAAAAACACAATTTAAAAAATAATGAAATCACCAAAATTGTCAAAAATATCAATGAAAACATTACTGTATTTTATTGATGGACACATTACAGATAATTGGTGTGAATCAACGCATGCCTCTGCTTTCTACATTAAGATAAAAAACAAGAACTGGTCACAAAAATAATGAATGAAAAAAATGAATTTGGTGCAGAATTAAATGCAAATTTACTGTAAATATTATTTACATTGTTGTATATTTCATTATATTTCAGTTTATATTCTTTTTATTGAAAAAAGGGATTTTATCATTTATACTAACAGGATAAACTAGTGACATTTTATTGTCTTGTTTCTTGCAACACACACACACACACACACACACACACACACACACAAAACTAAAATTAACTGGAAAATTCACTTAAGGACAAACCAGAGACAGTAGTTCATATTGAATATCCTACCAGTAGACAACACTGGTTTCTTGTAACCATGAAGGTGATTTTCCATGAAAGCTAAATAAACTGTGGTTCCAAGTGTCGTTAAGTTTAGGGCAGGTCAGAAAATAACAGTCTCACACACCATTTGAAATATGAAAAGGTCCAACCTCTGAGAAACAGTGATGCATCAATCAAAACATGTGTTTGTGTGTATTGATGCATGTTTGCATTTGAATGTGTGTATATGAATAACTAACTTTTACATATTGTCTGCACTGTGTAGCTTGTTCATAAATGTTCAAATTTGGATTGTAAAAAGGTACTTTTTCTGTCTTTGATTCATTATTTTGTGGCTGTGTAAGCACTTGGGTATATTTGGGTCTTCACTTTAACTTTATTTCAACTTAAATACCTAAATAAAGATCTGTCAATTAGCCAATCAATCTCTGTTTGTTTTAAAGGCATGTACAATGCTGCACATACATATAAGAAGAGACACATTCGTAGTTGTTTTGACTCTTCAGTCCATCAAAGTGCTGGATTTGAAAGGAAACTATGACCATGAGGTTTAGTGCTGACTGTCAACTTTTTAATTTGTGGGTGTTTATGTCCACATCAGATAAACAGTGAGGCCGCTTTTTATACACATCCTGATTTTAGGGTAAAGAAAGTAACTGGAAATGTTTGCAAAATTGTATAATGATTGTATAAAATTGTATAAAATCCAAACACTTCTTCGTTGGTGGTGCTTTGCCAGGATGCAGGTTTATTTTGGGGATTTTTTGACTTGAGTCTGGTCTCAAACAGGTGAGTCACATAATCACGTTGTTTGTTAATTGCACAATATCAAATAGAAGATAAAATATAAAAAGTCAGATTAAAAATTATATCAGTTGGCTCGAGGTTATGTGACTGACTTGGCCAGTCAAGAACACTTCTTGGTTTCTTTTCCTGTATGTTTTATAAGCGTTGTCCTCCTGCATTGTCCTAAAATTGGGTAACTATGTATAAACTGAGATACAAGTCCAATAAAAAGGATGTAAATAACCTCAAATAAGTTGAAAATACCCCATACTTGTAGTTTTGTTTGTAACATGCACTGCCCATATCATAAACTGTAAATGTTGCAAAAATCATAAAAACAACAAGTCAATATTTGTGTTGTAGCAATGATGCTGTTCATTGAGGGTTTGGATGTGATGAGCAGAGGCCTCTTTAAAAAAGGATGTCAACACTTCAGTTGAGTTACTGTACACTATGTATCCAGTGAGACATGCCTGTCATATCGTAATCAACTGTTGTGAACAATCATCTAATGACTTGTCACTCAAGGTCTGCTGGGCAATTATGTAGCATTTGCATGGCAGTGAATGGTGTTTATGACAAATAATCCATGTCCTAATTGCTTGTCTGTTTTCCTTAAGACGTGTAGTGCTGATAGGATGTGATTAGCTGGAGGCTGAAGAGTAAAAACAAAGTTGACACGGATCATACAGGTTATGTTTAGCAGCAGAGGGAAGACTTTTAGGATTGTCTAATGTATAGGGAAAGGCTTTTGTGTTGCTACATTGTGTTTTTGTACAAACTTTTTTAAAAAGTTCATACCAAATCACATTGTTTCCTTCTTCTTTCTCTGTCTCTTTGAAGACTTCAGTGACTCTCGCTGGCAAGAAAATATGGTTCACAGTGATTTTTGTTGGCTATAAAGGCAATTTCACCTAACTGCAGATATTACAATCATAGTGGATGAAAATGTAAAAACTGTTCTGTAAATGAGTGTTTAAAAGAGTGATTTGTGCATCATTTTTGAGGTAAAACAAATTCTGGATTGTTTCAAATGAATAAATGTCAGCCATAATCCTTTTTTTCTGCTAAAAAGCAAACTTTTTTTAACTATGCTAGCCAAAAGTGAAGTAGACTGATGTCTCAGTAAACTGCATCTTTCTTTTTTAACCATGCTAGCGCCATGGCTGTAGGGAGGGGCGATGGATTGAAATGAGATGGTACAAAGATTCATGTTTCCCAGAGGATGACTCCTACTGACTTTGGTGATCCTCTGATTTTTCCTCTTGTGCCACCATGAGGTTGACATTAATGTTTTGGGTTTTTTTTTACTGAAATATCTCAACAACTCCATGAAATTTGTTATATTTCAAATATCCATGGTGCACAGGATAAATCCCCTGACATTTCCTCTAGCACTATCAGCTCAAAATTAAATTTATTTTAAATTGCAAAATTAAAACAGAACAATGGTACAAACATACAGGTAAACTAGAGGTTCAGCATTGCAGGATTCATGTATCACAGGTGCAAATTGTGATTGATTGTGATGATAATTGGTTCATATAAAACATAAATAACAAGATAAACATAAAAATACATAAGAATAAAAAACAAAAACAGTGAAACTCTAGAAACTTTCCCATCAACCTCAGCTGTATTTTGTATTTAGTGCTAATTATCAAATGTTAGCGTGCTAACATGCTAACCTAACATGGTGAATATGGCAGAGACTCTTAATCTTGTTGATGCACCCAAAAATGTTGCGAAGTTAAAGGTTTCTGATGATTTGATGGGCATGTTGGGACACAGATTATTAAAAATCTAAACCAAACAATGAAGAATGATTCAATTAACAGAACCAAACAATACTTTACATGTACTCACACTGACTGTTTGCTAGCTGTCTTATATGCTCTGCCACTAAATATTTTTCCCAGCATTCTTTGCTTCAAATCATAATATGAAATGAAATGCCTTTTTAGAAAAGTTAAATTAGAGAAAAGATTGTTATCTTTTCTTCTCTTCATAGTCAACATACATGGAGAAATCTTGTACCTGAATAACATCAGGCCAGACTGCACACTGAAATCACTTTTCATGCTACTGTAAGATTTTCAAGTATGAAGAACCAACAGCTACAATATACAGATGTCACATCAGTCTTCTACTCATAAAACTTTATGGGTTGTTTCTTGTCATAAACTGAGTAGATTCTTCCTCAAACTGACAAACTTTGAAGAGGACTAAAACAGATTTTTGGGATTAATGGTGTGTTTTTTCAGAACTAAAAAGAGTGAAAGGCTTCGTTGTCACCTGGAAAATGCAGCCAGACTCAAAGAATAAACACTTCACAGTTCCGAAAAGAGGCACTTTATTTTATAAAGACCAGAAGAGCACAAACCGAGGAGAATCACGACTAATCCAGCGTCCCTCTTCTGTGTCCTATTCATTTAAAAACACATTGTTTGACTTTATCTGCAGACTCCTGCAGGAATAAAGGTTGTCAAACAGAATTTTGAATAAATAAATCATCTTTGACTATATATCTGTGGACACCTTAATACTTGGCACTATAATTTTGAATTTGAGGGCGTTATTGTTTTTTGTTGTCCTGTGGCGGGCAGAAAGGCTGTGACTCAGCTGTTTGCATGCAACATTGGAGAATAATGGATGTGAAGGCACACCAAACACGCCCTTTAAAAATGCATGAGCGCCCCCCAAAAACCACCCTCTCCCTCCGCAGAATAGAGCTATCACTGGTGCCTGTTATCTCCCCGAACCCCCAGGTAGAAAATGGTAATGATACCACTTAACATCGCTGCACATATGGAGGGAAAATGGAAATGCCAACAGCACCTCAACTATAAAGCAAATCAAATTGAAATATTAATCCGCTGATTAATATAACATTATGAGAGCCCATTCTCTTTGTTGTTAAACAACAAAGGGTTGCAAAATAAGCAACTGCCTAAGAGGTAAGGGGTTTAAAAGAGTCCCACAGAGGTGCTAAAGCCCCTTTCAAACATCATTACTCTGCATAATGTATTCCCTTCCACAGTGCTGAGATTTGATATTGATGTTTACTCATTTATTTTTTAATTAACGTTCGTTGTTAATGAATTCTTTGATGAGAGGCATTTTGTAAATCATTATCCTTGGAAGAGGAAAAAAAGGATGCAAGGCTCTTGCCCCTTATACTCGTGACAGAAGAAAAAATGCAAGGTGTAAGGGGAAAAAGTTGCAGATGAGAAGTGGGGTCATTGTTTAAAGTTTGTTTTTTGATGCGTTGATTTCCCCCCCCCCCCACCCATTCGCCTCCCGTGTTGCTGTTTTTCTGATTGCATCTTCTATCTACAGGGATGAGCGCACGGAGCCGACAGGGACTCTTGCAGGAGCTCTGTGTGTGTGAGGGAGTCGGTGTGGATACTTAGCTAATTACAGGAATATAACTCAAGGCTTTCAGCGAGACGCTCCAGTGGGGAGGAGGGGTGCAGTTTTATCCACGGAGCCCTTGGTGGAACTCTGTCCTTCCCCTCTTTAATATTGATCACTGGGGATCTCTTGGAGGACACAAAGTAGGCTTGGAGGTTGGGAAAGTTTGTTGGACCAACAGTTTACTCTTTCTCACAAGTGTCACAAGCGTTTCATACTTTTTCCAGCATCATGGGCCATTATGAGTGATCTGATGTCTGTCTCACAGCCTACATGACATCCAGTTTACTTTGTACCATGTCAGTGAAATTTAGCCCCAGTTTGTGCCTCTGGGGTATTACCATTATATTCAAGTCAAAGCATCCGATTTTCCTAAAAAAATAATTACCCAGCCATCTTTGAAAAATCCAGGTCGTTCAACAACACTTACCGCTGTTCTGAAGGTATTTCCAGCATCTTTACAGACTCTTCTAATAAATATTCAATCTGTTGCTTAATAAAAAAAAAGACTTTTAACCTGTTTGAAAAATTAAACTATATATTTGTGACCTGTTTTTACAGATTACAGATGCATACTACTTTAGTAGGAATGTTTAATCTTGGAGCTGAGACATGACATTGAGAGATGGACCAACACATTCTTGGTTTTGGTGTTTTCATGGTATTTATTGTCCAAATACCATGAAAAATATAAAATATCACCAACCTTAACTAACAAAATTTTCAGCATGAAACCCCTTTTTGACATAATTTATGGCCTGCTTAATAAAAAAAGCCTTTCGATGTGCAGGTACGATACTTTTTGATGTTACAGAGTAAACCTTTCCTGCGCAGGACTCCCATTGCATACCAACACATAAAGTACTCCTGGGAAACCGTGCATGTACTATATGTACTGGACTTCACAATATAAAAAAGTTGTTCTTGACTTCTTCTTTAGTCTTCTTTATTAAAAACATGGAGTGATGAATCCTGTTTGTCTGTGTTGTAACAGCTGCACAAATTGCTCTTCTGTTGCATTTCTGAGTAGCCATTCAGGGTGTGTTATGACACAGATTCCCGTCACCACTGATGTATGAACAATTTTTACGAGGAGGGAAATATATTGAAATATATATTGACACTATGTGTTTTAGTGAGAGACTGTTAATGTAAACATAAAGAAAATTCCACAGGGTACCTTTAAAAAGAGACAGAGAGAAGAGGTCAGCAGGGATTTTCCAATATTGACAGCAAGACACAGCAATCGGTTGCTGCACATTGTTCAGGGACTGTGTGTGTATGATACTGTAGGCTAGTCTCTGTGTGAGGTTTGGACCAGTTGGCCATGGATGAGTCTCAAGCCCCCAACCCATCTGGAGCCATCTTGGAGATGAAGCAAAAACCTGGAGCTTGTCCATCTCTTGGCAGGGCCGGTCTCGTCTCTACACATACAAGGCTGATCATCTCTAATCCTACCAAAGAATTAATTGCTTAATTGGATCAATTAGGTGTCCCAATAGGTCCCGATGACGTGCGGTGGGCGCATCAAATAATTATGAATCAAATCTGAATCAATATTTGAAAGGACTGTGTGGTTGTTGCATTCAGGTTGTTGAGTGCTGAGAGTTATTTGCGTCTCCATCATGTGATGTTGAGACAATTCTAGGCAAGTTTCAAAATCTTACTTAATATCCATTTGCTCATGTCACAATCTCATTTCAATCATGCAAGCACTTTTTCGAGTTTGCGTCACTCGACGACATTATGCAGTGCTTGTTTTTGAGACAGAAGAACTATTTTCATGACTTATGGCATTTGCAGTATCTCAAAGATCGCACTGCTGTTTTTCTTCCTTCAAGCCAGTTTTAAATGGAGCCAAACTGCACAGCTTTAAAGGCACATTCATCAAAAAGCGAGTACGAGTGCAATGCAGATGCTGCCACTTTTTCTTAAAAAAAAAAAAAAAAAGAAAAAAAGATTGCAAGTAGAATTATGGCTTTTCATCAGCCGATAAATTTCACTTGTGATTAATTGCAACACTCACTTTTGGGATCACTTCTACACAAAAGAGCATTTCTGCTTTGTAAAATTCATATAAAAGAAATGCAAATCAATGGTGTTCTTGGCACCAAACATATGCTACCACAATGCCAACAAGCCTGCCCCTGACAACCCCAGCTGGGGGCTTGTAAGACTTGCTCTTGGCAAAAGACGTTTTTTCCACCCGCTTTGCAAATGATCACCAATTAATACGAACAGCATCCAATTCTAATTTTGCACCTGGTAAGATTGTGAGTATCTTGTAAAGCTCTTCTAAGCTATGGATCAAAATTACTGGATGTTCTTCCCCCCTCCCTTTTGGGATCACAGCAGAAAAAAAAAAAAAAAAAACGATGGCAAAAGTCCATAACCCATCAACATCAGTGGAAACCATGAAAATGACCGTTTAGCTAGAAAGGTGTTGTGTTTCAGACGGTGAAAAGAGAGTTTAGCTGAAGGGGTTTCAGAGGCAAGAAAGAGTGGGCTCTTTTCTCCTAACACAACAACATGATGCTGATACAAAAATAAATCTGTAGAAAAGGAAAAAAAACACAGACCTGTTCCCCCTCTCATGAGATCTGTCTTTTGTTTCTTGGATCCACACAAATTTAGCCATTACTGTCTTTAAAAACACCAAGGTTCCCCAGTCTTTTCACTCTAAAACCTTCAGAGGGGTAGGAAAGAGAAATTAGGGATGTGTGTATCACTTGGTAACACAGCAGCATCCATCCATGTGATGAATTCCACATATTTCCCAAAGAAATTGAACTATAACAATTCAAAGGCGTTTCACGTCACTAATTGCTCATCAGCGTTCTGAGCATCTCTCACTCTCTTTCTCTCTCTCTCCATCTCTCACTCTGAAATTGATACTCGCCATACGACTTATGATGGATAGGAAGCTTTAATGAGCTCTTACAAGCAATTAAGTAATCAGGGAACCCTGCTGCTCAGCGCTGGAGCTAGCAAGAGCAGTGACAAACGGAGGCCCATCAGTACTGTAATCAGCACAGGACACAGTCACCGCTGCTCACCACTCCCTAACCAAGGGCAGCAATGGGCCGAGCAGCAGGCTCCCATCTCATGTTATTGTTTTGTCTGCAAATAGTCTCTGAACTTCGTGACTTGGAGACGTGCTCTTGTTGGAGTCTTCGCATCCAAGATGCTTTTTCTGGAAAGTTACATGGTTGCCTTATTGGCATGAGAAAGAAAAACGGAACAAACGAGCCAAAATAAAAGTTGTAGTCAAAAATACCAACAATGGACTTAATTGCATAGTGCCAAAGAAGTGCACATGACTCTGAAAGTTAGTGTCCAACAGAGCGCTGCAGGGCCCACACAGCTTTATACTGGAGGAGCAGTAATGGGCAACAAGTAACAGGTGTGGAGGTAGGTCCTACTAAGTCCTGATTAGGCTCATAAAGAAACATGACACCTTTTTGTAGGAATGAAGGGGAAAAAGACAAGGAAAAGAGGGCAACATCAGCCACTTTAACCACAGTCAAATAATGATCAATTACTGCAAAAGTGGAAATCCCTGTACTTAAGTCATACTTTTGTTACTTTGTCACAAACAATAATTTTAACCAAATACAAATCCACCAGCCCACATTTGAAAGTTAAGATTCACTGCAGAATACCAGCCAGATTCTGATGATTTGTTTTGAAGACACATCTCATAATAATAATATTTCAGTGCGAAACAATCTTGCTGTCATGTCAGACCTAATTTGTTTGTGGCACTTGGTTTTCTTCTGTTTCCTTTAAATGTATTTTTGTCTCATGTTTTAAAGGTGCAGTGTGTAGAATTTAGTGCAGAACTGACTTGGCAGCCCGCCATATTTCTACAGTAGCCCAGAACAGACAAACCAAACACTGGCTCTGGAGAGGTTTCACGGCCGCCGTAAGTTCTCCTACACACTTGCTCATTGTTTTTGTTCTCATGCTGCAAATTGACAGCTGGTGTGTCTCCCTGTTGTAGTCTGTATAGGATTTCTTTCTGTATCACTGTTAAACATATGGTATGTTAAGGTACACAATACAGTGGTGTTTGAAATATCGAGAGGGTGACTTGAGGAAAAATACATTTTGGAGAATTTCTGGATGATTGTGCCCTTTCTGTCAAACTAGCCAGCAGTTAAAATAAGACTTTGCCTTGGACACAAAATGCTGCTGCTGCACGGCACCAAATAATCCAACATTACTACACATCATACATCTGAGTTGAAATTTAGTTAGCTAGCTGGCTAACATTTACAGAAATATTGATTAATTTAAGTTGCCCTTATAAATAAAGAAATGCTTTGTGATGAACTCTGCTTAGAGGTTACTTGTCAGTTGATGCTAGCTGTGGGCTAGCTAACTTTAACAACGTTTTAGCTAAATGGCAGCTAAGGAATAAAAATAAAAAATGTGTCACATTATTAAAAATCTATATTAACCAAATTATTCGCAATGGTAGTGACTTCTTTGGTGAACACATCACACTGATAGCGCTTTGCTAACTGACTCTCTTTGTATTTCTGTTTGTGTACAGATTAAACAAACATAGAATGCGCTAATTAATGAGCTTTGGAGGTGCTGGAAAGCGTATTTTTGAACAGTGGCTGTGATGGACCACACTTAATAACTAATTAACTAATTGACACCTGGTGTTTGAAAGGTTATCTCACTTTTACCAATTTTGAATTGAAATCCTCAAAATCTCTGAACGACTGTTGCAGGATAGTTTGAGCTTCCGTGTGTTGAATGTGGTAAACAATTCATGTTGTGACAAGGAAAATGAAATCTAATTGCAAGACTTGGCGTTCTCAGCTCCCTGCTCACCTGGGGCGCCTGAGCTGGTGAGCTCCACGTTCTCAGCTCGGCATTCTCACCCACCCAAAGCATGTTAGGCGCCCCAGGGCGGCGTGACACCTCTCCCACACTCTGCAACTCCTCTGAATAATTCTGCCCCGACCATACGTCTCACATCTCATGCCGTTTTGGGGGCCTGAGACGATGCGTTTCACATTGAAAATCAAATATGTTGCTTATTAATAGGACGACTTTGGCGAACGCTACCTGGAGAAATGCCGGAGGGGGGAGCTGGAAGAGAGGGACGCCTACAGTGTGGTGCACTTTCTCTCTCTTCTGTGCAAAGGGAAAAACAGCTGAGGGTGCAGATTTTTCATCGCTAAACTGGCACAGTTGATGTAGGTGCACACACACACACACACACACACACGCTGTATGGAAATCAGAGAGCCAGGGTGTGTTAGTCAGCCATGCATGAAAAGCACAGAGCTTCATGTGTTTACTGTACGTGTGGGGGGAAAGAAAAAGACAGATAAAGGGAAAGGGGAGGAAAGGGGACAAAAAAAAAGTGGACTCCATGATGATCCATCACATGGACCCCCACGTGAGCTTTTCTTTGTTTCAAGGCAGACGAGAAAACACCAACACACAAACACACATGCCATGTCAGTCAAAACAAGGCCTGATATTTGGGTGGCAGCGCTACCAATAAAAACAGTGCCAGTTATTTTTGTTAGCTACCATCTGGTCCATTATATTCCTCCTTATTCAAACACGGACTCCTGCGCTGTGCAGTTTGTTTGTTTCATGGTACTGACACAAAAAGGCTGTTTTTAAGAACAACAAGGCTGCCGATGTCTCTCTCAGACTAAACGGAGAGCGAGCTGCGCCTCGCCGTGCCGCTAACTTGGCGTCATTTCCTCAGATTCCGTACAGATTGCACCAGCTAATTATGATCTAATAACTGGCAGACTGTCTGTTTCAATATTATTACAGGAAGAGTAGGTTAAATGAATAGCTCATCATCTGCCCCCTGTATCAGTCATGTTGTTTTAATGATCATATTTCCACCATTAAATCTTAATAATATGTCAAGATCATAAGGGAGACATGTCAATTTGGGGCTTCAATGAGAATTAAGTCAAGGATTGCTGAAGTTGAGCCTGTTTTTTTTTTCTTCCCTGTGAAGGCTTGATTTCGTTAGCAGTGTCCGCACACACACAAACACACACACACACATACACGCACACACCACACCAGAACAGACACAGAGCTGCTTCTGAGTCAATCTTATATTCAAGAAATTAATTTCTAATCCCTGATTGATGTGTGGATGCTGCACAGGAAAGAGGCAGGGGTAAATGTTTTCTAGCTTTGGCATGCTCAAGAACCCAAATATGCTCATTCTCATTTAGTTAATGAGATTATTTCCATTTATTTTCCATCTTTTCTTTGAGATCATTTAAAATGTATTTTCACTCATGAGCTTGGAAACAAACAGCTGCTGAAAACTCACCTCATGTCCATTTTGTAGCTGTTCTGGAGCTTTCAATATATACGATTTTCATCAGCAGATAGTTTGCCCAGTTGTGATTGAAATGTAGGTGTTCAGATTTTTTTTTTCTGAAAACTTTAAAGACTTCTCGTCCCTTTTGAGTGTCAAAGTTTATTCTTTACTTTGGAAACAGCAGTCCATTTAGTAGCTGCTAATTTGAGTTTTTTTTTTTTTTTAAATTTAACAATAAACAATAAATCTGTTTTAAGTTGAAACATCTAAAGTAGATAACTTGTTAAAGGACCAGTCTGTAGGATTTAGTGGCATTCAGCGGTGAGGTTGCAGATTGAACCTATGGTGGCCACAAAACTTATGAAAAACGTGAAAGGCCCTCTCTAGAGTCAGTGTTTGGTTTGTCCGTTCTGGGCTACTGTAGAAACATGGCGGTGCAACATGGCAGGCCCCGTTGAAGAGGACCTGCTCCCTATGTAAATATAAAGGGCTCATTCTAAGGTAACGAAAACACAATGATTCTTATTTTCAGGTGATTATACAGTAATAAAAACATACTTATGAATATTATATTCCATTTCTGCCAATAGATCCCCCTAAATCCTACACACTGGTCCTTTAAGTGACTAAAATCGAGGTGTGTTTGATGCTGGAGGATTATTTCTTGGAAGACACTTTGAATCCTCTGTTGGAGTCTAAATTACAGCACATTAAACTTTGAAAGGCCTCTAAGGACCCAGGCACTTTTTGGATGGACTTCTAGAGTCCCTGAAAAAAAAAATCACTGCTTTGAGGTACAAACCTGTATTCTAATCACTCTTCCCTCAAGGTTTTCTGTTTGTGAGGTAGCGACAGTCACTGCATACAGCTCCCAGCTAAGAATAGCTGCAGGAGAGGGGAGAAAGCAGCAAAGTGAGGAAAGTGAGGCAACACGAAAGGCAGAGAGAAAGAGAAAGAGAGGGAAGAGAAGAAGGGGAGAAAAAAAATAGGAAGTGGGTGACAAAAAAAAATAACTCAGGAGGGAGTGTGAATGAGACAATGGCTCTGTCAAGGAGTCAAACGAAGTAAACATCATCAGTGCGATTCAGCAGTGACTCAGTCTTGCTCTGGACTAAACACGACACTGGAAGTGCGATGGGACGATCAATCTAAATCAATCAAGTGTCTGAGGGGGTGGTGTGTGTGTTTGTGTGTGTGTGTGTGGACAGGCGTGGGGCCTATCAGTGCGGTAACGGGGTGTACCCTGCCCCGAGGTCACTGCTCTGGTTAGAGGGAGTGGAAATACATGTATATATATCTGTGTGTGTGTGTGAATGGGTCTATTGAAGGATAGCATGCTGCAGAGTTAATAAAAGAGCATTGTGTGAGTGTCTGTGTGCAGGAGGGGGCAAATATAGTCAATGAATCCATTGAAGGACAGCAGCCTGTATACAATTAATAGGAGTGAACAGGGATTGTATACTGTAGTTGTTGTATAATGTATAATGTGTAATGGGCAGTATGGTGGAGAGGAAGCTCACACAGGAAGTCACTGCTACACTGTCAGAGATGAGGTTGTGATGGTGGCGTGTAGCATGTCTGACTTTCATATAGGAGACCAGAGTTTGATCTTTCCCTAACCTTAACCACACTGGTGCCATGTGCAGATATTGTAGCAAGAATTTTAAAAATGTTGGCTCTGAATGTAAAAAAATATATTTGGGTTTTGCAGAATCACCCAATGTTGACGTTCTTGTATGGCGACATGGTTGCAGCAGCATCGGCTCTGCATCTTGACTGTTTTATAGGAAGCATCTCATTAGGACTGTTGTGGGATGACTTCGCTGGAAAGTGAGATTACTCTTAAAATTCTGGCTCAGATTAGGGTTTGGCTGATATAATCTTGAAAACCAATACTGACATTATTAGTGTCATTGACGCTGCTTATATATTCGATCGTTTTGGTACCAACTTCTACATAATAATCCTTTTCAGTTTCTCTGGGAACGTTATTCCTGAAGAAGCCTCTGAAACAGCAAGGACACAGCCCAAGTGCTTATTATTTTGTGTTAGCGGTTCTTGAATGCACAATAGATAGACAGATGGTCACATTTCCTGATTTATTCACAATCATTATACTCAGGTCTTTAACTTCAACTTCAGCCGTCTGGCCATCTTGTATGTCATGTCTGTCTTCACTGTAAAAAAAAAAAGAAAGAAAAAAAAGGCAGATGTGCAAATAGCATCACTGTATGTATGTAGTGTCCTTATATTACAAAATAACACACAGAGAGCTGCAGTTTTCAGTTTTAACAGGGCTGAAATCATTCCTAGTTCCATGCCTTTAATTATGAATCTTATTAATGCTTCAATGTCTCAAAAATAAAATAAGAGCAAAAATAAGAAGACAAATTAAAGTTACCACACTGTATATATTTATCTATCTATCTATCTCTGCCTCTCTCAGACCATCAGCTACCAAACAACCCTACTGTTGAAGTGGACGTCTAAAATAGAGCACTGGCAAAAATAACAATGTCGTTTCACATGCTCTAATGCCAGTTGATCAATAGTAATTACCTACCTGTGGACCTGGCTAGCGGAGCTCCTTATGCCCCTGGGGGTTTTCACTATAGACAGCTCACAATCCAGTCCCAGGTAACTCCATAGGACAGACCTTTTAATTGCTTTGTTCATTGTAAGTAATTGAGGGTAGGAGCGGGTTTGCCACGAGGAGTGTGACTTCACTTGGTCTCCGTCTAATTAATCCCATCACACAAGCTTTCTGCCTTTAATTTTCACTTTGCGCGCGGCATCGTGAGGTGTGAATACAACTGGAAATATAGGTTGGTAACTGTATACAACATGCTGAGCCAGATGCACTACAAACGCAGCCATATGGATAGACAGAGAAGTGTTTCTGTGTGTTTTTTCCTCAGTGTGGAGGAACATATTGCCAGACATTCGATGCATCTTTTTAGCACAGCAACTGTCCCACTGCTCTGATCTCATCCTTCGCTAAGCCCCAAACCAGATACATAGAACAGTATCAATATGGTTTCATTAGCATACTGATTAATCAACTGGTTAATTAGACAAATTTCCTATAGGCTGATTACGCCTCCTGGACCTCTCGGTGAGAAGACATATAGAGTGCATGAGTAATTTAATTATTCTGACTGTCACACAGGCATGGCATGGTAAAAAAAATTTGTATAGCACTGGTGAAACACAAAGGCAGTTCAAGTGCTTAAGATTGAGTTCAGTTGAAACTTAAATCCAATGTTCCTATTTAGGTTTATGTGTACACAAATATATACAGTATATATGCACTCATTGTGCTGCAGGGCCAGTGGATAATGCACACTAAATCCCATTCTGTATGATAAACATTAGACAGTTTTTGTGGTGGTTGAATAAGAAAAACAACAGCATTGGTCTTTTGTTCAAACACTTAAAATAACCTGTATCTTTATCAACCTTATCTCCAGACAGGTATGCCAATATTGGATGATTCTGCTCCAAAACCCTGCATTATGTTCTTCATCATAAAATGATCCAGAATCTATGAATATGCAAATATTTTCCCTTTCAAATCTATAACTGCTGGACACCAGATGTCTCCTACTTCACTGTAAAGTCCATTCTCAGTGTTTGTGCGCTGGAGGCTTCAAGTTTTCACATTACACTTGTGTAAGTTGCATATTGGACCACGATCGGCTTCCAATGATGTCACAAAATCAGCTCTTACACGTCTTTGAGATTTAAAATGAGCACTGAGAAACTTTGTGTACATGCATCATTCTGCACAGTGAAGCTCAAACATCCAAGTGAAGTAACAACAAGCAAGACATATTTGTAAATGGCCTTAACCCTTTAGGAAAGGTTTGGGTTTGGGTTATGGCAAATAAAGTATGGTAAGGAAATGTTTGATATTAGACAACTAAATATTAATTGCAATGGGAACTCAGCCCTCCTGCATGAAAGTCAGACCTGTAACACGTCCATCCGCAGAATAGATCAGACTTACAAGTTCCATCGACCTGAAGACTACGATCACGTTAGCTACTGCCTTATACAGCACTACTCTCTGGAACTGAAAACATGATCGCTGTTATTAATCTTTGGAGCTGTTTCTAACTAATGTGCCCCTCCTCTTTATGGTGAAGGAACATGTCACCCAGTGCAGCGGTGTGGCTCATTAACGTGTTTTTTATAGTTTTTGGGCAACAATGGAGGTCGACGGTACAGAGGAATGAGATGTATCAGGCGTTGGATACACACACAATACTTGTTAATAGATCAAATCATAGTTGGTTTGGCTCTGCACATGAGATTCATTGACAATAAGAATAATATAGAAAGTCGTCTTTAAGTTTAGGCGACTAAGGCCACGTGGTTAACATTAGTGAAAGATTGTGGTTTTGGTTAAAAAATAAAAATGTCAACACTACACTGAGCGACCGGATGTGAACTCTGGACTCATACTTGTATGACTATCTAGTACCTCAACGTCCAATCAGGTTTAATTTTCCCCCTTTTCAAACAAATATTTGGTTTGGTCAGCCTTCTAAAACTCATCCAACCTTTCCCAGACAATGATTCATTTATACTTTTCCTCTAAATGATGAATTGTTCAAATACTCACTTTTAACCTGTCAGATCAGACAATCTGGTGAAGAGTAATCTGAGAGGACACCTTTTGTACTGAAATGTTATTTTGTGTTTTACAGCAAAACAACCTAGAAATAGTCTCTTCTACCGATAAAGCCTCCAAGAAGGAAATGCAGTGTTAATGCTGCACTGACTTCTGTATGGTTTCTTGGTGCAGTCTCTTGATCCCTACATGCTCATGACTACCTTTTTCTGTTTGGAATGAGAGAATATTACGCAGCATTGAACCAGTGAAACACCTTTGAAACCTCACTTGACAAACTCAAAAATGCTCAAATTAAATATTTGCCGTTTCACAGGACAGCAAAAATATTCCACCCAGGTATTATCTTGATCTGTAACTTGTAAAATATTCTCAATATTCAACACTCCAACTTGAACCCTTCCCTGTGCTTATGGCCTCTGTTTGTCCTGTAACCCACACTTGCAAAAGTGAGGCGGAGCGGGTGCCGCCGTGAGGTGCGATGGGTGCCGGCGCTGGCACTGCTAGGCTTGGGTGGCCGTGCAACAGTATCTGCAGGCTGCCATCCTTCTGTTCGCAGAGCATCTGAAGAAAGCAAACTGCACTGTTGCTCACACTCCCCGATCCCGTTGTTGTCATTGGCCGGCAGCCACCAATAGTGAGCCAACTGAGTTAACAGACACTTCCGCTCAGCACATAAGGAACCATCTGTTTTAAAAGCTAGAAAGAAATAAATAAAGAGCCCTCTCTCTCTCCCTCTCTTGCGTCCTCTCTCCCCCACTTTCTGCTTCTACCACAATTCTGCAGTATGCAGAGCTCTGCTATTATCCTGCACCCCACTCTTCATCATTTGCAATCTGCAGCTAGCTACCAAAATTACTGCTGTGACTACAGAATATTGAACGTGTACTGCCCTGTATTGGCCTTTGAAATTGTGCCAGAACAAGAAACTAACCAATTTCTTATTTGAGAAAACAGTTTTATTCCATTTGTTTTCCTGGTAAATAACTAAATTGTTTATTTGTTTTGTGCCTCAACTCCAAGCTCATAATGCTTCATCAAAAGTGGCATTGCAGCAGTTATTGCACAGAAAAACTCATTTGTAATTTATTGGACATTAGCAAGGTCAGAATCATATTGAAGCCTGATGTTTGTAACATCTTGAAAATCACGGTTGCACGCCCTTCTTGGCTGCAGCGAGCTCCTCAGACGTGCCAGCTTGTAGCTAAATAAATATTGGCTGAGGGGCATTTGAAAAAACATATTGTCCTGGCTCAGCACTCAGTCCCCCTGCCCTCTGTTGCCAAAACAAGACGACGGGGGTCCAGAGCAGAATCTCTTCTCACATGAGCGGTTTCATAATGGTCAGCTCGCTGCCACGGCCTGCTCCTGCAGCCTTTGTGTCTGTGCTTACAGGTCCTCAAGTGTAATATATTTACTCGGCTCTTCATCGTGTGGCCTGCGGAGGATCCTGGAAGCGTGCCATTTGCGCTATCACACTACGCCTTTTGTTTCTCATGCGGCTTACGAGAAGAAGGGTGTGCTTGTCCTGTGTGTTTTGCAGGTTTTGTGATAGCCAGAGATATCTTTGTCGCTCCTATTTATGACATGTGTTTTGAGATAGAGCCATAAATATGACTGTTTACCCCAGCAGGGTTTATTTTTCTGGCATTTTTAGTGACTGTGAACTCCTTCTGTATGTTGACAATTGTTAGCTTATTTTAGTTTATATGTATTTACTGTACATGTGTTCTAATTAAGGCCATGACATGATGCTTTTAGGGTTTAGGTTTTCAAAATGACTGAATGTGGTTTTCAATATCATGCAGGGAAACAGTAGTTAAACTGTATTTGACTGACCCCCAGAATCCAGTTTAATCCTTAGTACAAACTCACAAATACGCCTTTTTTCCTTTACTTTAATTGTTACATTAAAAAGAGTCCTGTTTACTTTCTAATACTTGAGCACACATTTAATTTTTCCTTCTTCCCAACTTTCCTCGCGTTAGTTTTCATGGTCGAACTTCTGAAGAGAAACACAGTGTCTTTAAGAAAAATATTACTAAAACATTACAGCCTGCATTCAATCTAACCCAGCGAATACCCCGTGAATTCTGCTCTCAAAGAAATTAAGGTGTATCGTAACAAGTGCATTATTTAGTAGATTTGACATGGCTGCCACATATTCGCAGAGAAGGAATTAATACGCCTGTGGAAACGAAAGCAAGAAGAAGAAATCTACTGAAAATAATTAATTATGAGAGCCTATTTCTAGTTCTCCTCTTAAGCCTATTTAAAGGGCATTAGGTATTATGAATGTGAGGTGGTCTAAATTTACCCCTGTAATATCTATCTTCATCTGACTACATTAGTATACTTTTCCAGGCTCTGCAGTCTCCTCGCTTGCTATTTAAATCACATTGCATGACTCTGAAATCCAGACTCATCTGTTTTTCCTTTTTCTTTTTTGTGTCATTGTTTCACGCACACATTTTGTTTCCCACCAAGCTTAATCTCTCCATATAAGGTTTACAGCAGCTGCAATCAGATTTACACATGTGAAACTGTTTTTTTCAATAAAATAGATAAACCTGACATAAGTATTTGCTAAACGGGTGAAAGGCGCCCATAAGTGACTTCATGAAATGAATAATGTATACACTAAAAAGAACTCATTTGGGAATTAAGGAGGATAAGTAGCAGTCCATTTTGTGCCTGTTAGGGGCCCTCTCGGAGCTACAGTGGCTGCATTAGGGAGAGCTAATGGGCCCTGGGAGGGGGTGAGGGTGGGATGAGGATGGAGGGGGGTTGGGCCCTTTGCCGCCCAAGGTCTCCGGGCCCGGTGACAGATGGTTGGCCACCTCGCTGGGTGGCTGTGGCTACAAGGTCTGTCGTGAGGCTGAGCCGCGGCGTTGACAGCGTCGCAGAGATCAAACGACATTGTGGAAGGTGAAGAGACGGGTGGCGTGCCAGGCGGGAGCAGGAGAGACGGGGTTAGGGTTCCACCAATTTGGGAGTTTTGGAGGTAGTTGCCAATACTGATATTTTTAGACTCCACTACTGATAGCTGACATTTTGTTCTGCTGTTCAGTAACCGGAGAATCTAAAAAAAATACAAAATTTGGCTCTTGGAAAAGCCTAAAATAACATTTAAATGTATATTTTGTATGACCTTAACAAAAATAAAAGATATAATATAAGTCACTATAGTCCAGTGTAAATCTGCATGACCACAGTGCATAAAAACTGTTTGTCGAACCTCCCCTACAACTTAATTTCCTTTGTAACCTTTTATTTATTAATCAATAATGTATCTTGTTAATTAATTCTTGATTTAAAGGGAGAAGTGCATCCCAGAGATTCCCCTCCAGTGAATAAATCTTGTGGTTCACAACCTGAAAACGCTGCTAACATGTACAGATTTCATGTTCCTTGATTTAATGCAGCTTTTTAGTGTCACATGATGATCTAAATACTGTGTAAGAAGATTTTTTACACTTTGAACAGAACAAATATAGGAGGAAATGATGCATTTATTTTAATTCTTGTACAGGAAAACATATGTTTATATTGAATATACTGGATACTCGCAGCTGTGGTCAAATAGTAAAACAAGCTTTAGCCTCTTCCCAAGAACATTATTTCATATCACATAAAATCCAGCTACCCGGAAGGACACATGTATATACCATCCAAAAATAGTGGTTCTGGCCAATTAAATGTGAAAACATGGGACGAATTCCTCCCTACAAATATGAAATTCATTTACAAAACACAAGTGAAAGTATAAATAAAAACATAAAGAAAAATTAACATCATTGCAGGTGTTACAAGGTGTTTTTATGTAACAGTTTATCAGAAAGACACCTTGCATCACATCAACAGTGAGCATCATGAGTGGCCAATATCCAATTTTTTATTAAAGTGAAGTAGCTGCATACTGTGTTCTCAATTTTTGGGTACTGTTTATTAAGACGCCAACATTATAGCAAACAGCTTTCATCAGGTTTCATCACACTCTGATGAAAGCTGTTTGCACAAACATGGGTGTCTTTATAAAGTTGCAGAAATAGGAAGATAACATGCGGCTACTTCATTTAAATGAACATTTTTTTGCCTGGCCAGCACCTACAGCATGCTGTAACTGAATGTGCCCTCTTTTTTCTTTTCCTTTTCTACTTTTTCCCCCCACAATATAGTAAAACATTTCAGTTGCCTGAGGTGAGTTTGTACATGCAGATCGACTGCAGAGCTTTAGGTAGTTTTCACAATGTGTTGGGTGCAAGTGTTGATTTGAGGTCTTTTGTCAAATCTCGTCACTTTAATGAAGGGAGAGGATTCAAAACAGCTTTACATTAAACTTCTATGTTCATGCATCATGAAGTTTTATATATTTTCTGTGATATTATGTTTCAACTACTTCAATGGGTTTTTATAAGGAGTTGTGTAAATGAGTGTAATTATTTAAAACTGTGACAATATAAAGGTCTTCTGAATGAAACCTCTTTATTATAACGTTGTCTTGGTTGAGGTGTTTTTCTCTGTTACAGTGCCTTGGATACACTGGATGTACTGCTTTACACAAAAACATTGTATCGCTCATCTAATGTTCCAACATTTTGACAAGCAAAAGAAATAAAAGTGTTTTTATGAGTGTCTGTGAAACTAAAGACTTGATAAATCCCCATTCAAAACGAACACAGCATCAGTTCCCCAGCACCGATGCCCTGTGGGCACAAGAGACAGGGCCCGTTAGGCGATTAGCCCGTCTTACATTCCCGGTGATCGGATTAGATGATTCCCACAGTCTAGTCTGAAACTACTCCCGACCCGCAGCTCCGGAGAGCATCTCAATATCCAATTTCACAGCTTTCTAAACCTGGATCACGGAGGCTATTTATTACTGTCACAGGCTTTTGTGTTTGGAAGGGGGAAAGGGGGGGGGGGGGCTTTTGTGTTTCATCTGCTCCGGAGCAGGAAGATGATCAACAAGAGAGTAAAGTATAACGAGTGAGGAACCAGTGGCGTTGCCTGAAACCCAGCAGCCCTGCTAAATTGGGGCGTGACGCTTGTTTCAGCAGTCAGCAGCTTCTCCTGGACCTTTGATCCACACACTGGAGTGACTGCTGCTGAAAACAATTATGACCGCAGTGTGTGTCCTACAGCACATTGTAGTGTGGTCCGTAATTGACAAAAAAAGAAAAAAAAGAAAAAGAAATGAAAAACAAAAAGAAAAATGTTGACTTGAGTCTGGATTTGGGAATCATAACTTCTAAAGAAAATGGGGATGTTTTGGGAAGTTTTTGATTACAACTCAGAATTGTGCTCAGAAGTGCAGTAAAATAGAATTCACTAAGTGATTTTGGACAGATGTAGCTGTAATGCTGGTTGGCTGGTCAAAATAGAGCCTCCTAGATAATAAAACCATTTATAAAGGCAGTCTTAAACTGGACCAGCAGCTATAATAGGTGCCACCATTATAGAGGCGTTATAATTTCCCTGCTTTTTCCTCTTAGAGCCTCTGTTGTTCCTCTGAATTACCCCTGAATGATTTATGCTCACTGGTCTGGCCACTGATAGACCCTGGCAACACAGATAGAAACACACTTAGGGCTTTTTGGTGTGTAAACACACTGTATTAAAAGCCAACTTGTTTCAAACAGCCAAACACATTTGCTCCGGCGGGGGCCGCTCGGTGTCATTTCGCTCGTCAAACACCGCAGTGTCACAGCCAATCAGGGGGACTCAACGGGCAACACAAGCCATTTAACCTGAGCAAACACAGTGTGTCACGAAGCCTGAGGATGACTTAAGAGCCTGAGCAAACACTGGCGAGAGCCATCGGGCACGAATCAAGGCGGCCCGGCTGAGGACAAGTCACTCTCGTAATGGGTTTGTGATGACTCAAGATCGAGCGGCCATCTGTCTGTTACAGTGGGGGAGGACCACAATTCACAGTTCAGATACACAGAATATTAGCCGGTAGTGCAGAGGAGGGGAGGATTTGGCTGGTGGCACAGGATGTAAAGCATATGTCCATAAATGGTAAATATGTTGGTAGCTGAATTCTCTGATCTGGGGCCAGATAACAGGATTTGCATGGTGATTTTCAGCCTCAGTGACATGACACCTTAAAAGGTGTAAGACAAGTAATCCTGCAAGTGACCTTAAGGCCCAACATACAGGTGTATAAATGCTGCAGCTCACCGCTGACATGAA
Organism: Scomberomorus guttatus; assembly: GCA_038419695.1. NCBI lineage: Eukaryota > Metazoa > Chordata > Actinopteri > Scombriformes > Scombridae > Scomberomorus > Scomberomorus guttatus. The sequence goes on from CM076448.1 coordinate 29,922,654, forward strand.
AAGCTCACCACATATTTAAAGCACCGAGGCGTTTGCATGGGATTTCAATGACGAGAGTTTGAATAAACCGCAGTCATTTGTGTCCGGTCTGTAACCGTGAAGTTCATCTGAACAGCAAAAGTCAAACCACATGAAACCTTGAAGGCCAAGACTGGTTGTCTCTCACAGGGCTTTAAACATAGTGAGGTCCAGATAGCGTTACCATATCTCTCTGTAAAATGTCTTAATTATTTGGATTTTTCATGTTATTTATTCAGTTAACTGTCTGTTTTCTGTAATTTCATAAAGGTTTAAAAACCACCTTTACACTGCCAGAAGTACAATTCTGGTGGGAAAATACGGATTATTTTTTATCAAATTTAAATGTATTGAGTGGAAAAAAAAGGAAATCATCCTGTAAAATATCTACCATGTTTAAGTTTCAATTGTAGAAAGTAAATCCCCATTCAGATTCAGGTCCCCCTCCCAAAAAATATCGAGGACATGAACACAGTTTCCTCCAAAGGTAGCTCCGTATCGCCAGTTATTCAGAGAGAGATTATTTTAAAAATTAGGCTACAATTTCAAGGGTTTCCTTGAGGAAACTGCACTGTAAAGAATTATTCTTAGATTATGTTGTTGTTGTTTTCCTGAGTGCATTATGTGCTAGGCAGCTTTTCATAATGCACACAGAGTAATACTGCGTATACAGTATTTTTTCCACTGGTGAACATACAGGTTATTACAAATGAACGAAGGGGAAACCCAAATTAGAAGTGTCGTTCATCATATTAAAAGCTTTACTGCTGTTTTCGGTTTTGTATGTCAGAATAGATGTTGTTAAATATCATCAGGGAAGCAATCAGGTGTTTAAAGTTAAGGGCAATTCCCTGTGCTACAGACAATCAATAAAAAATCTAAGAGTGGGAACTGTAATAGGGTTGGCTTGTAACCTGCTCTGACAAATTAAGGCAAGTACTGTTTTTTCATTACTTACACATCCGTTTTCATTTTTCCCATCAGTGGAACCAATTAAACAATGCTTCCTTAAATTAGTCATTGATTTTTAGCAATAGTGACACTTTATAGAAGGAAATAATAACTTTAAGGGAGTGTTTTTTTTTTCATTACTGCCAGTCTTGTAAGAGCACCAGAAACAAAGGACAGAAACAATTCACCTACATGAAAAAGTGGTGTCTTAAATTAGCCATTGATTTTTCCTCAGGTGTCACTTTGGTTAAATGCTTTGTGGTTGGGAGTTTTCTCTCCAACCTGGAAATTGACAAGAGTCCATAATCTATTAGTCTTCACACACACAGACAGATGTACACATTTGCTTGGTTTCCCTTTTTCCCAGTGCCAGTATGTAAATGTAAAAATGTGACCTGAAACTAATCACTTCTCTGTCAAGAAACAAGTGATAAATGGTAGGTTTGACTGTGGAAATCACCACAGAAGTGCATTTTCTATCATATGCAAGCAATAGATAACACTGCCAAGAGAGGGCTAGCATCACGTCTTAACAACAAACTTTTTATGTCATGATTAATTACGTAAAACACCTGAAAAGTGGTGATAACTTTGTTTTTCAGAACTATTTTATTACAGAAGTTTTGCTATTGCCAACCCCATCCCAGACAACGTGAACCTCGAGAACAAAACTCAGACAGACCAGATTTTTTTTTAATGCTCAAATTGAACAAAAACAAACTAAAAAAGAAAGTCAAAAAATTAAAAACAAAACAAAACATGAGAATCCAGAATAGCAGGCCATAGCTGCCGCACTTTTTTTCTTCTTCATGAAACTACAAAATACACTTACAATTTGAAGCAGCAACAAAATGTGCGTTTACCTGATTATACTATGGAACACTATTTTTGTTATAACATGAATGTTTTTCATCACATTATAAAACTCTAAATATTTCTTATACCTTTTTTTTTCCTTTTTACCAAAAAGCAACCCTATCAATGGTAATGCAACAGGTTTAAGCAAAATATACACCTCATGTTTACCTGGAACTAAACTGAAAAAAAAGCCCCAAAAAACAAACAAACAAAAAAAAAACAGGGAAATATTTGATTTTATGCTTGATTTTTTTTTCTTTTTATAGTCAATAATCACTTTCTCTATTTTATTTGGGGGATGCAAATCATATCCTGAATGTGTTGATTGATTGCTGATTTATCTGTACATACACTTTTCACCTGTTATTCATTGAAAAAACTGAACACCGTAATGAGAAATGAAGCACTGCTGCTTTGATGTACAGTATTTCAAAATACAAAGGAAACTGCTCTTTACAGTATATTCAGTGAATGACTTATTTTACAGTGGCCTGTAGCTTTATTGATTATCCTACACACAGGCCGTTCACATGTGATGCAGAAAAAGTATTTTCGTCCACACAGTTCAGTACAATTTGAGTGCGTCCTCGTGTGCCAAAGTCTCATCTTTACCAACCCACAAAGTTTTCAGCCGTTGAGCGAATGATCCGGAGGAGTTAATGTTGTTACAGCAGAAAAACACCTACTTGATGAGATCTACAGTTTGAGTGGATGAGGGGCTGAGACAGACAGGGGTGCCGTTTTCAAACCGGTGGGGAGGCAGTTCTCACTGATGGCAGCTAAATGTCTCTTTTTATTATCATCACATTACTTTTTCAAGTCTATAATCATGTCACTTCACCATAAAAGTATCGTTACAATATGTTGCCAGTAAATGAGCATGAAAGTACATGATGGCTGTTTGAGAAACTAAAAAAAAAGGACAGTCGAACAGAACTGATCATCCTTCCATTTGCTGCACGTGCGTAGACGAGACCGTTTCTTTTCCTGTGAACGTCGCAGGAAATCAAAAGTCTTGGAAATCTGTCCTTGTCCTGTCTCACCAGGGTGCTGCATGCTCAAAATCATAAGAATAAAAAAAAAACAAACAAACAGAATAATTCCCACATTAATGTACAAACATAAACAACGGTAAAAAGCCAACCACATAGCTAGCCCCTGGCAGGTTAACACCGCGCCGTTCCTGTCCATAAAGTGCACTCTCCATCCTGCTGTGCGGCTTGGACGTCAGAGAGACAAGAGCAAAAAAAGAGGATGTTCGTGTGTTTATGTGAGGGAGGGAGATAGAGAGAGAGAGAGGGGAAGCTCCGCTGCACGTGTGTGTTGAGTCTTATTCCCGGAGCGACTGTGAATTAGAGGACATGACAGTTTCAGGTGTACGGAGCAGGCGGGGGAGGAGGGTCTGGGTAGAGTAGAGATGTGTGTGTGTGTGTGTGTGTGTGTGAGAGTGTGTGTAGTTGTGGGGCTGACGTTAATAAACGTAGCCCTCGCTGTAGGGGTGCGGCTGGCAGTAGGGCCCCTCCTGTACGTAAGCCATGTTTTCATCAAAGTGCGACAGCGGCACCGTGTCCTCCTCGTTGATCTGCCGCTCCATGTCCGTCTTCAGCACCGGCCGCTGATTGTCGGGAAACGCCATGGAGAACAAGGCCTCGGGGTCGCACACGAACTTGTAGACGTATCTCTCGCCGGCCACCTGGAGGGAGACAAACAGGAGGAGGTAAAAAATAAATGAGTGGGAAATTTTGGTTTCACAATAATTTCTTAGAAGCAGGAAAAATCTCAGTGAGCATATTCTACATTTTTGTCTTTTATGGGTTCTCTCCTTTCCCTCTTGCCCCTATTTTCCTAAATATTGTAGCTCCTCAGCTCCATCGCTGCAGTTTAACTCAATCAGTAAGATGAGCTGTGTCCCACTTCACACACTGATTCTAAGCAGGTTTTAGTCTGTAGTGGGTTCACACTGGAAAAGTGACAAAATAAAATACACTAAAATAGTCAGTATGCATACTCAAAACCCCCTTGATCTTTTAGTGTGCTGTTGATGTACACTATTCTCCCACAATGCACTGCACAAAGGACTGTGTAATGGAGAACCTGCTCACATCTACTAATTGTGGATGGGTAAAAAACCTCCAGGAACAAAAAAATGACAATCAAATGAAAAAAACCCCAAACATTTTGCTCTCTCTTTGTTAATAGTTATTTGGCAGTGGCATTTTAAAGTTGCAGTTTGATGTCTAATAGTATTGTGTCAGTTCCTGGTATTATGATTTATTTTTGTATACTAATTGCCTCCAGAGCAGCTGTGTATCCAAATCTCCAACCATACACTGTTGTTTCTGGGAGAAAAGTGACATTTTTTTCTTTAAGTAAAGAATGTTTGTAAGACCAAAGAGCTCCAGTTAAGAGATTTTTGTTAAATCATAAAGTGCACATGAACAAAGTTTCAGTCTCCTTTGATCTTCACCAGATTCACTATTCTTGAGCTGCTCCACCTCCTTATGTAAGCTACCTCGTGGACATGCCCCTCCTTTAACACAGGTGGTATCAATCAGGTCATTTAGTGCGCACGAGTCAAAACTTTTCATCGTAAAACGGTGAGCTGCTTTCATAATATGTATACAGTATATCAACAAACATCCATTTGAACAAAGCTGAACAGATTTGGATCTCCTACAGCGTTGCCGACGTTCTTTATTTTTTATTGTTAGTATATATTCTCTGTCTTCTTTTTTTTTTTTTACCTTTTGCATGATTCCCTTCTCGTAGTAGTAGCGCAACGATCGGCTGAGCTTGTCGTAATTCATCGCCGGTCGATTCTTCTGTATCCCCCATCGACGTGCCACCTTTGCAACAAACAGATAAACAACACAAAGACGTTCGGTAAACATAAGCAGAGAACAGGATGCTAAAATGCAAACGTGTCAAACGCAGACATGCATGGTTGACCTGATTTTCCTGAGTGTTGCGGCAGCTGTAATGTTAAGCAAACTTATTAATCCATATTTTCCTAATATCAGTAATTAGAGTGCGTCCAGCCTGAGCAGACCTGACCAGGGATGTGTTCATTAGGAGCTTGTCACACACCCAGCGGAGGAGGCAGCAGATGTTACAGCACCTGTCTACCAGACCACCCACCACCCGGCCTCGCAGTCCAAACCCACAGCCCCACTGCGCACTCTTCAACTTCTCTTGTGCAGTTTTTATTCTATTTCACACTCTTCTCTTTCTCCTTGTCTCATTTTATTCATCTATCTCTCTCTTTCTGCAACCCCTTCACCAAAAAGGACAAAAAAACAACATCAGTGGATCTGCTGTTTTTTCTCGTCCTCATGACATGCTACACCTGCCCGCTGCAAAGGCAGAAGCTGCTCGCTAACGTTTATCTGCAACATCCCAAAGTGAGTGCGTTTGGTCACCTGATGGCATGAATGGGCCCCCCTGTTAGTTGCAGCTGGCCCGTGCAGCCAGACACCGTCGGGCTGCGTGGACCTTTGCCAGGTACCCCTCTATCACCCCCTTTCTACACTCCCACCCCCCGCCTGCACCCTGCATCCTCCTCCATCCTCCAACAGTGAGCAACAGTGACTGAGCCCCACTGTGTGTGATGTGGGTGCACACAGACCCAGCCTCTGTTGCCATTTCAAAAGGCCCAACCGTCAACATTAGTTATATTTAAAGGAATATGTTCTGTGAAATATTTAGCAGGGGCTGGCCATGACGGTGAGTTGGTTAGATGTGCTTAAGTACAAGAAAAAAAAAACTATTAAGGCAAAACAAGGCCTGACCTGACCACTTAAAAACCACAGAATATGATTCATCCCTCTTCAAATGTTGACCTTTGACATTGTCTGACTTTGCTTGGATTTATGATGCAACCTGTTCTTCAGTCTCACTCACGTACTTGCACATTTTATCTGCAACATGTGAATGTAATTCAATTTTATTTATTTGTATAGCACCAAATCACAACATCTATTATCTCAGGGCACTTTCACATAGAACAGGTCTAGTCCGTACTCTTTAATTTACAGAGACCCAACATTCCCCAATGAGCGAGCACTTGGCGACAACGGCAAGGAAAAACTCCCCTTTAATGGGAAGAAACCTCGAGCAGAACCGGACTCTAGGTGAGCGGCCATCTGCTTTGACCGGTTGGCTAACACACTGAATGGGCTGCAAGTAATGATTAATTTTGTTGTTATTTTTTCTTACGTTAATAGAATAACTGTTTAGTCAATAAAATGTCAGGAAATAGTGACAAACGGTCAGCACAATTTTGCCCAACCAGCAGTTCAAAACCCAAAGATATTCAATTTACAGTGATATAAAACTGAGAAAAGCAGCAAATCCTCACGTTTGCAGAGAACGTTTGGCATTTTTCTTTATAAATTAAAGACTTAAATGTTGACAATTCTCTGTTAATATACTTATCTGTAATCTACTAATCATTTCAGCACTAAACCGGGTAATCTTTTCTCTCACCTCCTCTGGCTCGATGAGTTTGAACTCCATGCCGCGGCCTGTCCAGGCGATGAAGTGGGAGTTGGACGGGTCGTCCAGCAGAGCCACCAAGAACTGCCAGAGCTGCAGCGAGCCTCTGCGCTGGTACGACGGGCCCTCGCGGTACAGGCCTGACTCCTGCTTGATGTCGCCTACAGAACACATGACAGACCATTATTGTATGATGTTTCAAAATAGCATGGGTTACTGTTCAATGCCGTACAGTGCACTTATGGAGGACTCACCTTCAACCTTTTCAGGCACAACACAGGTATCGTCGTAGAAATGCCTCGCCACTTTGTCAAACATACAACCTGCAAAACAAGTTAAAAAGGCAGCGTTTGTTGTAATATTCTGCAAAAATCCAAAGTGCACCATCACAACATTCACACGTATCATCGGTGGTACCTTCAGTCCTGTTAGTGTGAGTCAGATAGCCGTCTTGCCGTAAGTAGACAGAATGGCAGCTAGGCACTTCAGCTGAAAGCCAGGCAAGAATGGAGAGTGGGTGTTAAAGGGCCCGAAGGCAGCATTAAGAACACTATCTCAGTTATCTGTGAGCAGGCAAAGCCTGTTCACTCAATGCACCACTGGCTCTGATTAAAGAATATGCCCTCCAGCGCAGGCATCGCAATGGCTCCCAGCCACGGGCGAGCTCACTATATCACACTGCTAATACACGCTCCGAGCGTCTCCACTCAGAGGAAGATTTACTACCGAATAAAACACGACGCTTGTGTGAAAACACAAGTTGACATGATGTACATTTTTTTTTTCATAATGTGAGGGCTCGAGATGATGCTTTTCTACACTTTTTTAGTACCTGGAGATGTTTGTTTCTTGGACTTTTTCACTGAATATTGTTCAACCGCAGCACGTTCGCCAAACAGCTAAAGGTTGTGTCATTTTTGATAAAAATAAAATGTGCAAAATATTTGTTTCAAACTTTCACCTGGATTCTTCTGCTCTTTTCCAGAAACAGACGTATTTTTGTATGATTTTTAAACCAAAAATATGATCGTAAACAACAAGTTTTGTACCAATTACATAATTAAAATCGTTAAACTTGACATGTCTAAATCACTTAATTCTCAGTGGTTCCAAAACTGACGTGCACTTTTGCACAGAAGCATGTATTTACTAGTTTTCTTTGCCTCACAGGACAAATTGGCAGTCCGTTTGCTGTATATGTCAGAACCTCCCACGACACAGACATCACAGTCGTGGCTTGCGATCAGAAACGGCCGAACAAGTTACAAAGTGAATGTTCAATAAACAGACTGAGGCCCTTCATTTAGGCCCATAAACATTTCTCTGAACTTCATCAAAGTAATGGGCTTGTGGAGGAAATTGCTGCTAATGAAATTACCAGCTCCCCGCCCATCCTTTCCAACAGGCCTGCTCCAGTCAACATGCTCCTCTGTGACTGCTAATAAATTCACTCTGATGCTCCATCTTGGATATATAGTACAGTGCAGTACTGGACACAACGTTGGCAAGACATCTTGGCACTTTAACTATGAACCAAAATATACCTTCTCTCTATTTATAATGTCGTCAGCATACTCCTCAGTGACCTTTATAGCCTCTTGATGACAATGTAAGATTTTACATTTATTCTACTGCTGCACTCACTGAAGTCGAATGCTGACTGAAGTGCTGAAACAAATAGCTTAGTCCATTGTAAGAAAATGTAATAGATTTGATAATTGATTCATTGTTTAAGTCACTTATTGGGGAAGTGTGCCATCATTTGCTGATTCCATCTAGTTAAATGTAAGAATTTGCTTATTTTTTTAGTTTTACGTCATTGCAAATTAAATGTCTTTTGGTTTTGGGCTCTGAGGACATGTGATGGATATTTTTATTTTATTTTAATTATTTTACTTTTACATACTGTTGCAAATTGAGCCGCAAAAGCTACAGAGGAGTTCCAAGAAAAAGGATGTCTTTGCACTGAAGCCCATGTTTTCTTTTTCTGAAATTATACAGTAATTGCTATTTAGGAGCCACACAGTTGTGAAACTCAGTAAAATCAAAGCAAACTTGCCGCTGGAAAGTGAGAAAAACACCCAAATCACAGTTGCCTGGCTTTTTCACGACAAAAACTACCAAGCTGCTGTTAGGAAAACAAAGAAAGTCTAAAGGAGAGAGAGAAGACCTGAAAGAGGCCCACAGTGTTTTTCTTAAACTCATCGTCATGGGAAGAGGTAGCTTTTCTCCATGACTGGTCACACAGACTCTACTCCAGCTCTGCCTCTCCTGGGTCCTCTCTGTCCGCCTTGTGAATGAACCCAGCAGTCATTCATGTCTTGATGTGGCCTCAGGCTCCACCGAGGCCTCAGGCTGGTGATAAGGTCCGTTTACTCTCTAACTAAAGGAAGTGGACAAGCGTGGGAGGGCGGATTTTGGACTGTGACCAGGCATAGCCCCCCCCCCCCCCCCCCCTCTTTTCTATTAGAGCACCACAGGAAATGGCGACCGGCGCAGACACCCGGCCCAACCAGATCCCCTGCCCTAATAATGGGCAAACTCAATAAACGCCACCCCCTCCTAACATGTCCTCTCCCATTCCTGAAATGATAACGCTCTGGCAGCAAAAAATAAGGCTGCCGTCACTTTTTAGTTTTCATTGAAAATTTGTTTCTTGGCTTTTTTACTTACCAGCGCAGTTAAGAGTTACACACGAACCAGCACTTTTTTTAGATTTCTCACCTGAGTCATAGGTGAAGTCCCTCGGCTCCTGCTTGATCATCATGGTGGCGGGGTATGTGTGGGGTAGCGGCGCGCCCATCATGGCCGGGTGTTCAAACAGGGGGTCGGGGTACTCCTGCTTGAAGCCTTGAGGAGGGAAGGGGATGCTGGGCTCTGACATCTGCCTGTGGTAGATGGGTCGTCCGTCCCGAGTTATCGTCGGCGGGGAGGGGAACGAGTGGCATGGCTCTGAGAGCTGACGTCGAAATCTGAGGAGGACGACAAAATCAGTGCAATCACTATTATCAGCTGAACAGAAAGAGCCATAAACCTCATAATGTTTAGTTGTACTCTGTTTGAACACAGGTGGTAGAACAATCAAATTTAAATTGAAATAATCTTAGAATACATATTGCATGGTACAATTTAACTTATGTGACTTAAATATGACATCAGAAAATGTAACAAAATACTGTAAACTTAAAGGACCACTTATTGGCTGTCTTTGAAGAATGAATGAGGACCATAAGATATGGTTAAAACTGGCGATGATTATTTTCATTGTTGATTAATCTGACGTAATCTGTAACAATTTGTGCAAAGTAAGCCTGAATAGCCTGAACAGAGAGCCTAAAACATACATTTAAGGCCCAAATATTTAGTAGTAAAGTACTGCACAATTTTTAATACATGACAGTCTTGTAAAATGGAAAAGAAAAACCTCTCCACAGCAAACTGTGGCAATGAACCTTATTCGCTTTTACTGGTTGAATATAATGGTTATGATCTAAGAGGCTGAAGTTGTCTCGGTAAGGTAGCTAGCCTGCTGACCCTCTATGATCGTGATACCAATCCTGGTGGTCAGGAAAGTGTTGCAAGATAAATCTGAGCGAGATGTTTAACAGAACAGAAAAGCAAAAATAGAAAATATATAAGCCTATTACATATTTTTTCAGGTTTTCCTCTCACTGCTAAACCTGAATGTGCGTAAAGCTGTATTTATTTGCTCCACCCACTGAGGATTTACTCAACCAATGAGATGTGAGACCTCTATAACAGCCCCGCCTTTTCAAAATGTCTTTGTAACTAAAACTCTGATCTGCATCTGCTGCTGTGACCTTATTATAATCTGTTCTGAGCTAAAAGCCGCAGATGTAAATGTGATGTAAATGTAAAAGGCTGCGGGCTGCAGTACCTGTGGTCCATAGAGTAGGCGTTGTCAGGGAGAGGCTGCGAGGGCGGTATGTGGGTGTAGGTCCTGTCTGGCTTGGGTGTAGGGGCTGCTGTGGGTGAGGCATGATGGAGGGGGGACACAGGGGTGCTACAGGGGGGCGTCACTGGGCTGGAGGGCTTCATTCCTGCAGGCTGCTTCTGCTCATAGGCACTGTGGCAAACAGAATGACCAAAGGGTCAAATATTCTTCTGTAGCTACTGGCAGGGTTTGATTTCTTCTGGAGGTGATGACTTCACCTTACATTGTGTTCATAACTGTATTGGAACAAAGCTTTATCCATACACTTGTGCATGAGATGCTGTTGTTGATGTGCTTCAGCTGTTAAATGTGTTTGACACCTGACTGAATGGTAAATTTAGATTATACATTATATTATATACATTAAATAATTATACTCTGGTTATCTAGATACTGCTCATTTTTACTAAAGATGAAGAGAAACAAATATCAATAAATTAAAGAAAAAGTAGATGGAGTTTTAAAAAATATGGTCTTTTTATTGTTATTTGGAGAAATTACACTTTGTTTTGTTAGTTTACTTTTTGTGCAGGATGTCAGAAAAACATCTCTTTGAATTTGACAAACAGAAGACAGACTAAAACTCTTTTCTTCAAAGCTACATTTATATGAATGGTTGCTTTTGCATTCTATCACGTTAAAATTGGTATTTTCTTAAAGGGAGTTTGGTAAAAATATTCTCCTTATTATCAACATATTTTGTTTGCCACACATTCGTCCTTCCACAGTATAATTTTTAAAATGAAATGTTTGCTGGCTTATTTCAGTGGATCTATTAAGGAACACAAACACCAAATGTTAGACTTTGTCTTTTCTTTGTCCTCTACATGCATCTGAGCTCTGAGCAGATGTCACCAGGTGAGCAAATGAACCACACATGATTCACCACTTATGAAAGACAGTTTCAAGATTACTCTCTGCATACAAGACATTATACAAGCATGCGAGGAGAATGAATGTTGTGTATTACAAGTCAAATCAATTCAAGATTGAGTGTAACTAAGCAACACTCGGGTCCACAGGCCCCTTAATGTTGAAGAAAAAAAAATCACTCAACATGACTATTTGTCACAAGGTGCTTTGGATTTACATTGAAAAAAGAGTGATGCCTGCAGTTTCTGGTGCATCCAATTTGAAATGTTAAGCAAGTGTGTGCAAAGTCATTTTCAGAAAAACAACTAAAGTTTATTATTCAAGATCCCTAAAATATTCTGATGCTGTCAAAGTGTAAAGTATAAAAATAGTGTCGTGTTTTTCAACTAAGGACAGAAGCTGCTCAATTTCATTTTGGTTTTTGAACACATTTTTCACCATTTCCAATAAAGCTGTCCAATAAAGTCTTTTGGAAGGATATTTTAAGTGTTCAGTCGGTGTCGTGCGGTGCCCACCTGACGTTATACGGGCACTTCTCTCCATACTGGAGTTTGAAGGGCCGTTCTTGACTACAGTTGGAGCTCAGCTCTGAACACGGGCTGTGCAGCTCCCTCTTGATCTTCAGCTGCAGTCCGTGGAAAGCCACTACACCAGGAGAGGAAGAGAGAAAAAACGAATTTAGGCACTGAATGATGATAAACAACACCCTATTAAAAGGAGGTGCAAATACAGATTTTTGTGACTGTTTTCGGTCAGTGTTCAGCATTTTTCATATGTTTACAGCAGAAAATTTTATTTGGCAGAGTGAATAAGCCCCCAAAATAGAATTTATACAATCACTGGACAGAAAAAAGGTTAGAAACTATTAACGGCAGGTTCACCCACCACCTCTATTTCCAGTTACGTCACTTCACACAAATTAATTCACAAAAAAAGAATTCTGGAAAGACAATACTGCTGCCTTAACACACTGCCTTTATGTATCTGTAGTGGATGATGTGACTGGCCAATATCCAACATGTGACAAAAGGAGAAACCAGACAAAGGCTCTTCTGTGAACTGTGTTGAACATGCAGCAGCTTTCTCCAAACCGGAAAACAGATACCAGTATGTGTACCTGTATGAATATGAACCAGACCATTACTGATTAAGAGGATTCATGATGTATAAATTAAAGTTAAAAGCATCCGTTCTCCAAAGTATTTGACATCACAGGCCATCACTTACACAAACAACTCACTTCAAATCTCATTTGTTCGGCCCTTTCCTGACGGGAACTCTGTTAGTGAAATATGACAATCATAAAACTGGGTGTGCGGCGAGCTCCTATAAATGCTTTATCTGCTTTCAGTTGGCTGTCAATATGATCCAGACGACAACAACGGCGCTCATTGATCTGAAGGGGGGCCTGCCTGCGCTCTCTACCTATGGCCCCACAGTGAGCCCGGTGCATCTGAGAGGCTGTTAAGTGCCTGATCAGTCCTGATTAACATCCCATCATCTCGAGTCATGATCAACGCTAATCCAATTGGCTGCGCTTCTGAGGAAAACCCAGTCAGTCAGAATGAAGTCAGGCTCAGACTGCCTCGCCAATCGCCGTCTCACCGCAACAGCACACAAAGCAGCAGCGAGGCCATCCCACAGTGCTCTATCAAACACACGGGAGAGGGCCAGTCGCGGTTAAAAGGGATAATTTTTGACTGATGCTGCAGGCTGAGAGAGTCTGCCTTTTCCTGAGTTGAAAACAAAGTGACCAGAAATTATGAATGGAGAAAGGAAATCCATCAACTCCTGGTCCGACCAAAGTACAAACATTTAGACATTTGATGACCCAAAAGACTCAAATTTGTGGTTTGGGAGTATTTTTCTTTAAAATATACCCACAGCCGGGAAGGTCTCTAAGGCTACAAGGAGCTGAGAGAGGAGGATGTTTTGGGGAGTTTCTCACGGCAGACTGACAGCTGCCGTACGGGTAGGGGTCGATCTGCCAACACCCCATCTGACGCACAGCCGAGCCCCCGGGGAACGGGCCACACGGGCCCGGCATGACAAAGCTCAGGGGTTGTTCGCAGCCCTCGCTGGGGGCCTGACCTTTCCGGGTCATCGATCGGAGGTCAAAGAGACACTTCCTGAGGGGAGACCTTTGACGCGGCTGGCATGGCAGAGCCTCGTTAAGGGCTTACTGTGTCAAAACAATACCTTAGTTTTTCCTGTCGAGATCACAATCAGTGTCACTTTAATTACCAACTACAATAAACATACATGAATTTGTTTTTCTGAGGCTAGGGAGAGCTAACTCCCCTGACTTCTGGTTTGCAGCTCACCTAAAGCTTGACTACATTTATTCTATCTATCTATCTATCTATCTATCTATCTATCTATCTATCTACAATAGCTTCACGTGTGCTGCAGCAGAGTGCCTTAAATTAGAAATGGAAATGTCACAATAGATTTCGTCAGTGGGGTGCCAAGGTATACAAATCAATAGTGAGGGCATTACCTCTGACTAAAACAGAGACTTCCTTTTTAGTCCAGAATGTCATGCCCATCACTGCTTGATTGCTCTCATTATCTACATATTGATTAACCGAGATGGTAGGGTGTTTAAAAGAAGCAGTTAGAACAATTACTGGGTCTATTTTGAATGCAAATGTGTTTTTTTTCCTCTGTGCCATTAACTTAAATATTCTGTAATTTTCTTTGGTCTTTGGTGTTCAGATTCAACAGCAATCTTTGCCTGAAACTGAATAAAGAATGTTGAAAAACACAATTCATTAGTCTTCTCACCTTTTTTTTAATGTTTAACAATCGAGGCATATTTGATTTTTACATTTTTTCTTCTTTTTTCTTCTAATATTTTCATTTTAGCTGCTATTTTTCTGCCAATCCTCATGGTACATTATCAAAAAGCCCTTGGCCCCAACTGTTGAGTATTCTCAGGTACAAATTGTGTGTTTTGGCAGAATCAGAGCCTGCGTTTGGCAGATATTTCTCCAGTCCATTCATAAAAAAATACAGGTCTTTTGGCAACAGCGAAAAACCTTCCATTCCATTTTCACCTACTGTAGGTGCTCGCCTTTGCTGTTAAATGATGGAGGCTCAGATCTGTTGGTAACGTGTGGCCTCATTTTACACCTCCTCTACTCCTTCGTTCCCTGCTAAGTTATGCTAATGGTAAGCATCTGTGTTGGAGTTTGAGACAAAGAAAATCCTCCTTCTCCTCCTCCAGCCTGAGGACACTTTCGCTTCGAGGCCGCTCACATGCTGCTTCTGTGCTGCATGGATGGAGAGTGCGAAGGAAACTGCCATTGCTTCTTGAGAGGTGGTAACTCTTAAGCCATGAAAATATAAAATAACACTGAAGGAAAAGAATTTCAAATCTGCCTTTCAGGTAAAATCTTTGAATGTACAGTACTCCTTTCCTTCCTTTCTTTCTTTCCTTTCTCTCCCTCTCTACCTTTTTTTCTGTTTCCATCTGTTATTCTCACTCTAGCTGTCGACTGAAAAGAATATTTGAAAATATAAAAATGCTGTTGCTTTACTAATGCTCTTAATTATAATGAAGCAGAGATTAAACTTCCTGTGTAAAAGTAAAAAGTAGCTAAAAATACAGAAAAGCAGAAAAGACTGGGGCTAACTGGGGCTACTCAGTTTTCTCCGTATGCAAGTTCAATACGTTTTATTATGTTTTAATGGATCCACTTTCCTAAAAATAAGATTCTGTAATTCATTAAACTCCTGTCAGAATATTTTACTATGACCAAAATGCGACACTGTTGTTTCAGTTGCTAATGCTTCCAAGCTAGCACAGACACAAACATAACTGAACAAATAGATTTTTTTTTTTTGGCTAATTCTAATGCTACTATCATAAACATTTTTCGGCATTTACAGTTAATGCTAGTTAGCGAAACAATGGCTTCAAATGAAATGTGAGGCAGACATAAGCTGTTAATGCTTAGATAAAGAGTGATAAACTTTAAACCTAGCTAAATCTAAGCTAAATCAAATTGGTGTCAAAAGTAAATATACTGACTTCACAAAAATAGGCTACTGACGACAAGCATTTTCTATATTTTTCTTGTCACAAAGTTCACATAGTTCATTTGTTGGGGAGTTTCAGCTGCAGGTTTGGTGTGCTAGTGAGTATTTACAGCAGGACTGACTGAAAATAAATTTCAGTGCCCATTTTCATGACAAAGAAGAAACATGTCACCCAGTGAAACAATGTGGCTCATTGATGAGAACAATGGAGGTCTATATGGCACAGAGGAATATGCTATATTAAGAGCTGGCTATACAGACAATACTTGTTAGTTGGATCAATTTACTGTTTGTTTTGCTCTTTCTTGATTAATTGACAATTGGGGAAAAATATATTATATTTCCGGACCCATCCTTTAAAGAACCAGTGTGTAGGATTTAGTGGCATGTAGCGGTGAGGTTGCAAACTGCAACCAACTGAATACCCCTCCCCCACCCCTCCCTTTCAAGTGTGTAGGAGAACCTACGGTGGCCGCGAAACTCGTGAAAAACATGAAAGGCCCTTTCTAGAGCCAGCGTTTGGTTTGTCCGTTCTGGACTACTGTAGAAATATGGTGGTGCAACATGGCGGGCTCTGTGGAAGAAGACCCGCTCCCTATGTAGATATAAAGGGCTCATTCTAAGGTAACGAAAACACAACGATTCTTATTTTCAGGCAATTATACACTAATTAAAACATACTTATGAATATTATATTCCATTTCTGCCAATAGATCCCCCTAAATCCTACACACTGGTCCTTTAAATACACATCAATTATCTAGTTTGTTGCATATATATATGCAAAACCTTTATTTAAACAGGGAGGGCCATTGAGTGCAAGCTCTCTTTTACAAGCAAGCCCTGATTACAGCACATATAAAAACAATAAAAGCACAAAGTTACAGTATACATCAACAGATTATACAAGAAATAAGCCAAAGACATCAACATAAGGGACAACATCAATTCACAGAAAACGCATGCATTCACACTGCTCCATGTCAGTCAGAAGAGATTTAAATTGATTAAACGGGATTAGCTTGTCTAATTTTACAAGCTTCTGCCGATTGTTCCACTTGTGTCGAACATAGTATTTAAAAGCCAGTTTCCCAACCTCGCTAACATGGTGATTTTCAAGGACCAAATAGTCTTGGGACCTAGTGCACTGTGACAAAGATCTATAGTGAAAAAGACATGTGAGATACCCAGGAAGTTTTCCAATAAGTGCTTTGTAAATAAATAGAATGCAGAGCCATCCTCTTCTCACTGCCAACTAATTTATAACATGTAATTGGCTACTTCCACCTGCACTCACTGTCCTCTCCTGTCTCTCTCTGCTCTTTAGATTCAACTTCTCGCTTTCTCTTCATCTTCATCTCTTCCTGTCTATCCCAACGTCCGCCCCTCCATCTCTCGGCTCGGTGAAACCCATATGGGAGAGCTGCCGGCTGGGATGCCTGCTCGAGCGCCCAACCACGGTGCCCTCACCCTCCCGCCATCTGTTAGTGCCTCTCCAGTCTGCTGCAGGTTTGCCAACAGGACAATTCAGATGGTCAGCAGACTCCTGCCACCGTGGCCACCCACCCTGGCTACCTCTGAAGGACAACGGGACAGTCTCGGTGACCTCTGGTTCTCTACTGTACACCACACCGCACCTCCATCTTGGATTTTAGGGAAAGGCTAATTCACACTCAGGGGTTGGGTTTGTGGAGAGGTTTGTGCTGAACTCACTGTTGTAGTGAACAAGACAAAATCAAGCCAGATGAATGGAAAGAATTCGCAAAATATTTGAAGGATGTAGTGAAGATGAGGTTTAATTGTTTTTACACCCCTGTGGTTTAACATAATTAAGTATGGTATAATTTAAGTCTACTTTATTCAGTCTCTGGAGCAATGTGAATTAAACAGTTAAGTATTTGTAAAAAAGAGCAAAATCAGGGTAAGACGGGTCATTAGATGCTAAATGAAGCTTGTTTCATAAAAGCAAGAGTTTAAAAATGACTTTTCAGAGGCATTCAAAGCCTGAGCTCCTCAGGTTTGTCTGGCGTTTAGGAGTATTGATGGCAAAAAAAACAAAAAAAAACAGAAAGAGAACATAGACCCCCTCTGGTTTTTAATCTAGACAACCAACAGGAACCTGCTTGAAGATCTCGGGCTGTGATCTTGCACGCATGGGGTTAAAAGGTCTGTGATCTACCTAAAATCCAAATGTTACAATCTCACGTAAAATAAAGAGCTTTCCAAAGCAAATATCAAACGTAATTATCTCTTTGTTCCAGTTAAAAATCCTAAATTCTGCATTTTGTTCAACTTTGTTTCCAGGTTAAAGGGCGTTGAGGACATAGGGAAGATGCAGGGTGTGGACACACAGTTTTGTGTCTTTTCTCACAGTTTCATGGGTGTTTTGGCTCATCTAATAGACATGTGCTCGCTCTGGGTCCCACTGAGCTCCACTCACTCCATTTCTGTCCCTACCTTGGCACAACTTCCTCCAGAAGTGGACAGTGCCAAGTCACCAGTCACCATGTGCCACCACCGTGCACAACCAGGTGAAGTACAACTAACTAATTCATCCTTATTGCTGTCAGTATAAATATAGATTGATTTTTTTATTATTCTGATTGATTATTCTAAGAAACATAATTTGATATTTTGTGCTAAAAAATAGAGAAAGGAAGAAAAAACCGTGCTTATACTTTCATGCTGTAAAATCCCCAAGAAAAGGTTGGTGAGTACCAGAAGGCCAAACAAGCCTTCAACTGAAAAGGATAAATGTGGTAGTAACTAATATTAAACTGCCTGATTTAGAAAATCTAACCACACTGGATGGTTTGCACAAAAAGCACTTTGAGGAAAGGCCATGGAGTATCTTGTAAGATGAGAAATTTTAATATTTTATTTTAATTCAAAACAGCCACCATCAGTTGACAGCAGTTTGGCCTTCTCACTGTTAAAAATATCACTTCAGTCCCCTAAAAAAATCTGCCACAATATTTTGATGTTCCCTTATGCAAATAAGTCACAGTGCAATAATATCTCAGTGGTGGTGAGAGGTACATGAGCAACAGAGGAAAGGGAGAGACAGATAGAGAGAGAGATACCCCCCCACCCATGCACCTGTCTGCAGACCCGAAAGATTGCTGCTGCTCTCCAGAGAGCACTTGTGTGAGCAAAGGTGAGGGTACTGAGAGACACGGAAAAACACACACCGCCACGTGCACTCTCTCTCCGAGTACAAACACACCAGTTGGGACGAGTGAAAAAAAACAAACAAAAAAAAAAAAAAACAACACACCGCAGATGTTCACACAGACATATACGAGCACTAACACATGCACAAACACAGAGAAAAAAAAAAAAACGACGTGGTCTCTTACTCACAGTTTTCAGTCTGGAAGTCTGGAACAAACTGCTCGTCATTGTCGGGAACTTGAGCTAAAGATACAAGCAGAGAAGAAGAAAGGGAATGATTGTTTCTGATGTTGATGGACAACACAGCATTGATCACAGCTCTCTACAGTCCAATACCCTCCTCTGGCAAACAGTCTCCTGGGATATTAGGTTGGCCTATCCAAGCATTGTTTGCTTCTGCTGTCGGTTAAAGAACACAGCTGAAAAAAATATGTCTTACCAGAAATTAGGGCAAAGATTACTCCTGCTCTCTTTGTTGCCCATGTATGTTTCTTTAAAAAATGGGGTATAAAAGGTTAAATATGCTTTAACAGCCTTAAAATCTTTATCTTATCAAGTCATGTTTGTCTATCATCGCGTGCTTAAAGAAAAAGTGTAAAAAAAAAAAATTAAGATTATTTGAGACTATTTTTTAAAAATACAAATCAGCTGTTTTAAAGAATTTTTAAGAATCAAGTGTGATGTTTTCTTGACTCTAGTGCTTATTCTCTTCTGCCTCAAGATACTGACACTCGTTTCTAAAAACGATTAAAACAAGTTGATTTGTACTGTACAAAGTTAAAATAATCTGAGTGGGATGGCACATTTTTGGACTTGTTTTAATAATAGAGACCGAATAACAGACAAAAAATACGCCAAAATCATAGAGGGGAAATTGCAAAATACAAAATAACCATGAAATGTTTTAAAGCAATATTTCTTGTAAGATTTACTAAAGAACTTATACAATGAACCACATTTTCCAACAAACACCAGCCTGCGAGGGAGATTACATTTTGCTACCTCCTAATTCCGCTTCCTGAGGTCGCCTTGTCCATTGACTACTCCGCAGCCTCGGCTCTCACTCCTTGCCAGCAGCCAAACACCCATTGTTAACAGTATCTAATTGGCTTCTTCCCTACTGGTGAATCCACCTGTACCTACCGAGTTAGGTCTGTTCCAAACCTCCCAATACTTCACCTGCGCTTCAAACGCCCCTGCACTCAGGCTAATGCTAAAATAATGAAGCCTGCTCCGCTCCGGCTCCAATTAGGCATGTACATATTTACATGCCACATATTTACACTCGGTGACAGTCTTCCATGTCCCTCAAGTTCAACTCTCTCTGGCGAAAGGCGAAAGGAGATTTAAATGTGTCATTAGCACGTCTATTTATACACACAATGAGGTGGATCCTCATTATCACAGGATCAGTAACATGTCTCCACATGTCTAGAGATCTTTAAAAAAAATCACTGATTTTCCATTATTGTCACTCTTGATATGATCTGGGATGTTTTTTTTCTTGCCAGAGGTGTGAATTGAGGAGAATAAACAATCAACAGATCAAGAGGAGAAATTTCTCCATATTTTCCATTAATGTCAAGCGGTTGAAGAGAGCAGCAATCAAAGACATAGAAATTATTTTACACAAGATTGTACTGTAGTTAAAGCTATCAACATTCTTCTTTTCCATACAATTTGTGATTTAGCCCTGATGAATTACTGTTGATCTGAAAAACAAGACATGATGTAACCTTTTACATAAATATACTTTGCTGGACTACTTCAATTTGTTACAAGCTTTCTTAAAGGGCCATGACATGAAAATTTGGAAAATATATTAACCAAAAAAACAGATATAAACAAAAGTCCTTAAATGAAAAATCTTTTTCCAACCTTCTTCAATCCTCAACACTTTGACTGTAATTATATTTGTTCCCCTGTCCTTTCAGTAGTCAATACCACAACAGCCATGTATGCCAAACCAACAACCCAATGAAAAACAAGAGTGTAACTCAGTAAAAGCTCTCGTCTCACGATTACAACACAAACCAACCCACAAAAACTTCAAAGGACCTAAGTGGAAAAGGGACAAAGAAAGGAGAGATGAGAAACAAAAAAAAGAGGGCAGCAGTGTCTCTGTGTCCAAAAGGAAGTACAGGATGGATGAGTCACCGGCCTCAGTCTGTGAATGAGGCAGCTGATCCCTGCAAAAAACTCCTGGGGAGAACGGCAGAGCTGGAAATCTGCCGCCATTCACAAAATGAAAAAAAAAAAAAAGGAGGGACAGGGGCAGAGAGGAAAAAAGGAGTGGGGATGAAAAGAGAGAAGTTGTAAAAGCTGCAAACACAAGGCCTGAGCAGGACAAACTATCGGAGGCGTTTACCAAATTTATGCTCTCAGCACCAGAATTTCACAGAGGAATCAGTGCATCAACAAAAGCGAAATAAAAAAGCATTCTTAAAGTCAAAGAATAAGACGTTTATTCCTGGCACTTAAATGAGTCCAAAAAAACCTGGGTGGAGGTAGAGGGTAGATGTAGTTTTGAGAGGGTCAAACATATGCCTGTCAAACTGAAAAACCCCTTCAACCTCTCGGTCTTAGAGTCGGAAATTCAGTCTGTCTCTCATAATTCCTCCTCTTGTTCCAATTACCTGAACTAATAAATCTTAGAAATGGGAAGGTATTCCTTTTCATCTTAATGGACAGGAAGTCATTCATTAAATCTACAATCTTGAAGCGTACATCATCACATTGATCCATGACAGGCAGAACTGTAATCCTTAACAGTAATACCTCTTATCAGCCGCCGCCGTCTCTTTTCTCACTTTGGATACTGAAATATTAAAATCGTGTCTTATTCTTTTACACGCCCTGCGGTGTGCGGCCGCACCGCCTCATAATCTAACTGCTGCTCAGACTCGGCTCAACTACTCCAATATCTGTTTCAAAGCATACTTTTCATTTTTTAAAAGCTTTGGATGGCACTGCGAGCATTTTCAAATGTGTTAAAGAACAGACGGATCCTATAAATGATTGAGTCTTATTCACCTGTATAAATGGAGCGAGCTGAAATTTCTCTCAACACTTTTCCAGGGGATGTTTTACTACTCAATCCTTTAAAAAAAAAAGTATTAAAGTTGATTCAATTATATTGTGCACTTGAGAGTTCTACTTTAGAGCGAGAATTATGGCTTTACAACCTGAGCACTGACTGATATGCTGAAATAGATATTTTTTGGGGGGCAGGTTGGGGGCTGCAATTCTGTGATGGAAAACTAAAAATTTACAAATTTACAAATCACAATTGACTCTTTTTATGCAACTAAAACAGGGTGATATAGAAAACAAAACAAATATTTGTGCTTTATTACAGTAAATATCTGTTTGTCCTCATAATTTCTGTCCAATTTTAAATATCAAAGAATTAAAGTAGTTAATTGTAACCCCTACAGCAATTTTACATATTAATACGGATTTTTAAAAAAACAATCCATTCTTCACAGTGGATTTTATAAATTGACACAAAAGTTAAATATTAAATAATAAGGTTTTAATTTTCACACAGCACTGTCTAAGGATAGTAAAGCAAAGACGCAGTCTGTGTTACAACTGCTGAGACAAATGTTACAAAGTGACTGTCAAACTTAATTTTTACACCAGTGCTGGGCCCGTTTACACAGAAAATATTGTCATTTTATTTTACTTTTCAGATGATTATAAAGATTTATATACATGCAAAAAAAAAGTCCAAATCACCCTTTCTAAGGAATTATGTCCTTTCACTCTACCTGCTTTCTGATTTCACACTGAGAAGCTAATGAAACTCCATTGATGCAGTTCAAAAATGCCCAACTCTCACTCCACTGAGATATAAACTTTCAGATTACATGCAATAATCAAAGTAAGTTGCATCTTAGTGAGATGCAAATACTAAAGTCAAGGTAAGAAGCCAAGTGGAACATGCACATGCACATAAAAACACAGCAAAGATTTTTAAAAATAGATGAACAATATTCACCACTGACCAAAACTTCGGTGCTGCAGACATGGAGGAAAGAGGACACTCGCACTTAAATCCTGAAGCATCACGTCTCAGTTAGACCACAATGAGCAAGTCTTGCCATTAGAGAAAAAAAATATATTAAAAGGCAAAGAAATGGATAAATATTAAAAAAAAATCAATTGTCGATTTGCGAGATCAAGCCTATTTTTTTGGAAGTCTGTGAGAAAAAAAAAATTATAGATCCATTCTTTTTTTGCC
Organism: Scomberomorus guttatus; assembly: GCA_038419695.1. Classification (NCBI taxonomy): domain Eukaryota; kingdom Metazoa; phylum Chordata; class Actinopteri; order Scombriformes; family Scombridae; genus Scomberomorus; species Scomberomorus guttatus. Next base: position 29,945,267 of record CM076448.1, read on the forward strand.
ACCAAGAAATGAAATTGAAGAAGACAAGGTGATGGTACAGCTGTAGAAGATAGAGAGGTGTTCTGAGAGGAAGCAAAGAGAGAGAGAGAGAGAGACAGGGAGAGAGAGCAGATGAGAGAGGTGAGAGAAAGAGAGAGAGAGAGAGAGAGAGAGAGAGCTGGTAGGCTACAGCAGAGCTCTGGTGGAGGTGGAGGTGGTGGCGGCGGCTGGCGTGCAGCGCGTTAGCTCCTGCCAAAAGCAGAAGAGACAGTGAGCGTCGGAGAGCCTTCTCCTGGTAATTTGTGATGACACTCTCTGGGTAGAGCCTCCTCGTCTCCCTCAAGACCCCTTGCTCACAGTCTCTAATGTATGCATGACACACAAGGTGCCTCTTCCACACAGGCTTTTAATTGGACTGCGATGCTAGGCATGTAACTCCAGGCAGCTTTTTTCCCCCCTCACAACCTATCCATTTTTACCCATCTCTCCTCCTTTTTGCTCGAGATTTAAAACACTCACCTTCTGCCAGCCAAGTCTCCTGTAGCTGACTGAGGTCCTGGAAGAGCTCTGGAGGGGGGAACCAAAGCAGAGAACAGGGCTTGAAGGCAGTTAAAAAACAGTCAAAACCCAGGAGAAGCATAAGAAACGGCTGACTTCACTATGGCAGGCTGATATGTCATCAGAGCCACTGGAGCTCATTGGGCACGAGTGCGCCTAATAACAAGTCAATTTGTGTCTCTGACCACTGACAGAGGCTTGTGAGAATCATCACAGGCCACTGTGTTGTAATTGAGATTCTGTAGTTAGCGATGCAGGTGGCAACAAACCAATTGAATTTTGCTAAATGTTTAGGAGCCGTGAAATTAACTTCTCCCCCTGCCCTCTGCCTACCTTCAGTGTCCAGAGCCAGGTCGGACTTAATGAATTTTCTCTTTCTGTTATTTGCTGGCCTCTCACAGCTCGTTGTCTTTTCTTGCGTCTTCTGCAAAAAAAACAAAAAAACAAAAAGACACAAATCAATCTTTTTTTCTTTCCCTCACTGGAGCAGTGATTATGTTGTTGGCTGCAGCACACGTGCAACTGAAAGAGCAAATGGAAGAGCCTCAAAGAGCCACTCACTGATGCCTCACACACCTCTAAAGCCTGACCCATGCAAAGGGACCTGTGCTTCAGTTATCAGATGTAATTAAGAAGTTGTAACACGGTGAATAACCAAAGAAACTGTGTAAAGCAGTGGCCACTTTGTTTAGCTGTTTATCTTTGATGATTAGATGAAACGTAAATGGTCCCTGAGGGAGAAATGACTTTTGGCAGCAGCAGCAGAGAGAAAGACAGAGATTAGATCAGAACAAATAGAAAGTATTAGAGAGAAGAACAGACATTTACAACAAGAAAAGATGTTGAAGATACAGTGAAAGAGAAAGAAATAAGGATAAAGCATCTATGGATTAAGAATTAGAGGAGGGCATACAATGTGCATCTGTTATCTGATTTGCTTCCAACTTTTTTCCAGGCTATGATCACTCACTTTGGAATTACAGTAAGGCACTTGCTGGTCGTGAAATCCATCCATTCTGCTCCGTTGTGGCTTTAATTGACGAGCGATCTGCAAAGACTCCACAGTCTCCCGTCCTGTGCGAGATGGATAGAAAGCAGAGAGAAATATGACATTAATGATAGTTTCTCATGTTGCCCAGAGTGGAAATTCGAGTTTCATTCACTGAGGCACAGTTCAGGAACCTCTTACTACTGTTTTGAGACCGAAATTACCGACAACACCTCCGGCGATGCTGCTAACTTAAGTTGCAGATTTCGTGCGTAAACGAGGAGCGCGCCGAGCTTTAGGGCGCACCGAAATGTTTTTACAGGATGAGAAGAGGGGTAAACTTCAAAAGCAGAGGAAGTGTGAAAAACTAATACGCACTTACCAAGCGACCTCGCGCCGCTTTCATCCGAGTGCAGAGTGCCACAGAGCGGCTGCAGGATCTCCACAGTCCCGGCTGCTGCCTGCGCCTCTCCCAGCTCACTGTGTTGCTTTCTAGCGGCTTGGCATCGCCTCCCGGGGCCTCCCATGGAAACAAGCCGCACTCCGCTTCCTATTGGTTGTCAATGTCTTTCACTGGATCAGATTGCTGGCAGTCAATCACGCACGGCTGCAGGCGGCAAGCACGAGAGAAGTCAATGCCAACATTGAAGTGTAAAGCGCTTTTTTTTTTTTTTTAAAGTTTGGACTTTTGGAGTAATTTAAATAGCAAAAAGGGCACTAAACGTAAGCATAATTTAATATGCATTTAAAGTTAAACTTGAACACACACACACACACTGCACCTGCACACCCCCTCCCCTAACACACACACACACACACACACACACACACACACACACACACACACACACACACACCGTCCTGTCTTCACCCTCTCTCCGTCTCTTTTACCTCGCACACAGTGTAGCCTACAGACAAACACACTCCTCAGTCCTCTCCCGGTCAAGTTTGTGTCCATGGTAACAGTGTTTTGAAGAGCCTCCAGAGGGACTTGCTGAAGCGCCAGCTCTTCGCTCTCCTGTAAGGGATACATTGTTGAGAGTGCTGCAGACCTGCAGAAGGCACTGACCTGGAAGTAAAGCGCAGGTCACTGGGCAAAACTGAAGACAGCTTCCAAAAAAACTAACTCACATGGCCGACAAATAAGAGGCAAGTTACTAAATCTAAAGCTGGTGCAGTGGGAAAAGTTTTAAGCATGTTGTTTTGCTTTCCTGCTTTACAATGATGCAGTTACAGTATGCATATAAACACACAGAAACTTCTGAATACAACCACAGTCTGCTGTTGTCCAGGTTGTTTTCTCAGAAAGCCCGCTGGGGTTTTAGTTACACAATACTTCTCAGAGGCTGTTTTAAATATAATATAACTGTAATTTAACTGTAATCCTGACCAGGGGCATCATACAGTCAATTTTTTGAGGGGGTACTGTTTTATAATGCATATGTCAATGTTCACACCAAAACAAATTGTTACCAGTAAGTATCTGCTTTGGCTTCTATGTTTATGATCAAACTGCCACCATACAGTAACTACCTAGAACCATAATGACACTTATTAACACTATGTTGCTTTTAATAGCAATATTGGACAAGAAAATGTTAGCGAAAAAGGTTTTAAACTCAGGGTTAACGTTAGCAGGTTAGCCAACCAGCACCCTATATTTAGCTGCTCTTCTTATGTCAACCCCTGTTCTGACAAAAACAGTAATTTAGCTGTTATGAATAGCAAAGGACAACAAACTAACACTAATTTTAATTACTTGTGGGTTTAAACCTCTGAGGCTAAAGTCTCTTTAAATAGGGAAATTCTGACACTCTAAGTAATTTACAAATTCAATTCAAGTCATTCTGTTTTATGGTGTGAGCTGAGAGTGATGATTATATTATTAACACTAATTAAAATATTGTGAAAACAGAATTCAGCAATTTGTAAAGCCATCCAATCGCAAATATTTGAGGGGGCACAATGCCTCAGATTGTAACTAGCAAAGTGGGACCTCTGTTCAAAATAAAAATATAAATGGAGCAATATGTGAACATAAGACCAGCAGCTTAGGGTAGCTAACTATTGATCACTACAGGATACTGTGGCCAGCCTGGAAAGTCAGCTAAGCTAACACAGGTAGCAGTTTGACTGCAGTCTTTGCAATTGTAGTTCTACAAATTGTTCAGCAACAGACTTGATACTGTTACCTGTTTCCCCTCTTTAAAGGAGCAGTGTGTAGGATTTAGTGGCATCTAGTGGTGAGGTTGCAGATTGCAACCAACTGAATATCACCCCCCCCCCACCCCCGAAACGAAACGAAAACACAACTAATCTTTTTTCTTTCTTACTAAAACATTTTACAGTTTTTTTTCTTTGTGTAAACCACCAAAGTTATGACACCAAGTTTGTGTTTCCACGCAACAAAAATTGCAGTGATGCAGGACAGATCCAGGATACACCTTGAAAAAGGTGACTTTACCATTGCATTAAACACTTGACTGAAAGACGGACATATCGGAAGCCAGTAGTGGTCACGCTGATGCCATCTTGGATCCAGGCAGGGTTCCATTACCAGGCGGGTGAAGTGAATGTGAAGTGAAGTATCGTGTCATTCTTGCTGAACCCCCCCTGAGGACGGAGAAACGCAGGTCAAGTGCAGGCGTCCCCCCATCTGACACTGAGACATGCAGCAAACCAAATGCCACACCAGACAATAGGATACATAGATTCTATATATCCTTGGTGTTTGTTTTGTACTTATATTACCAAAAAGAAGAAATGTGACTTATTTTTCTGCAGTGATACCTACATTTGTGTTCTCCAGGGGGTGTGAGTCTTTGGTAACAACAAACAACGTCAGTACTGGTAATTTGATTACTGCGGTATCTGTGTGGGAGGCCACTAAAGATAGTTTGTAGTATTGTTGGCCTTTGCTCAGTCCCATCTCTGATTTATTTGAGCGCTCCCTACGTTACTCCATGTCATGATTCGAGTCATCAGGTAACATACAGAGCGCTGAAGTTAATGGACTACTCACTGCTATGAGTTCTGACAGTTTGGTCATTAAAGGATGTGGCTGATTTGCTATATTTTTCTTATTATCAACAAATCTCATGTGCAGAGCCAAACCAACAATGAATTGATATACTTACATGTATTGTGTGTGTATCCAAAGCCTGATATATCTTATTCCTCTGTGCTGTAGACCCCAAAAACTATTAAAAACGTGTCAGTAAGCCACACCGTTAGACTGGGTGACATCTTCCTTCACCCGAACATTACGGTCATGTTAGTTTAGAAAACGGCAATCACGTTTTCAGTCTTCAGAGAGTAGCTCTGTGCACGGCAGACGTCACTGAGCATGTGCAGTTCCATTTACAGCGCTTCGCTAGTTTGTTGTGCTACATATGACAACCTCTTGACTTTGTACCAAAGTTATTTACAATGTACAATGTAGGACAACAAGCTAGCAAAGCTCAGTGGTGTCTGCCTTACACGGAACTTCTCTCTGGAGACTAAAAACATGGTTGCTGTTATTAGTCCTTGGAGCTGTTTCTAAACAAAAATAACGTGACTGTAATCTTTACAAAGAACATGTCAGCCAGTGCAATGGTGTGGCACATTGACATGTTTTTAATAGTTTTGGGATAACAATGGAGGTCTACGGCACAGAAGAATACGATATATCAGGCTTTGGATACACACACAGTACTTGTAAGTAGGATCAGTTCATTGTTGGTTTGGGTCTGCATATGAGATTTGTTGAAAAATATAGAAAATATCCTGCCATATCTAATAATGGCTTGAATCTTAGAAGCTGTATCCACAAGTAAAAACAACAACATGAAAAACATTTTTATCCTCTTTTGAAAAATGTAAAAGTATGCACAGTAGCTGCTGTACCATTATAGTTTATATTTCCTTACACAAAAATTAAAGAGAATACACATTTCAGGTTGACTTTAAATGTGTGTTAGAGGGCCAAAGGTAAATATACAAACACCAGAAAACCATGTCAAACAACAATGGTTTTATTATTTCCGTTATCAGTTGTCTCCGTCGATGTCAGGAGGAATTATTTCTTTTAAGCAGAACAAGACCTTGGTGTGATCTCTAGAGCGAAGCAGTAAAAGCAGAAAAATAATACTGTGTACAAAAATACAACCTCACTGTACAAACGCTGCACCGTACAAAGCAAAGAGATGGAGACTCATCAGACTTCAGTCTCCTCTGGCGTACTGTATGGCACTTTTAAAGACTGGAACAGTCAAGCTAAGTTTATTCTCAGAAAACACGCAGGAGTGCAGTTCTGTTAAAAGCAACACATTTATCAGGTGTGTGTCATGCTGGTCGGTCTGTAACAAATCCCCAAAGATTTGAAGTGGCGTGCACATGGCCGTAGCCAGGGTTTAGAAATTAGTGAGGTCCAGATTTTTTTCTTTTAATGGAGCTTATTTACTGCATTTCTGGATGAGCAAAATTCATACAAAAATGACACCTACAAACACAACCCAAGCTATACAGTACACACAAGCTCATTATCTATAATTAAATACATACAGAGGGACCTGCACAGAGGGAAGCTGCACAATTTACTCTCACTCTTCTGTGTGTGTGTGTGTGTGTGTGTGTGTTTGGTTGAAGAACACACTACAGGCCGTTCACTAGCCTCTCCTGTGTTGATTTCCTGCATACATCATAGTCTTTCCCCCCACTTCTTCACTTCTCGGCTCACTGAAATTACATAAAATAAGAAAGACAGATTCAGACACACATAAGTTATGATCAGTTAGTGCAAATGCAACAGGGATATATTGGTATACTAATTTTCACAACATGTATTATCTTTTGGAAGGCTAGCTGGATCCTCCTGTGGCCAGAGGCATCCCACCGCCTCAGAACTCTCTCCTTGTCAATTTTCACTTTCCAGTGAACATGCGTAAGCGCTAGTCCTGTGAACCGTTCATTGGACATGCTGGCTCTGAGCCAGAGAATGACCTTTTACAGACACATGTTGTCACTGGAAGTGTTAGAAACATTTTCAACATACATTTTATGTTGGGAAAGAAGGCCATTTGTGTTGCTTGCAGAGTTTCCAAAGCTGATGTAGGCAGGGACTCATCTTCCGAGTGAAACTTGTGCCTCCAGCGTTCTATTTCCTGCTCCACTGTGTCTGGGTCAGGTAGGTCTTCTCGGTACCACTCTACCAGCTCTTCCTCCCTTTCTTCCATCAGCTTTTTTTAGAGCTTTTGGTACCAGGTAAGCTGCTAGCATCGCAGGCTCATTCCTTTGAGAGAACCTGGCATCCAGCTCACGAGTGATGTGGTCTATAAAAAGATAAAACACATTTACCCTGTAGTGGTCTTCCACTGACTCTGTGGGTTTGTTAGGCCTGTTGTTCTGTTACACAGATTTTCTCTGCTTGTCTGGGACCGCATCGACAGAGTTAGCCAGGGCTGTGGCTTTTTGAAAACATGCGGTGAATCCTCGCTCACATCCCTGTTTGGCTTTGACTTCACATACCTTTCTTGCCTCCTCATATGCTGTGACGATGTCCAAGTTAGTAGCCTGCAATTGTTTGGTGAGGGGCTGCATGTAACCGAGGACATGGCTGGTCATCACAGCAGTAATGACAGTCTTGAATGATTCCATACTATGCCTGAGATTACTAGCCTTTCCAGAGATGGAGGTTGGTTCTGTCTCCGTGCTCATCAAAGCAGGATGTGCAGCAGTGAACTTTTCCACAAAAGCACATAATGTGCTGCTTTGGTGCCCCATCTTGTGTTCGACATCAATGGGATCCCTGCTGTCCTTGATTCGGCATCTTCTCTTCTGCACTCTTCCTGCAAGGCATCTTTCCTGGCATCTGTGGCTTAGAAGAACACAAGAATCCTGTCAATGATGGACATGGTGTTCCTCACTAAAGGAATGTCAGGACAGCCATACACAAAGTCAAGTCAAGTCAAATCATTTTTAGAAGTTATCTCAGGGAACTTTTCATACAGAGCAGGTCTAGACCGTACTCTTTAATTTAGTCCCAACATTCCCCCATCAGGAAGAACTTGGCAACAGCGACAAAGTAAAACTCCCCTTTAGTTTAGAGACCTCAAACTGAATCTGGCTCTAGGTGGGCGGCCATCTGCCTTGACCGGTTGGGGGGAGAGAGAGACACAGAGGAGCACAGCAACAACAATAATAACAATAACAACAACAATAATAATAGAAATATGACTAATGATGTCTAATATTAATAGTAGTAGCAGTGGGCGTCAAGCTGGACCATGGGAACAGTACGTGGATTCTCTTTTGCACCCCACTCACCTTTCCACTCCTCGCAGAGGCCCCATCATAGTCCTGACCCCTAAGAAAGGTCACCTGAACACCCCAGTTTGTGAGCTGTCTGAGAACGGCTTCAGTTATTGTTGCTGCGTCACGTTTTAGTAGAAACCAAGAAAATCCTCTTTTATCTCAGTTTTTTTTTCCTCCTCACTGACATAGTGGACACATATGGAAATCTGTTCAGTCCCACTTATGTCCATGGACTCGTTGGCTAATACAGTGAAGTACTTGGCCTCCTTCATTTCCTTTAACAACGTCTCTCTGACTTCCTCTGCACAGAGTTTGAGGGGAAAGGCACTTTCCATTTTGGGTTGCTGTCTGCAGATGTTGCTTTAGGGTGGAATCAAATTCTGCTTCCCAACTAACAAAGTGGGACTGCGCTGTTGCCACCCACTTATTTTGGAGTTTTCTGTATCTGTAAATACCTGACACTGTGTGACTTTATTCATTAATTTCACAGGATCGCCTCCTGTTCTTCTGTCTGTCCTCATGGTCACATATTTCTCTCTGGTTTCTTCTGGTTTAGTTTTTTTTTTTTTTTTTAAACAAATAAATCTAGCGTATTCTGCCATAATCTCTTTGGCATTCTTCTTCTCTTATTGGTCTGTCTCTTACTGTTCTGTCTGACTTGTTTTCTGTGGGAGGACGGATCAGGGAGGTTGATTAGACCTTATTGATTACATCACATTATGTTGCTTGAAGATAATTTCGAATGAAGGGTTTGAATTACTCCATGTAATTATTATGAAAATATCGCAAGAGTAATACAGTGATACCAAATAATACAAAAAATAGAAGAAAAAAAACACATTCATGGTCTGCTACATAGACGTATAACATTTTAAATAATCTGAGTATTTAGAGGGTTTTTAGTTTTTTATTTTCCATGCTTTTAATTTCTGTAGTTGTAAGATTCATTTTTAAATCTGTGCATTTGAAAACAGGCACTTCTTAAGCCAAATCATTTTATCAATGTAAAAAAAATAATTACAGAATTTCATTTGAGAAAACCAACTCAGCCTGGCCTTTCTCTTTGCTGTTAACTAGTGTCAACATGTTAACTAGCTAGTTAGCTATCATATAGCCTCAAGCCATCTAGCCCTGCTTGAGTCCTGCACTCTTCAAATAAATGAAATACTGCATACTGCTCTAGTTAATGTTTTTAATCAAAGCTTCTTATCTTCTTCTTACCTTTTACTTAACCTTTTACTTACCGCACACAGCAGGCTGCCTGGTCGATGCACAGATAGGGGAGAGACTAAATATCCTTGTCAGGCATGCATACCCAGTATGCCTTCCAGTCCGATGAGGATACCTGAGGGGACGCCGGCAGGCGGACACTTAAACCACGTTTTCAACTCCTGATTATACAGTTATATAGTGCCAATTTCTTTAATTCTAATTTTTTATATTTAAAAAAATTATTTATATATATGTATACACACACACACATATATATATGTGTGTGTGTGTGTGTGTAAAAGTTTCCTTGTGTGTGTATATATATATATATATATATATATATATATATATATATATACACACACGCATAAGGAAACTTTTACTGTATATAAAATAATCAGTTTAAAATTAATTAAATTTTTTTCAAAGGTAGACTATAAAATAATTTATAGATGGCATGTGCACACGAATGGCTGTAAAACGCCTGTAATAAATGGATGGGATTGATTTACAGTATTGATTCTTTAAATCAAGCTGGTACTATATATATGTCAATAGTCATTTTGTATTTAGACTTTAATTGGTTAATGTACACTTGTATGGGCAGCAGACTGTAAACACTCAACAGTAGACATCAGAACAAATCAATGACCAGAGAAGGTCACAAACTGCTTCTTGTGAATATCCAACAATACAGTAATTGCACCATCATGCAGTCTGACTGAACACTGGACTCTTTTCTGCTGCCTTATCAATGTTTTTCACTTGCAAAGTACCTGAGTACCTGTTCAGAAAAACACAGGATCCCATAAAAATACAGCCATCTCATAGATAAATTGTGATATGGTTAAAACTGAGCAGCACTGTAGATTCAAAAATGATCAATTTCCACAAGTGTCAAAACAGATCTTGGTCACTCATGCAACAGAAAGTGTGCACACAATTGGTAAAACAGTCTCGAAATCTCTCGTGCAACGTAAAAAACAAAGTGTCATGCATTTTTTATGAACAATCAATAATCATTCCTAATCTTTCCACCGACGGAGCAGCAAAACAGCAGTCAAAACATGACAAGAGTGATTTGCAGGAACCAGTAAAAGAAAGCCAAAGTGATTCTCACTCTTTTCACTACTTAAAGCCATTCATGAGTGAAGCCCGAAGAAATGCGTTGTAAAGAAACTTCACTTCTCACTAAACACATTTGAGAAAGATCAGCTGCAAACTCCAGATATGTCAGCTCCAACAGTAGCTGCCTCTTTTCGCTGTCCATCATGCATCAGGGGTATGCAAATGCAAAAACTGTTAAAAAACATCAATAGCAGCAAAATATGAATAAATAAATAAATAAATGCATCATATCACAAAACACATTCATTTGTGGGTTTGTTCCATGTGGCACGGATCACAACAACAAAAATAAAAACAGAATTATAGAAAATTTTTTTAGAAGTGGACTTCCAGAAATAGCTTCAGTAGTTTCGGAGCTAAACTGCACTACACAATCAATCAGATCAAAGCATCAGCCCTAAAGACACCTCATTCTGGATTCAATGAGGGCTTCTCAGTGACGTCTTCATGCTGAAGGCAACACATACTGAACCTACAGTTTGCTACTGTATGCTGGGCTATCAAACAGGCATCAATGACCCCCTTCACTAACGGGCCAAGTGATGATCAACTTGTGAGCGCTGCTCTGTAGGTGCCTTTGTGGACCTGAAGGTATTGAACCATGACTTGATCACTCTTTGCTTTCCGTGCGTGTTCTTCTGATGACTGAAGAGAAGAAGCTTCGGCCTTGTTGTGGTCCCATCAACATGGGAGCCTGGTTCTTGTGGATGATCTCAATCTAGTGTGAGGAAGAAGCAAAGAGTTGAGATTAAGCTTGGTTCTGCAAGCTGCTGGGCAGAGTGACATTCAGAGTGACGTTAAAGGAAATGGCACTGTGATGAAACATTGTCTGTGTCTCCTTTCCTGTGTTTCTTTGTGTTTGTTAGATCCTTGAGGCCCAATCAACCAACTGCTTTACTTTAATGAACCAAGGGTCCAGTATACTCCATCAGAAGTGCTTGTTGGATGGTTGAATAGCTCTGGACACTTCCTCCCCCCACACCTTTCCATCGGGGGCCATTTCTGTAACCTCCTGTAGCTGACAAACTGACATTCACATCCACTTCATGCAGTGATTGATCAGCTGAGCGGAGGTGAGAAAGGACCCAGGGTTTGAACTCCTTTCTCAAGCTCTTTTTCATTGTTTACACAACTATTTCTGTCACTTTTGATGTGAACAACCGAGTGTAACACTATGAATGCCTGAAAATGTGTGCTGTCATCCCCATATTTAAACAATATCACATCTCACCCCTCCTTGCAGCCTCTAGGGGTCGGTGGAAGGGCTTTAGACATTTTGCTAAATACATGTAAATATCTTGTTTAAAGGTATCCTGTGGATTTTTTTTGTAAACAAACCAAGTTATGTTTATGTTCACTGTTTCTCACCAAAACTCATATAATGGGTCATTGAGGTCAAACAAACATGTTGAATGCATTTCCTTTCTCAAAACATTTGCAGAGTTGATTTTTGGAAGAATTGGAAACCTTCATTGTTTACATCCATTCTTCTTTCTTCTAGCCTTTGTTGATGCATTTCTACATTTCAGCCACCAATTGTCAATAACTGGAAAAGCATGAAACCATCAGCAGGACTGTGTATCATTTCATCTGCATGAATGGTGACCTTGTGTGTGTGCACAAGATACTAACTAAATGGGGACCTGCTCTTAAAAACAAAAAACTAGATTCCTGAGCTGTTTTTAAAGATTTATGTCTTTGAGTAGGAAGAGGGAATGTATTGAGAGAAGGCCTAATGCATTGTTGGTTTTGGTCTTTCATGGGATTTTGCCGAAAATAGCAAAACTTTAAAATATGGCCAGCCTTATCTTTTAAATCACTCAAATTTATCCAAATGAAACAATTAATTTCTAACTATAGTTTCATTCATCCCACTGTTATCTCCAATTCAATAATGCATCAACAACAAAAACTGTCCCATATGGGTCCTGGGCCCATATGGGTTCTTGTCAAATGGGGTCTGTTGCCTAATATATTTGTGGGTCCCTAATGTGACAAACCATGAGAATCCCTGAGGTTCAAAACTCTGAATAACAAATGGTTACACACATTATGATAGATTATAGTAAAGTATGGGCTTTATGGATATAATATCTGACAATATCCTCTTTCCCAACCACGATGCCATTTCTGTTGAAGGTTGAAATTATAGATCAATGGAACGACAAATACCAACCATCAAGGGTTGTCATATTAAGTGCATAGTTCATTATACTGTTGCACTAAGAGTATAAACGCAGTAATGGGGAGAGGAAATGCTACCATCTGCATTAAAGGGACCACGTTCACTTCAAAGGAAAGCTGCCATTTATTGTACTTGCACTCTGACTCACGAGCAATTACATGCTTTTGTGGGCTTTCTGTCATCATTAAACGTGATTGAACTTAATGTTTCTGATGTACTTTACAAAATACATGATGACCTTTCTAGACAAGACATTGGTCACAAGCAGAAGATATAAAGGAAGGACCTGAAATGAATATGGAACTGGGTTTGTTTTAGGGATGCAACATAAAGGGGACGTATTATGCTCATTTCCAGCTTTATATTTTTATTCTGGGACTCCATTAGAGTAGCTTTGCATGATTCACAGTTAAATAAACTCCTTATTTATCTTATACTGGCTCTTTATGCAGCCCCTCAGTTCAGCCTCTGTCTGCTGTCTCTTTAAGGCCCCCCTCCCAGTGAGCCCACTCTGTTCGGATTGGCCAGCTTTCCGGAAGCCTGCCGAGGGGCAGCTGTATCAGAGTCGTGTTAAGTTACCATCGATACAAACCCAACATGCAACATGCAAACCCAGGTATATCTCTTTCACAGAATACTCAGTTTTTAAATCTGGTGTCTGTGGCGACATTCCCACACTGGCTGGATGAATGCATATTGCACATGCTCCATGGGCAGGGCATGCGCACCAGAGACGTCCGGTGGCCGAGAGTCTAACTTCCGGTTAACCCTCTGCTAGACTTTCTAAATGTTGTCGGACCGAATGGATCAAATTCTGATAGTGAAATGGGTCATTTCACAGGGGTTGTGTGATGCGCAGAACAATTTATCCACCATTTTACAGCTGCAACAGTAGCAATGGAGTAGGCTATGGTGGAGCCTATGACATAAGCACGTGTCAACAATGTTTTGTTTTGTAATTACTGTCACTGCCAGAAGGGGGAGACAGAAGTTCCGCACTGCAGGTTTAAATGCACCAAGAGCCCAAGGGCAATAAGACTCTTAAACAGAAATAAAAGTGATTAAAACAAATGAATAATGTCTGTAATGTACTCACTAGCCATAAAAAATCATCAAAACCAAAAAAAACAAGATTACATGTTGATTACATTTAAGACTTAGAAAAGTGGAATTTTACCAGATTCCTATTTGAAAATAGAGTAACATTTCACTTTATAGCAGACCTTGTTATCAAAGAGACAGTGATACATGTCATATGTCGCTTCAGAATGCAAATGGTTTTAATGGTGTTAAATATGTTATGCATGCGGAGGAACTGAGAGGCATTTGCATAGTTGTTGTTGTTAATAATTAGTGGGATAACATTCCATTTGAACTGTGATGTTTTTATAAGCATTTTACAGGTCGACTGATTCAAATTCAGCAGCGACATAATTATGTATTGTCAGATCCTAACTTTGCTCTGTGGAGTTGTGCCAGCAGATACAAGAGCACTTGCAGGCTACTTGTTTTGTCATGCACTGTGTATTTTAGCTTTGCCTGGATGATCCATATGTAAATCTTGGCAGCACTTCATCTGCAGTGGCGTTGTAATTAAAGCTAAACACAACCGTAATCAACACAAACTGAGGCGTTTCATTTTGAAAAATGAACATCTTGGACAGAGAACAAACACTTGTGTACTTGTGGAGGTAGATGTTTGAGACATAGATGGTAAGCAAATTAGAAGAAGTAAGACTTGCATCATTAAGTATTTGTTATCATAAATTACAGCACAAAAAACAAAGCAAAGTGTGAGAAATTGAAGGAACAGAAGACTGCACCTGATCACAAATCTTTCCTATATTTTGAAACCAACAGATTTTTTTATTGTGCCATTAGCAAAAAATGTTATGCAGTATTGGCATGAATTTGTCTGTTTGGTCTCTGCTTTTTTTTTTTTTTTTAAACTTTTAACATCAACCTGCTCAGGGACTGTAGCCATTTAGGTAAAATCTGACACAACTGAATGTGTATTGTCCCTGATAAAGTGCTAGTACTGGTAAAGTAAAGCAACATAAAGTAAAATCAAGTTTTAATCAGTCACTAAAGTCTTTCGTATGTTTAATTTGTAGGATTGCAGTAAACAGGCCACAACAGTACTATCAAGGAATGACTCATGTTTCCATTAGTGTCTACTACACAGTCTGATGTGATGACATTTTAACCTGTCACAGTTACAAAAAGCGATGCTGCAGATTTGATGCAACATATATAAAAAATGGGTGAATAATATTTCACTCTGGCTGACTGTCTCCCGTTTGCACGAACCACCTGTGTGTGATACACAATGAGGAAACACACTGGCTACATTCAGTGACTTACAGTGCAGGGAGTCTGCATCCATGGTTCACCATCAATCTGCATCGGAAGTGATTTACTGGTTCTGTCAGTGAAAAACAAGAGAGGATGTTATGATTAAACTGGTGAAAAAAGTTTGCACAAAGCAACTTAACTTGTCCCACACAAGTGTTAACTGCTCAATATTTCAATACCCAAGTTCTGTAACATCATTAAATGTTTTTGTTTTGCATTTTTTACTTCAGGCTGATTTTTGATTTGACAACCCAATACTAAAAAAAAAGATGCTGACAAAACAAGACCAACAAAAACCATAAAATCACATATTTGACCAAAACTGTGAAGTTGTGAACCAGTTTAAAGCCGACCTGATGGTCACAGAGGAGCACTGTGCCAGGCGCCTTCCAGCGCTCTTCAGGCCGGTGTAGATCTGACCCATCTCCATGGCTCCTTCCAGCCCAACCACCTCCAGCAGCTGGTCAGACAGGTCTAAAACACAAAAATACATCTTTTTATAACAAACTGAAAGTCACCTTTAGAATCAGCTGAGTTTATGTAATGGCTCCAGATACATCTTTAAAAACTAGAAAATTAAGATTTTGTGTGTATTAAGTGTGTAATTCTGTCGAGATGTGAGTACATATTGTAAGTCAGTATCTATATGTATGCAAGATGCACTAATATGCTCTCAAAGTAGAACCATTTCAAGTGCAGTGAAGTAGCTGCTAACTATTCTAAAATGTCTCAGTAACTGATTTAATATTGAATAAATGCAGCATTTGTGTTGCCCCTCAGTGTTGCTCATGTTATTTAAAAACCAAGAAGTAGACTGAAAAAAATCTTCCACTTAGTGAGACTGTGAGAAGAAGCAAGAAATGAGGGATGAAGGAAATCTGCAAAAGTGAGAAGGAAAGTGAGGATGAATAAAGGAACATGACACATCACTTCAGACTTTGCCTTCTGCTTCTGAGACATTTAACATTCACAGTTTAAAAAAAAAAGAAAAAAAGCAACAAGAGCAAACTACAAACAAAACAGCTATTAATTAGATTGCACCGGCAATGCAAAGCAATCTTGTGATAATATAATTATTAATTTCTCTTCTGTTTTGCAGTTATGAGCATTGATTTTGCCCCTGCTGGAAGCCCAGTGTCATGCCGGGCCCATCTGTTTCAGACGCCCATTCTGCCTCCGACTCTCCATCGACTCGTCCCTCCACAAATTAAGAAGCTGCTGCCTCGCTGCTGGGAGTATACAGACACTAATTGAAACTAGACCCATTTTTAGCCACTTGGTGCGTGCTAGCGAGTTAGCTCGCTGTCACTGATACTGCTCCATCCCTGTCTTGTTTATCTCAGCCGTGTTGGTTTCCTGAAGGAGTGTCGTAGGTAATGTTGCTGTTGCCGTGAGGTGTTGTTGTCGCTGCCGAGCTGTGGTGTCCAGCTGTCACCATGGTGATGGACATGCGTCTGTCCCTATCTCAGTGCAGGACTGTGAGTGCAGTACTTTCCAGGGTCGGAGTGGAAGAGTGTGTGTACATACACAGTAGTTTGACCTCCTGACACTGGGCTTTAAAGCTGCTCTCCCCCCTTCATGACTTCTCACGTTAATGCAAACAGCTCACACAGGCCTGCACTGACACGTATGATGGACAGCGTCACCACGGCGATAAGTAAACTGGTGGGGATTCCTTGTTGCCCCGGGCTACAAAGATCCCAAGTATACCCAAGGTTGCTTACTGTGGGAAAGACCATAGAGCCTCTCTGCCAAATATAACAAGGTCAGGACATCTATGTACAGCCGGTGGATGTTTATTAAAAATACAACAAAATATACTTGACCTGCATGTTTTGGTTACAGACAATAAATAAAATATAAAATAAATTAAATTATTTACTTTCTTGCTAAGAGTTAGATGAGAAGATTGATACCACTATCTTATCTGTCTGTGTATGGAGCTAGAGGAGATGATTAGTTTAGCTTAGCATAAAGGCTGAAAGCAGGGGGAAACAGCTAGCCTGGCCTGTTCCAATTATCCATTCAATCTCAATTGTTTAATGTGTACAAAAAATAAGAAAAAAAATAGTGAAACTGTTAAAACTACTTAAATGAATAGTTTGGCATTTTGACAAGTATGCTTTCGCTGTCTTGCCTGAAGTCTTATTTGCACAACAAGATTGCCAGGCAACCAGCAGACTACAGGAAATCACTGCTCCTGGCCAAAGTGTGCCACATCTAACTAAAACCACAAATTGTCATTTTTACACCTTGGTTTGTATTTCCCAAAGTGTTGATATATTCCTTTAAGATGTTGCATACTGTCTTGTTTTCACAAACTTGTTTTTTTAAAGCAAAGATGAATAATGAATAACATACTATAATGTTTTAATTAAAAGATTTTTAACTTAAAATTAGCCTACATTTCAGTATTTCCATAATCTGTCAGGTTCTCTTTAAAAGTTATTTTCACCTATTTTGACAGGGAGGACACATGATTTTAATTTAGGTCTTAGTGAATCAAAGTCAGAATTAATCTAGAATGATTTATTGGTGAATATCCATTTTTATTTGAATCACCAAACATTATTTCTTACATTAGAGTTGCAATAAAATACCTGAAACAATAATTGAAAGTGGACTCTGCCAAATATAGAAAAAGCCATCATGTTTACTTCCCCAAGATAAACTGGGAGAAAAGAAAATGGTTGAGTTATAAACACATCAGATAAGCAGCCAACGGCCAAATATAAACCGAAACACCCCTTACCTAACCTACAATCAACATGATGTACCTCCCTTGAGTGATGACGGCAATATTTGGCTGTGATAAACACACAACACGCAGGCACAGAGACACTGAGGGTGACAATTCAGAATGAGTGAGACAATCATATGAATGAATGTCCATATGGGAAGTTCACAAAGCAGCGCTGTGGCTTTAATCTCTGAGTGTGGGATGAGAAACGGCGTCCTTGTCACTGTCAAACATCGAGCTGTCGAGGACGGCGACTGCACTGACACATGTGGAGCGACAGGGTGAGAGCGGAGGAATAAAAGAGGGACAGCGAGGGAACAGAGCAGGACCAGCAGCAGATCAGGTGAAAGTAAAACTAAAGAGAAATGGCGGGAGGAGGAGGAGGAGGAGGAAGAAGGGGAAGGTGTGTGGGGGCTGATCCTCCAATGAAAGCTTCATGCGGCTTGTCACGGGGCATCAGTCCCAAGCATCAACCCCCCCCCCACCTACACATGCCCCCCATCCCCCTGCAAAACCTCAGTCCCATTCTAAATAATTCACTCCGCAGCCATTCCCTTCCACCTGAGGGGCTTGTCTCCTGGCGTCACCAGCGGGACGATTTAACAGCTCCCGAAAGGTCAGGGTTTTTTATCCCCCAGCCACCCTCCACACATTCACCCACCCACTCATCCATCCACACACACACAAAATAATCCCTGCCAACAGTTTGATCTGTGCGTTGTGCTCGGCGGTGCCCCCTCTGGGCTAATGTACTCCTGTGTTTACCTCTAAATACGCCATTCTCTTGATCTGACAAGTTAGGCCGGCTCACCTTCCACAAGGGCATTCATTCACACATACAGGCGCACGCCCATACACACACACACACACATCAATAAACAGGCACAAACAGACACAAATGGGCACAAACATACAGAGACGTAGGTGCACACAAATACACACTCCCCACTTACACTAAGTGCCTTCCCAGGTTCAGTCTGTGGCCTTTTTTTAAAACCACAAACACCAAACTGATTGATTTTTATTCAGGGATTAATGGAGTGTTCATCGTAGCAAGGTTGGGCTTTGAATTGATCGACTATCTTCCTCACAGGCTGCCGTCCTCTGTGCCACACTACCTCATATCATCTCATTAGGAAACTCAAATCAGCAGCCTCACAAGCATCCCAACAAGCAACAGCACTTGTGCGGAGATTGTCTTTGTTTTGATTGAGTTAATTATTTTAGAACTGAGGTGTTTTTGTCTTTCCTCTTTTTGCACTCCCTCACTGTCCCTGCTGTGATTTATTTGATTTTGTTTTCTCTAAACTTTACTAGTATCAAAACATTTATTCTGTTTTCTGATCGCAAGTACGGTAAATGCTGCTCCTGTAAATTAGGGATTAACCTGAATATATCACCTGGAAACATCAGTTTATGCGGCATCTGAGAGGATGAAGGAATTTCCAGAGATGATTAAATCAGCACTTGTTTTGACACATATTGACATATTTAACAGTGTTTTATGATCAAAGCCCCTTAAAGGCTGGAATCACATCAGGGGGGAAAAAACATCTGTTTTTCCAACAGTCTTGTTCTGACCATTGAAGTCTCATAAGGGATCATTGGTGCCCATGTCTGGAGCGCCTCACTGACTCGCCATGTTTCAAGCTCAACAATGATTGTAACATCCACCTCATCCCCAAGTAAAAACACATCATTGCAACAGGAATCCTAAAAACATACCGTGGATCATTCAAGCTGGGGAGGCACGTGTCCCACCAGATTTTTGATGTCTGGATTTTTTTAGATTTTAATTTAATTTTATTACTATTATTTTTTATAATATGTAGTTATGATCATTTTATATTATGAGTCAAACGTATTCTTCTAAGTATGTCATAGATCATACCTCAAAAAGTCACACACCCCCTTTCCCAGTACTGGTTTCTTCCAAAAGTTGCAGGATAAAATCGGTTCACAACAGCAGTGAGCTTTACCCCGACTATCACAGGTTATAGTTAGCAAAACACTGAACTCCATTTGATGTCTCCAGCTCAAGATGCAGAATAAAATCTATTTTTCCTTCATGGAAATCTATGTAGATTTAATTGAAAGATTTGTTCCCTCTTTCATATGACCATTTCAGACCATTCAAGGGATGATGATGATGCTGATCTGTGTGAAGCAGGTAAAGATAAGTGGATATAGCCTAATAATACCTCACAACATGATGATGATAACAATAACAACAACAACAATGATAATAAGAATAATAATAATAATAATAAATGTAAAATAACATTGTCAAAGTACTGTGTAAGAGACAGTCAATTAGCCTATTTGGTGGTAAGAGAACAAAATTAAGTGGTTTGATAAAAGAAAGCCACAAAAACAAATTTTATCAATTAGCATTATGTAAGGAATCTACTTTTCAGAGGAAGATGCTGATTTTATTATTCCAAGTGAGCGTATGGCAAGGGACAGTTACATCAGGAAAGGGCCCATTCAAAGAGAAGAAGAAAGCTATCCAAAGACTTTAATTGGAAGTGAACATAGGAGGCTTCTACAAAACCTGGTTAAAAGTACCAATGGTTAGAGTACAAGAAAATGACAGATGCAGCTTTTTGTTTTCCCTTTAGATGACAGGAAGTTTTCTGTTGAGGGATTTAGAGATTGGAAGCTTTGGAGACAGGGAAAGGTTTTGACAAACACAATGTAAGCCATCAGCATGGAAAACTTTCAAAAGTGGCAGATG
Source organism: Scomberomorus guttatus (assembly GCA_038419695.1). NCBI lineage: Eukaryota > Metazoa > Chordata > Actinopteri > Scombriformes > Scombridae > Scomberomorus > Scomberomorus guttatus. Next base: position 29,965,443 of record CM076448.1, read on the forward strand.
CATTTGATGACTACTCCAACTGATGAGCAACTGTCAGCCCAGAAAGCCAATCAGATAAAGCTGAAGTCAAAGGAAAGGGAGAACAGATACAGTGCTGTCCTCAGGCTAGCAGACATAACTTCCACACTAGCCCGCTTGAGATTACCCTTTCGAGGCCATGATGAATCAGAGACTTCAAAAAACAAAGGTGTTTTCAGTGAAATCACTGATTTGGACTCATCTAAACAGGATCAGTTGTCTGTCATTCTTTAATTTGTTGACAAAGCAGCCAAAATACAGGAGTGCCTAATCGATTTAGTGCATGTGAAAGACACAACTGGTGCTGATCTTGTCAAGAATCTCATGGAGACAATGGAGAAATATGGCCTTGATGTCAGCAACATCAGGGGGCAAGGATACGATATGATGGCTGCGCTGCTATGTCTGGAATATATAGGGGTGTGTAAGCTATCATAAAACAGAGCAGTGAGAAGGCATACTTTGTGCATTGCTATGCACATCGATTGAACCTAGTTGTGATTAATATGTGTTGTAAGTTCACAGCCTCACACAACTTCTTCGGTGTCACTGAGCAACTCTACTCCTTCATGGAAGGTTCTACCAAAAGACATGGCTTGTTCATTGATGTACAAAAGGTGCTGATGGAAAATGATCCCAAGAGACCTAAGACACTGAAGACTTTGAGTGTCACAAGATGGGCAGCACGAATTCACAACTGCAGAGTCCTTCTCATTACCATGGATTCTGTGGTGGAGACATTGGATCGGATTCAGACCAGTGATGCATTTCACGGGACACATCAGGAACGGCAATGGCACTGAGAAAAGCCATTGATTTTGTCTTCATCTGGTGGCCTTGAGTAGAATTCTCAAAGCAGTTATGTTTACATGGAGCCTAATATTACACTGATAATCAGAATAAAAATGCCTCATGTAACCACCTCAACCGGAAGAGACTGGCCCGAGCCGGCCGAGCCGGTCCGATCCGGCCAATTGGAAGGAATCTTCAATCAGGTTGAGAGGGGTGGTGTAAATCTTTGATAATCCGTTTAATAGGACAATATTAGCACCTAATAACCATGTAAACACTTAATCAATGAGAGCAATGAGACCCTACATTTTCACAAACAGTCAAGCAGCCTCACAAAGCCATCAACAGAGAAGATCCCACACCTTCAACAGTTGTGTACATACTACAGTGGGGATGTAAATTCAGAAGAAGCTCAAATGGAGTACAAACTCTTGATACACAAGAGTTCTCCAAAGAGAAGAAACACCACGATGATGGCTATTTACCATTTCATGGTTGAGAATAATCTTCTTGAATCTTCGAGATCAGCAAGCTCTACCAGCTCATCATCACACTGCCAGTCACATAATGCGCCAATGAAAGATGCCTCTCTTCATTTAAATTCATCAAGAACAGACTGCGGACCACAATGTTGTAAGAACGGATGGCTGATCTGATGGTCATTGCAGTAAAAGCAGAGAGGACCCAGGAAGTGGAGAGAGCTAGGGATTCCTTTTGGAGTCTTGCAGACAGACGTTAAGGTAGGTATGAAAATCCTACACTTGGCTATTGTTGCCCCCCTCCTCTCTAGTTATATCAGTGTGTGTAGTTGTGGTTACAGGTTATAATGTACTTAGGCTGGTGGTGATGATGGATCTTTCAAGGAGGCTCAGCAATTTGGAAAGTAGGTTACTACTGCTCAGTATGAGCTTTTATTGGCAATGGAACAGACACTGCTACATGATGTGAGTACACTCTCATCTGTACTCATAATGCTTCCTATGCATTGTGTTTGAAAATACAACTATTACTGTGTTGGCAGGTTCCTTTCATCTGTGGCTTTATCTATTATCTCTAAATTAATTGGCATTTATGTGAATTTATGCCCCTTAAAATATGTGGCTGAAGATGAGATTTAGCACTTTTTCAAGAAAGTGACAGCAGTGTAGAAGCTAATGTAGAAGTGAGTGAATAAGTAAGTGTCACTTTCAATAACCAGAACAGCACAAATAATTGACATGAAAATCTCTAAATAAATATACAGTATTGACCCTCATATAAAGTGGTAGATTACTCAGCCACAAAAACTGATTTAGTGAAGTTTTAAAATAATCCCCCCCAAAGTCTTTGGATATATATGTCAAATTGCATTTTTTCTGGGGAAGGACCCCCACTCTAATTGTGCCCCCCCTCCCCAGAATTTTGGCTTGCATGATGCATAAATACAAAAATAATCAGTTCTTCTTTTTTTCATTTACACACTTTACAGAAAGAGTCCTGTCATTATTCTGTGTTGCTGATTATGATTTTGCATTGAACATGAGATAAATATTCTTGTCAGGTAAAGATCTCTAAAATGTCTTTTTAGGAACTCCTAAAAACCGCCTTGTTTCAGCTCAGTAACAATTTATTTTAGAAAGTAAGCAAAACCTTCTGCAGAATTTAGTCCACCAACACTGTTACAACACTGTTCACATATTGTATAACAAGAGTCTATAGCCACGCTAGCATCTCTGTGAGGCTAACATTACAACTAAATGCTAACATTTGCATACTGACATGCCCAAAATGACAATGCTAACATACAGAATTTAGTCAGTCCATCAAATAGTTATGAGATTCAGTCTGGACTTGTTAGACCAATTGACCAACATTTCCATTCCTGGAGCCGTGTCTCTAGCATGACTAAAAAAACATAGCATGTTCAAAAAATTATCCTGATCTGAAAGGATTAAAATCCAACAGCACCAACAACCCTCTACTCCCTTTCACTGTAATTATGATGACTTTGAATACTTGTTTTATTTTTCAAATTCTGAATGCATGACCTTTACCTGCAATTAAGGATTATTCTATTGTGGTATTAAGACCTTTACTTCAGTAAAAGAGGGAAGGATTTCTTCTTCCACCACGGCTTTCAGGATATTTTTTACTTTTTTTTATAAGTCCTTGAGGGGACTTGCGCCATTTACCAGCTGTTACCAGCTGACTCATTCTGCTTCGTTCATTCATATATTCCCATTGACGGGTTTCCTTTTGACGTAAATGGATTCAGGGGTATGCCCAACACCCCCCTCAGTCTGCTCCTATTAACTGAGCCTGTCCACTGGTGCCTACAGAGACCATTAATACACAAGTGACAGTTGCAAACAGTGACATGATTGTACCTTTTCTTAGCAAACAAAATCAGCTAGCTGTGATTCACCTTGTCATCTGTGAAATATTCATGCACTCAGGAAAAGTTTGGTCAAAAGTTTAGTCTTTGATCTATCTGATAGGAGAAAGGACACAGACTGTTGTTTGTATCTGATGTGTGCTTTAGGGAAAATAGCCTCCTACACCGTAAAACCTATTTCACTTCAAGTATTATTGTCCGACCACAATCTTCAGAATATGCAGGGCTTTGAAAGTGATGTTGGTGACTCATCAATTGCCTCACAATGTGTCGAATTTTCGGACTTTTCAAAAACATATTTTTTAAAAGAGCGTGTGTTTAAAAGAAGACTATAGTCTACAGCCATGCTAGCAGCTATGTGAGGCTGTACTTGAGGCTGAACCAAATGCTAACATCAGCGTGGTAACGCCACATTAACAGTGTTAATTTGGTGATGTTTATCGGGTAATGTTTAAGGTGTTTACCTTCTGGGTTTAGCATGCTATCTAGCTAACATTTGCTTATTAGCAGTAAAGACAAAGTAGAGATGAGGCTGAAGGGAATGTAATTCATTTCCCAGTATTTGGTCATAAACCAAAGTATTGGACAGTTAAGAGATAGCCAAATTAATTACAATTCATCCTGAGGGGAACATGAAAGTCTGAACCAAATATTATGGAAATACATCCAAGTTGACATTTCACTCAAAACCAGAAATGTTAATGTTATGGTGGCACTTGAGGAAAAGTCAAGAGATTCACAGTTCAGGAGTGAAATTGTGACGGCAGGATTTATGCCAACTATAGACAATCATAAAACGGTCAAACGTATTTATTCTGATGGTGTCAAAGCTACCTTGAACTGCAAACATGAGCTCTTTGGGGTCGAGCACTGGTGTCCTCTTGTCTTGGCCCTTTTTTCCCCCCTTTCGGTGACCCCTCCTCTTCTTGCTCTCGCCCCAAAGGTTGGACCCCCCATGCATGCTGGGAATGTTGAGAATGGCGATGCCTTCTAGGGAGATGCTGCTCAGGTCCAGAGTAACACCATCACACTTTCAGGAAGGAGAAAGAAAGAGAGGGCAAAGTAAAATATCTGAAAAGAAGTTCTGGTCCAAATATAAAATCTATGCACTTTACCTTTGGGAATTGGGCACCCACAGGTCTCCTGATGTACAGTATATGCATACATGTATGTTGGATGTAAATATGGATACCCAGGATTTGGACCAACTAATGGACGTAGTTTCAAACTAGTTTTGTAGTTCATAAATACTGAGCCTGAACCTTTTTTCTAATCTGAGCCTAAACATAAATCTGTCTCTCTGTCTGAGCCTGAAACTTCCTCTTTGTTACAGCTTGACTATTAATCAGTTTCTTTCGTTATTTAAGCCTAAGTCTGAACCTTTCTTTTCAGTCTGAGCCTGTTTTTAGAGCATTCTCTCCATATGAAGCACCATTCCTGTCAATATGATTAACCTGAAAGAGTCAACCAGAATGGGGGCGCACCATCAGCTCTTCAGAATAATCTTCTGCCAGTTCTAAAAGCATAATGCTCTAGATAGTCCTAGACCCTAGACCCTACAAAAGTCTAGATCTGTCTCTAATTTCCAGACAAGCTCTCTTCCAGTAGGTACTTAACCAACACTAATTAATAAAGACCTCTGCACTGTGTGGATAGCTCTGAGAAGGCGGAAGATGAATCGTACAGACACCATCTTCATTATCACTCAATATCACACACAGCAGGGTCGTGTAGGGCTAATTACCTGTGGTTGAACTGAGGTTCAGTGAGAAGTGGGTGGGGAGTTGCACAGATAGCCTTCACACATTAACACTTTGTCTGGGTGAATCTGAAACTAGTACAAATTTGGGCTATTTATGGAACAAGGGTTGACCAGAATATTTTTAACAGGCACCAATATTCTTACCTGAGTACTAAATATTCTTAATAACATGAAGGATGTATGACTGCTTGGGCTTCAAACTGGACGTTCACATAAAAGACTTGATAAAAATGCTTCACAATGTTGTTGCCGCTCACTCACCCATTCACACACACTCACACACCGATGGCGGCAAGCTACCATGCAGGGTGCTGGCGCAACCACTGGGAGCAATTTTGGGTTCAGTGTCTTGCCCAAGGACACTTCGACATGCAGACAGGAGGAGTTAGGGATCGAACCACCGACTTTCTGATTAGTGAACGACCCGCTCTACCTCCTGAGTCACAGCAGCCTTCATTACATAATTTACAAAAGCAGTGACTTTCAAAAATCCTTTCTTTGCTTTTGTTTCTTTTCTGTTATTTTCTTCTCTTGCATAGATCTCTATAAACAGAAAATGTGTGGTTTGGTTTACCTCAACCTCCAGAAAGTCGTGCAGCTTCTTACATGTGGCCGAAAAGGTCTCTGAAGTGCCAAACTCAAAGTACCACAGCTTATTCTTTGTTCTGAAAAAAACAAGACAACAGGAACTGCAAAGGGACAGAGAAAAGAGGAAACATAGGAGTGTTTTCCCCACATCAAAATTTGAAGCTTGTACAGTCATAACATCTCTTTTCCTCTCTGTTTCTAGTACCCTATATTCTGAGCTTATGAAAAAGAAAAAGAAACAAACGACCACTCTGTAAATGTGCATCTGTGTTTGATTCAAGCTTTAAAAAAGGAACACAGGAAATACAGCTCTAATGTTTACCGCTGACCAAAATCACACAGTCATTAATCTCCACGGAATGCATAATGTGGCCCATTAATCACATATTGAAGCATAATGATGGATCTACAGCCAGTTAAGGAGGCATCTGAGGGAGCACATGGGGTGGCCAGTAGGTACCCATGCCCAACATTAAGGCCCAGTGTGGGGTGTAGGAGGGTAATCTACCTGCCCCTGCAATTAACAGAGGACTGAGGTGCTGCTCCCCTGGCTTCCTACAGCACACACTCCCATTGCTAAGTCTGATGATCAATGACCTCGCCGGGGTGTGTCACCATCTGTCCGTATACTGCCATGGTTATATTCTCTCATGGCTACAAGAATAAAATGCCATTGTTTTTTTTTCATATAGTAGTGATTAGTTATTGTACCACTTTTATTATATAGTTTTATTTTTAATTAGTGACATAACACAGCGGTTTGTGTATTCATGCTAACCATGCAAACAGAGGACTTACAGTGCAACCCATACCTTTGTCATGTTGAAGATGAAATCACACAGATGTATTTAAACAAATGTATATATTTGAAGGTCGCTGATTGAACATTTTTTTCCAGTTGGAATTTTAATTATCCTTTTTAACATGAGTTACTACAGTGCATCAATTTAGCTTTGAACATGAAAGGGAACAACAAGAAAGATTTATTATTGGTATCGGGGGCCGATCAAGGCATTTTTTAACTGATTGGTATCAGCTATATTGCGCAAGAACCTAAGCCCGATCCTTTGTTTTATGCCAGCTGTCACACAGGTGTCATAAACACTTATCACTGAACATCAATACTTCTTTTTATTGAAAATGTTCTCATATTTTATCTTGATGAAGGCTTTAGTTTATCCTTTATCCTTTTAATGCAACTGAAATAATCAACAAAGTCTCTGAGAGTTTCTCAACAAAAAAAGATTTCTATACTTTATAAAAAAAGAATTCTATACTGAAGCACAAATAACTGAAGGCTTTTGATCTTTCCAAGAAACAGCACACAATTCATCCAAAAGCTTCGAGGACAGAAAAAAAAAAAAAAACCTACAACAGTGCTGACACGCAGAACTGAATACAGTAAAAAATGGCCTTCTCTTAGCTGAATCAAAGCCCTACAAGAGGGACGTATTAGTATAAGCAGAGTAACAATCACTGAATTATTGATTTCCTCATTAGGACTTTTGTCAGGACCATTTAGCCACTTTATAAATGAGCTTTCATTAGGGTACTTGCAAGGTAGCCCAACTCGCAGTTGATTTATAATGTGCAACATGGTCAATAGCAGAGGGATGAGAGCAGGGGGAGGTGGGAAGAGGCAGGAGGGTGACAGGGCCATGCTGAGAGGCTTTCCACAACAACACATCCTTACATCTCCTCCAGCGTCATCACCATCATCATTATCATCATCATCATCATCATCTGTAAGCTCAGCAGTCGAGAGGGAAAACTGAGTGCACCTTTACAGTATGAACATGAACACATCTCTGTGCGTGTTTGCAAAACAAACAAATGAAGGTGGCTACTTCGCAAAACATATTCAAAACTGTTGGCGGGTGATTTATGGAGAAAATGACGCCACGTTCAGGCAGTGTTTTGGATCATTTGGCTCTGTTGCTTTGTTGAGGCTGGTTTTGGTATGTTTGGTACAGAATGCATTCAAAAGCCTCCGTAACTGATGTCAAAAGCCTTTGACATCAGATAGAATATAAAGTGAGTTTTAGAGATGAAATCACAACATGAAAAGTCAATGGAAAGACATGAGTGGATGTGAAAAGATGTGTCAACTTGAGTAAAAAAATGTGCACTTATTCCAAGGCTACATGACTCAATTTAATGTTGTGAGGGAAAGGAGAAGAAAAATGGAAAAACTGGAGGAAACTAACATAAAGAACTGGAATTTGTGGCATGTTTTGCAGTCAGAGTCTGAGCTTTCATATAAACACAGACACAGTCCACACCCATTCTGTACATAGGTACAGATGTAGCTACAGCTAATGTCTGCACAATAGCTAAATTGTCTTTGGAGAATAAACATAGTTTGCACAGTCTAGTGATCAAATTGTGCAAATTTAAGCAAGGCGAAAAGCCGCTTCAGATCAGTGGACTGAGGGGAAAAACTGCAGTCTCCAAGGTGCAACATTATTCACCTGATGAGTTTACCTGAAAGAAAAAACAACTTAACATTCAAGAAATCTCTGGAACCCCACAGATACTTATCGCAGTTGGACTTCTAGAGCTAAATGCAAGCACACTGTAAGAACAGATACAGTAAGACAACATCTGACTGTCCTGTCGATTCCCACCACTTAACCTAACAAGCGCACCATGGCAACAAATCACCTTATGTCCCTGTTCATTAGGTAATTAGGAGCATCCCATTGGCCGGATCGGATTGTCATTTGTTATCTGCCGACAAACACTGGACTCATCTGACAGACTGACTGTGAGGAGCATCTTCAACAGTGGCCAGCTTGTCCTAGGATTAATAGGGAGTCCATTTGAGTAAGATGATACTTTTAAGGTAGATAGGAAGTTCTTACTTTATGGTAAGTGCAATAAAAGTGAACATAAAACCCATTTCCTTAAACTGTTGGCTGATTTTAAGCTCCTGCATCCCTCCAGGACATCTTAGAAATTCATTAATTATCCTATCTGTGGGAGCGATTTGTGTTTTGTTTTTTCTTTCAGGAAAAAGCACTGTCACTGAAAAGCAGCAGCGTACTGTATGAAGCAGGTTTTCAATTCTCAGAGTAGCTACAGTACAAAGCCTCTGTTGTGATTTTACCTGCAGTGTATCAATGCAAAGTGTACTGCAATAATAACTTTAGCGGTGTGCGTTTAAGATCAGCTGTTGTAGTCACAGCTGGCATGCCAAATGAAAACAGTGGCTCAGGTTTCCAGAGCCGCTGAGGTGTCATTTATTTGCACAAACAAATCATAAAACAAAACTGAAAACGAAGACAAATACAAACTGCGGCTGAGAGAAAAACCACACAGGGCTTTAGGAAAACATCTCATACCAAAAAAGTAGAAAGAGACAGGAACAGGAAGACAAGTGCAGCTCAAAACAGCCTGAATCTAAACAATACACCCATGTTCATCAAGCCACCACTGCTTGGTCATCATATTAAAGGATGTCACAGGCGATAAGCTTCAGTGTAACATCGCTGTCCTGAGGCCACAGCACCTTTACTCTGTACATGCACTTTCCACTGGCCACACTGAACAGCACCATTGATTTTCTTCCCCTCTGACACTTAATCTAACCCACAATGATCTACGACCTTATTTTCACACTAATTTCTTCTTGATCAGAGGTGATAAATATCGCATTGACATAACCAACTCTTTGTGCATTGCATCAATGCACTGTTTTGTTTAACATGACACCGCCTAGAGCACTCCGACTCCGCCTGGCAGTTTGAGAAATGACCTGAGTTGCATTGTCTTGCCTACAGAGATGCAGCAAGCAGTTTGAAAAATGTATTTCTTTCAGTTGCACTGCAATGATTCCTGGCCTGTTTTTTTAAACCAAAGATACTGATATAAAATATCCAGCAACTTTAGGAACAAATACAAAAACTGAACTCCTTAAATAACATAGAATTGAAAGGGTAAGCTGAAAACCATATTCTTTTTCCTGTATTTTAGTTTTGCAAACCGAGCTGCTGCTGAGGCAGAAATAATGTCAGTGGCTGATTTAAGACTCAACGGGCAGAGCCAAAGAACCACAGTTGTTTTATGTAAGTAAAGTTGGACCACTGTTGCCAACGTGGAGACAGTCCCCAGATTTACAGTTTGATATTATAATTTCTACAAAGTGACTATAAACAAATGTATTGCATATTTCTACATCTCCCTGATTTGGTGATACAGTATGATGGTCAAAAGACGTGCTGCGGACTCTCATTAGTGATACCGTACCGCCATGATGTATTGAATAAAACCATTAATTTTGGAAATTGTGAGACATGAACTTAACAAAGCAATGTTGTTAATTAATGGTTTCATATTGTTTACAAGGCTCGGGGGCGTTTTAGCAATCTGTTTATCTAAAGTCTGACACCTCCAACGACACATCAGCTGGAAAAAGTTAGTCTGCTGGTTTCTGTAGTGAAAGTGCAATTGAGTCAGTGATCTTGTGATCCATTAGCTTTTGAGAGTAGCATCTTCATTCAAAAGCAGCGTGCAACATGACGAGTGCTAACTGAAACGATGAGGGCTGAGAGATTCCATCTTCCACCTGCTGGTTTTACTCTATCAGTGTCTATCTTTCTATCTTTCTGCTATCTTTATGGGCCTATGCTTAATGAAGATGCATCACGTTGATGAGGTCTATATATACACACCAACTGATCTCTCCTTATTGAACTGAGTGTGTGCACCCCCCCCCCCTTCTGAAACCAAATATGCACTTGAAAGTCTTATATGAAATTATTTGACTGTCTAGTTACAAACTATTTCTCTGATTACCCAGACAGAGGAACAGTCTGGTTAATGCACAGACAAAGGGGGCTGAAACAAACAAACAAACAAATAAACAAACAAATCCTCCTTTTGGTTACTGACTTTTCTCACAAAGAAGAATACATGATTTATTTTTCATTTACACAGCAAATCTATTGTAGCAGTAATGTAATTTCAGTTGGACTTTGCAACAGGATCTTTGAACAGATGATACAATGCAGAGTTGTAGTCTTTTAGCTTTATCAGTATCAAAGTAAATTTTCATGATATGAATTTTTACATATTTCTCAGCCCTACTACTTTATGTGCAATGTCATGTGTGTGTTAGTTCACTTGAGTTTGTGTATGTGTGTGTGTATGTGTGCGCGTGTGAGTGTGCCCGCTGAGCTGGGGGACAGGGCCACAGGTGAGATCCCTCTAAATTACATACAAGTGGTCATTAATTATAGATGACACTTTGGTCACATAAACGATTTCATCCTCAAATGAGGTCTGAGGGCGGCCGCTACTGTGGTCCACCATGCATGTGTGTGTGTCAATGAGTGTGTGTGTGTGCATGTGTAATTTAGAGCAGCATCACCTGTGGCCCTGTTCCCAGCTCAGCGGGAAGCACGCACACATGTACATGCGTACACACACATTAGCATGGGTGTGTTGATGGCTGCGTGTGTTGGTGAATCCGGCAGCCCCATCCAGCACATCGCAGTGCTTTGATGAACATACTCATTATGCTAAAGAGTGCTCCATGCCTGGGCTTCCCTGTGCCTTCAGGAAAGGTTAACTCAGGATGGTTACACAGCACAGCGAGAGCCTGTGGGCGCACAGGGGCAGAGCGGCTCTGGAGGAGCGCGCTGACGGTGTTAGATGTCTCAGGACCAAAAATAGATCTGGGTATGCAGAGCAAATATCATGGGAACATCAAGGTGCCATGATTGATGCCACAGAATAAACAAACATTGCAGGTGAAGCCACAGAAGCTTTCACGCTGCAGCTGAAAGGTCCCAAATCAGATGTTTTCCCTCACAGATCTGATGTTGTCTGATTAGTGTGGAAAGCAAAACACACAAACACACAGAAAAGTGGTACAAAATTGGATCCTGAGGGATGTAACCTCGATGTGAGGTAAATATGTCATATTTAAAAACTGATCTCCAAAAAAAAGAATCTCATCAGTAAATTTTTCATTAATCACTCGAGAAAGATTTGGAATTATGTCCATATTGCACCTCATGATTTATATCTAATGCCAACATTTAGTATCAATGCTGAAATTATTGTGTCCTTTATGGAGTGAGGTGGAAAGTAAGGCTCCATTCAGACCAAAAACAGCCCTGCGTTAAAACAATGCAAGGGGCTGCGTTACTGGGGGCGTGTTGTGTTCTATCAGTGAGACAATGACATATGATCCAGGAAGATCCATTGGAGCTACAGATTAATGCGTCTAAAGGCTCATCAGACGCCAAAACTCTTTATCTTTCGTCGGGACACTCGCGAGGTAAACAACAGAAACACAGTGTCAACGTTACAGGGATGGTATGTGTGCTTGCATATATGTTAGTCCCCGCACTAAGGGTGTGGAGGCCGGGATGGTGTGTAGCACATCGAACCCTTTCATTATCTGTAACTACAGTCTTTACCTAACCGTGACCAAGTGTCACCTAACTCTAACCATAATTTAACCATAGTTTATTTGATATAACCATGATCTTTCCCCAACTTTTGGGCATTTTTGCTTTAGTTGACAGCAGAGCAGCAGACAGGAAAATATGGGGAAAGAGATGCGTATGACATGCAATAAAGCGCTATAGCTGGAAATTAACCGGCGGTTTTGCTGTTACATAGCATGTGCCTTAACCATTTAGCTACCGGGGCACCCGTCTTTCCCCAATTTTAGTCATCAATTGTCTAAGCAAATTTTCCAAGATAAGCTGACAAGATGGAGGACATCAGCCATTACTGTCATCCATATACCAGTTTCTTGCCTCAGGACCTAACATGTCATTGAATTTCATTAAAATCCGTTGACAAGGTTTTAAGATATCCTGCTCACTAGAAACATGGAAAAGAAAGTGAAATGGTTTTGTTGATTGTAAACTGCAAGGACCAAACAAGGAATCTACAATAAATGCAGAAATTATGCCTTTCGTTACTGTTACTCTCTAAAATTTGAGTTACATTGTAGAAGAGATATAACCTGTCCCAGGTTTAGAAATGGGCAGAAAGAAAGTGTAATTTGTGCAAAAGTCACTGAAACGGAGAACTGGTTTAGAGCATGAAAGACAGTGATCTAATAAGTGGCATCACATATACTCACTGTACCAAACAGAAGTTCAGAAACCAAATAAAAAAACAAACAGTGTAAATAAAGGAAACTGTATAATCCTAATTTACTGAACCCTTTCTCTTTCTCTTCCTCCACCTCTCTTTCCTCGTTCCTCTTGCTATCCATCTCTTTCCCCTCAGAGTCAGAGATTAGTGTGTAATTACATGGGAGATCAGCAAAAAAGTAGGGGGGAAAGGGAGTAGTATATTTTAACAAGGCGGTCGAGGAGGAGTGGCGATGAGGGAGGAGGTGGCACAGCCCTCGTCACGGGTCGACTGATTGTCTGCTTTTAATCCTCGACCTCATTATCACCTCCAGGTCCGGCAGTGGCAGTAAATGAATCTATCTGCCGAGTGTCAAATCTTCACACCTTCACCCTGGTAATCACCCCAAGGTGCAAATACAAAAGATGGATAGAATGAGAGAAATGAAGGCAGGGAGCGAGAGTGTATGACCCCTGCATTTCATCAACAAAATCTCCTCATTTTATAATTAAGAAAAGCTACATGATGCTGTTTGGTTGGTAATTAAAGCTGGTTAAATATTCAGTTTCTTTAAGGTCAAACCAGACAAAATGTATAGATTTGGTACATATTGGAAGCCATTACTGCTGTCGAATTAAAACCTAATAACTCATATTTTGACATTTTCTTCTTTTCAACCTATACTAGAATTTAATGTGCATTTATTTTGACCTTGAAATCTGTCCAATGGCAAAAATACAATAAAAAAGAAGAAAATAGATGAAAATAAGCATTTTGAATCCATATCAAAGATGCTAAGATCATTTATAAATAAACATAATTTTATTTATTTTTTATTATTATTTTTACTTAGCTTACTTTGCCAAATGGGGAAGTGGTCTCAGACTTTTGGAACCTACTGTATATAGGTTTTATGTATATATATAGTATAGTATACCCGTAATGTAACTTATAAGAATCAAAAACAAAAAAAAAAAATTAAAAATAGTATTTAAAAATTGGTCTGAAACATTTTTCCACTTCCCACTATTACATCAGAAAATAAAACTTATCAAAGTAAATCTGCTTTAGTAACTAACTGGATGCATTTAAAACCCAGAAAAATATTTCAATTTTAAGTAACAAAATATAGGAAAAATATAGGTATTGTAGTAATTCATCTCTGGAAGATGATGTGTAAGGGCTGTAAGGTGCTAACATCAAAGACTGTCTGGTTGGGTGTCACAGTTGTAAAAATATATGTGATATCACATGTGAAGCTGCTGTATCTGTAGATAGGAAACATATTTACTTAAACTTGCATTTAATGGAAAAGTTACTAGTCATATTTTATATAAGTTCTATAAATTTACAGGAAAGCCTTAGTTTAAAAATGGTTGCAACATGTTTATTCTTCACAATTATCTGTTATCTAGGATTATTATTATTATTATTATTGAGTTTCAGTTTTTAGGCCTTTTACTACCACTGTACGAAAGCTTGAATACCAGAGTTATTACTTTTTATTTAACCGAAAACCTCCAGTACACTGATGTACTGAGTGAGTTTCATGATGCTTGAACAATGTTAAAAACATTTCCAAAACATGACAGTTGCTGGAAAATTCTTTAGTCTTTTCATTTATTCGTGACAAATATGCACTTATTGCTGACTTGATAAGGGCGAGACAAAATCTTTCCTCAAGACACGCTTCACTTCCCTTCTATTGTCACTAAAGACCTTCCAGTTCCTGAGAAAGAGCCTCCAGCTGCAGCAAAATGACTCTGTGATAAGTTGCAATATAGTTCCAATGGACACGAGCCCTTTGGACAAATCCAACAAAATCTATGCTGCCTTGAAAAACTATAATCATGCATTATTGAATTGGCAAGGATAGTGTGTAATAGAGAGATCCTAAACCCATTCCCACTCGTGAATTATTAATAGAATTCAAATAACAGACAGAATAATTTTCTTAAAATATCTCAATCATTTTTCAAAAAGGCTTAAAATGGTGTAAATCAACAGGGATGCAGTTCATGTGTCCTGTATGTAGATGTAGAAAATAAATAATAGTGCATATGATAGACAAGAACTGTTCAGGTTGATATGAATAATTTGATTTTGAGCATAAGGTACTGGACACAAATTTGGACTTAATCCTAGTGTATCAAACTTTACTGAAACAGGAAAAGAGGATACCGAAATCTATGAGCAATGTGCCGCAATGTTGAGAAATAACATGATAATAACGACTCGTCAGCCTCTTTGTTTAATTGCAAAATGTAGAATTAATAACGTTACAGTTTCTCCTGCTCGTTAGCATTTCTCCAACATGGTGGCACATCCCTCGTAACCATCGGTAACCATTATATGACAGGCCTGTGTTTATTCGAAACCCCCTTTACTTCCCTTTGGACCATTTCACTGTCATGTATGCATGTACAAGCAACGAGCAGCAGAAAGATAGTTGGCTAAATGTTGTACTAAGACCAGGGTAAAATATGATAATGAGTACAAATGGGATTATTAGGAGGCTGTGTGTCATCAGTCTGACTGATCCATGATGTCAAACTAGCCAAGCAAATTCAATTAGGCCTGCAATTACTCCCTGGCGCTAGTGGAGACGTATTGGAGACGTTAAATATTGATGGAAACATAGATGCCGCATTTGTTCGTCTCCAAAGGTGAACGCATCTCCTCAAGGTAATCACAAATGCTAAATATGAAGCCTGTCCATTCGTCATCCTGAGCTCCAGAGCAGCTACACAGTCTGTTGTCATGAAGGGGCCACGCAGAGGTTCTGCAAATCAACTGCAGGTTTATTTAGACTGTGAGTATAATTTGTGATTTGATTTCTGGGACATTTTCATTCTATAAAATAAAAGATAAAACAATCCTAACCCTTTTTTAAATGGTCTTATCCTTGAAACATACATCTCTTCTCAAAAGTGGTGTTTATATGGACCAAAAGTGATGAG
Organism: Scomberomorus guttatus; assembly: GCA_038419695.1. NCBI lineage: Eukaryota > Metazoa > Chordata > Actinopteri > Scombriformes > Scombridae > Scomberomorus > Scomberomorus guttatus. The sequence continues at coordinate 29,981,035 of CM076448.1, forward strand.
ATAGATACACGGGGAACCTTGAACTGAGACCGGAATTAAACCGAGTAGGTGTTGAGTTGGTCTGTGTGGACTGTGACCTGAGCCCCTTTCACACATGCACTGCAACCCTGAAGTTATCTGGAGATTACCTGTAGGAGCTGTAGGAGCTGTATGTGAGAATGCAAATGTCCGAATCAGCTGGACCGGACATTAAATAGACTTTACCCTGCCAGGCCTAACACAAAGTCTATGTAATGTCCGATTGAGCCATGTGTGAATACAGCAGGTCTTTTCCGGTGAATTCACAGTGAGCGAGTGGGCGTGTGGATGACATTTCTATCATGTGACTGGTGCGAAACCAGAAGAATACAAACATCCGAGGGTGAAGAAGAAGGGTCATTTACACGAAGAAAGCGGCTCTGGTGTCTAAGAGAAACTCTGGACCCTGAGACTAGACCAACCACTGAGTTAATATGTTACCATTTCTGACAAAAAAGCAAACAAACACCAACATACCTGCTGTTAAACTTCTCAGGGTGCTTCTCCCTCATAACATGGAAACGATGTGCGATCGAGGCGTCCTGAAAGAGAGTCAAATATTTAGTCAACATTTGAATATTGAATTTTATTCAAGTCTTAAGATTATATTGTAAAAAAAACATCCAGCTTATCTGCCAACAATGAGACTGCAACAATAAAGCAAGTTTGATCTCTTAAAGTCTCTTGTTTTGACCTTTTTGCCCAAATTACTGTATGCTTGTCCACTAAAGTAGGGAAAAACTTAAGACCTCCTGTTTCTAGCTCTAGACGTTTCCCTTTTTTTGTCCCTGAAATATTCAATGTGCTATTTTCACTTTAGAAGTATGTCGTTCTATGATTCTAGGATTAAATTTATATCCCGCTGACATTTGGAGATGCTAACATGCAAAGCTACTCAACACCCACGAAAGAAATATAATTATTTGCAGGCAAATATTAGTTTTACATCCAAGGCCAACTCTTCCTCATTACCTAACTCTCCCAACTTCTCAAACAGCGCAGTTACACCTCGCATGTCCCTTGTGTATATTTCTATAAGATGAAAGGAGCTGTGTGCAGGGGGTGGCAGCAGGGTGGAGCTGGGGATGGAGCGGTATTGACAGAAAGCCTGATGAACAGTACGCTATCTCCACACAGGCTAATTAATTAAACACATTGTGAGTAATCACAGCTCCCAACTAACCTACAGGATGCTGCAGACACCCCGGCAACCAAGTTGTTTTCTCTCGCTCCCTTCCTCCACCTCTTGTGCCTCTCTCTCATCCTCTATAAGTCACTCTCCACCTTTCTCTCACCCTTTCTGATTTTTTCCCCTCTCTCTCTCTCTCTCCCTCTCTGTTACCTGGGGCAGAAAATGGAGAAACATTTGAGTTCTTGGTGCTGAAGTGATACAGTTCATGTTACATATGCTAGTGTGGTGTGACTGGTGGAGACACTTCACCAGTATCTTAACACCATCTCAGCCTGGTAAGACTGTTATCTGGTATTAAAGTGTGAACTTAGAGGACAAGGTATATTTATAGTAGACCCATATGAGCTTGCTAAGAGACAGTAAATTACTCTAAAATGAGACAAAGAACCCACTACACCTCTTATTTACATGTGATCATGAAACACATGTTAAAAGAGCACTCCACAGATTTTTTGCACTCCTGACGCCCGTTTCACAAAAAAGATTTGCCAGCACTGCTTACACGCGGATCGCAAATAGTGCCAGTGCCCCGTTTCACAAATGATCGTCACTCGCAAATTGCAGATAAAATATGGAGTTTCTTTTGATTAGTTAAACATGTTAAAATTAACATGAGAGAAAATGATCTCATATTGCAGCTTTTTTCCCCCCCAAGAGTAGACTTTGATATATGGAGTTTCCCTTTAATACCAGCTGTAAATGGGTGGAAATTACAAAACAAGGATGAAGTATTTAGTTAAAGACCCCCTCCAGACAAGTTTTAGGACATATACAAATCATCTGCTTGAAATAATAAATTGTGTCCGACAATAAAATGTTCAGGTACCTTGTTCAAAATCTTTAAAATGACATCTACTCCCTTCCCTCATTGAAAAAACCTGAATCTATGAATATGTAAATATGTTTCATATCAAAAATTTAACTGCTGGACACAAGATGTCTCCTACTTCCCATTTCCAAGTCTCAGTTTATGTGCTCTGGAGGTTTCAAGTTTCCACATCACACTTAAGCTGCACGCTGGTCTTCGATTGGCTCCAAACTAGTTGTGATGTCACAGATCAGGCTCATAAGTACTTGTCTTAAACTCAGATTTAAGGAGAGCACATAGAAACCTTTCTTCTTCAACAAATGAATGTGAAAACAGCCTTTTAGTGTCAAACTCTGCAAACACCATATCATCATTCTGCACAGAGAAGCTCAAACATCCAACTGCAGTAACAAGAAGAAAAACACATTTTTGACTGGAGGGGGACTTTAAGCATTAATTACCAAGTATTAAACACATTTTAGTAAATATCTTCCAAACTGTTTTAAGAAAGTTTCACCGATTATTTGATTCTCATTTTATTCCAAACGGTCCAGTGCAAATCAAACTGTCTGAAACACTTTACAATGGACTTTTTTAATTAAGTTAACCTGCATATTGGCTATTTAAATGTATCACAAGAACACAAAAATGCTGTCTGAGTAGTGATAAACTATGGTAATATACTATGATCGTACCTTTTGAACATTTTCAATTAAAATAAAAGCTAAATATACAGTATATGAGATCAAATATGTCATGAAGTATGCAGAGGACCTCATGAACATATTGTGAAGCCTTAAGTAATGATCTGTACAACGACTAACAACATTGAGATTTCCTTTAATTTATACTTCTAAGCCAGTGTTAGCAGAAAAATGCTGGCAAGGCCTTAGTGAAAAACACAGACCAAACTCTGACAAACACAGCAAAGTTGTCCAGCTCTGAAAACATCTCAAGAAAGAGTGAGAGAAAGTTTCTGTAAACTTTTTGGGCTTGTTCCTCTCCCCCTCCGCTGAAGCAATCTGTTTTGACCCACTCCATTTTGAGTGGAACGATTGAAACAGCACCTACAGGGAGGACCCCCTGCCAGCTCTCTGTACAGAAATTTAGGAGAAGCCAAAAAAGAAAAAAATCAATGGAGCTTCTCTTGATGTCTCTTCAAGACGCTGTAAGCAGAAGACCAAAAGAATTCTTCAAGATCCCCGCAGACTCGCCTCACACTTCCAACGTGAGCCAGAAAGGTGAAATGATGGATATATCTGAGAGATTGTAACTTGATTTTCTTACAAACAGGACAATAGCTGCAAACAAGAGAGCAAAAGTGAGGAGAGGTTGTCTCCCCTTTGGTTTGGGGTCTATTATCTGAGATGTGTACAAGTGGAGCTGTAGCTTTGCAACAGTAAACAGCAGTTTCAAGCAAGAGGATAAAACACTTTGTCATTCCACATTGATGTAGCATTTGTATGCTTTAAGTGGTAAAACTTTTAAGATAAACTGGCCTAACACTGCCATACAGCTGAAATTAATATAAATATTTTTAAAATATTTTATATTACACCAGACAAAACTCTACACCTGTATAAAACAAAAAAACTAAAACTAAAACTAAATTAATTTGTTAGTTATCAATTTCTATCTGAATCATTCATTCAGACATTTTTTTTAAAAACAATAACACAATATTATAATATTTTTACAGTATGATTCTGCTAAAAGTCAAATATTTTATAATTTTTAATTTTGTCCAGCCCTTATTAGCCCATATTAAAGAGCAACTTAACACCAGCTGAAAATCTTGTTTAAGTAGTTTAATTTCTCCCCTTTCTGCAGTGATGCACAGGTGTACACAGGGTACACTGTGACATCACTGTTGGGCGTGGTTACAGGTGCAACAGACAACAGAAACTTTCAAGAGTCCAGTGAAACGCACCTTTTCAGCCTGGTGTTAAGTTACTCTGTAGCAGGAATTCATTTTTTTACATTTCTATTTTTCTTTTTCTTTTTGTTTTTTGAGTGACTCAATTTATTGAATTTTCTCCAAAAACCTCAACACATCCTAGGCGTACTATTTGCGGATTAGTTTGACCCAATAAAGAATAACCAAAGTTTGGTCCTCAGGCCAGTTTGCAGAATTTGACCTGAAAATCCTCCAGCAAGCAGATTTTACCCCATTTCAGTTTGTGGAGTTGCTGCCGTTGTCCGATCAGGCTCCAGTATTGTAAGACTTTGTAAATCAATAAATAAAATCGATAAATAAATTCAGCTTTAACTAAATTGGTATACAATCTTCAAATTTCATTCTTGACCTTGGAAACAGCAGCACCACAAGGTCCATTCAGTAGCTGTTCTGGAGCTTTCGATCAAATCACTTGATCTTCATCAGCAGATAGAGTTTGCCCAGTTGTCATGAAGGTGGTGTTCAAATTTCTACTTTAAGCACTTCCTGTCTGTGTTGGCTTAAAAGCTAAGGTTCATTCTTGATAATAATCTGCTGATGAAGATCATTTGATTTGATCAAATTCCCCAAAACAGCAACAAAATGCATCTTGTAGTGAGATTGTTTTCTCGTGTACTATCCATTTTTTTCAAACCATCATTTAAAACTGATTTAGATCTTGATTTTATATATGAAAGCAAAACCTTAAAATCTGAATAACATGTTACGAGTCAGTCACACCGTCAACACATGTAGGACACAGTCACATCTTCAGGCTTCGACACCCTCGCGGCAGCAGGACGTCATCAGCTCACTCACTCTCTCTCTCTCCCCCTAGCTGCCCTCAAATAATTACCAATGTAAAAATCTGGCACCCAAATTAATACAGGACATGTGTAATGTCCTCTCATAGCTCAAAGTTTAGTCCAATTATGAGTGGGCCCCAGCGGTTTGATGTGCCTTTCACAACGAGGGAGAATAATGGCTTTGACAGGAGTGCCAGGGTCATTAGGGCGACTGACTGCATTATGGTAGTGGAGCACGCTCAGTGATTAGTTCTGTCTCTCACCCCTGGCCCTGATTGAGATCATTACACTTCACGTCACTTCCACATCCTCCCAAAGGGATGGCGTCATTAATTCTCAATCCCACTGGGCCGCAGCAGAAGGTTAGGTTGGAAGAATTAACACAAAAAAAGATGGTCCTTCTTTTTTTGGAAGAGTCACCTGGGATTGAAATGACTTGAAAAAGGAATTTATGACAAAGATTTTTTTTTAAATTTTGTTTGTCAGCTGCTGACACTGCTGATGTGAGCTGTATGAGAGAACACAGACATGTTTCATCCCTTCTACTTTTCTATTCTTTTCTATTCTTCTATTCTTCAATACCACATTTTATGTGACTTCGACTTTTCAATAATTGACTTCAAATTCAAGCATACATTGGTAACACTCACTTTCTGTGGTGGCTGCTACTGCTGATCTTTTGATTTCGACAGTGTCATTACAGAAACAATCTTCTCCTCATCAGCATAATCTCTGAGGTAATTATTAGCTTGACTTGTCGCATAGTCTTTATTGTATTTTTTTCATTCAACGGAAAGCTAAAAATTTGATGCAAAATGTGTCACAAAATATTATATCACACTCAAATCCATAGAGAGCTCAAAGTCTTCCTAATCCCCCACAAACAACTTCATTTGTCATCATCACGCCTGCTGGGTACTAATCCCACTAACAGAGCAAAGACAAAAGGGGTTATAATGACTTTATGAACCAGCCAGGCCAAAGCTTGTTGTCTTTTAATGTTCTCATACAAGTTTGGTTCAGCAAGAAGGAATCAACATTTCCCATTACTACATAAAACCTTAGTATTATTTTTGGGGTATTTTAGCTTTAATTAAGCATTCAAAAGAAAATTGGGGTGTGTTAAAAGCCACATTTGGAGCCAACACCAGTAAATGCAGCATTTTCAAAACGAGAATTATCCCCAAAATTAGAGCATCTTTGCTGTTTTCTCACTGAGTCATCTACACCTTCATGTCTGGACTACTGTAACTGTATTTTGGTATTTTTCAGACATGTTCACATCTTCTGTCTCATATTCGAAAAACTCAGCTTATCTAGATCCAAAAATTAGGACCATATAACTCCTGTTCTGGCTTTTCACTCTGGCTCCCTCTTATTTCTCAAATATCAGTAACGCTTGTTTATTTTTCAGGATTGGCTGATGTTGAGCCAGTGGGCTTCTGGTGGTCCTGAGTTCCCTCTTAAAGGTGAAGTTTTCTTGTATTGTATGTATGTTTACATTCTCACCAAAATACCGGTCCAACAAACATGATGAATGCATTTACTTCCTGATAAAACATTTGTGATGCTTATTTTAATTTTTTTTTAAATACATTTAAACCTGCATTGTTTATATCCCTTTTTACATCAGCTAGCGGTCCTCCCTGCCATTGCTGGCACATTGCTACATTTCTTACCTTGTTACCACCACCAACTGTCAGTCAGTGCATTAGCTTGAAGCCATTGGAAGGAATGTGTGTTTCTGCATTGCCATGCATGTGTGGCAGATACAAATGTGATGAAGAGGGTCCAACTGCAGCACTTCAGACCTCCCTCCTCAGGCCCCTCTCATGCAGGAATAATCGAAATCGGCAAAAAGTGGACTTAACTGCAGGAGACCACTGTTCGCTTCCCGTTTCCAACCATGAGTGTCATGTTTCCAACCACAAGATGGGACATTTTAAAAAAAAAACATAACAACACTGTCGTGGTGTTTACTGTTGCCATAATGACTAAAGTTGCGTAACTTTAAGGAAGTACAAACCACGTTTAAAATTTTAACCCAAGCCACGATCTTTCCCTAACCCTAACCAAGTTGTTTTTGTGCCTAAACCTAACCAGACCAACTTAACCACAGCGTAAAACATAATTATTAGTTATAGTTGTTTCGGGCTTCACTTCGATGTCCCCCACAAGCTTGAAGCACGGCCAAGAAAGCAGCGGCAACCGGCAGTGCAGTAGTTCCCTTGCTTTACAAAAGTTGGAAAAAAACCTTTAAATTAGGCCTTGTGGATCTAATATGAGTGAAGATTCAGCAATTGGATTGCTTATTTCGTGGTGGACTGCTAAGGTGAAATAAGTGAAATGTATGTACGTACTTCATACAACGGACCCCTCCTACTCATGCTCAACCCCCATTGGCTCACAGAACTGGGGCCTCAGGAGGGAGGTCTGCAGTTGGACCCTTCTCAACGTGACAGGGACTGGCTCATAAACACATTGCTCCATAGAGCTACTTGTGGTCAAAAGCTCCACAGGGTACCTTTAATCTGCGTTAATTGTTGATAAAAAGGGTCATTGGCAGTCCTGAAGAGTTGATAGTATAGTTTTAGTTCGTCTAGTCCATCTTTAGTTAGTATTGTAAATTATATTACCAGCAGCAACTGTGTTTACATTATTTCATTTACTTTTTAGAATGATATAAGTATGCACATACTTACAGAGCTGGAGTTACAGTACATGCAGGTGACTATATCTTACTCATTACTGAACAGGAGAAAACTGCAGTGCAATTGGCGTTTTTACGTAGTTTCATTCACTGTGGTGGCTTTGAAGAAGGCTTTGCTGGATGGAGAAGATAACTTGGCTACTTCTTCAACTTGTTTAATGTTTTCACTACCAACAATCTCCACCAGCATCGGAAACTTGTTGGAGAAAACACAATCAGCACAAATTGCCTAATCACAGTTCTCGCGGTCCCAGCGCGGTATCTCCATAGCAGACGTGTCGCAACATTTTTGAAGAGATACATGTCAACTATGGTGTAGCTACAGCAGCTACGTGTGTAGGCTCCCAAACTACACCGTAACCCCTTCATACACAACTATAAATCCTCCTGTGATGGGATTTGCACGGTTGCACAAAGACAGTAGCTTCCCTCAATGCAGCGACTCGTTCATCCAGCCACATCAGGAGAAAACTTAAATCTTTATCTTAAAAGTTGTAAAGTTTTAAGATATAAGGGACTATTTAGGGCTGTCAAGTTGTTTTTCTGAAACCAAGGCACTTCATATACTACAAAGGAATGAAGATATGATCATTTTCTAAAAAGTTTTTTCTAAAATCTTTTTTTTTTTTACCAGTCTTTATTCACTGTTCTTATATGTTACCACTATATTTTGTACTTAAACGTACCTACATCTTGAACTTGCTGTTGGTTTTTTAAGCTCCGACACTTTTTTTTTGTTTTGGAAACTGCCTTTTTCCTTTTTTTTGGTTTTTAATACTATATGAATGTAGTTGTGCTGTTAAAAAGAAGCTCTGAGTCATGCCCAGACACAGCAAATTTACAGAATACAGAAAGTTGTTTGGGAAAAAAAGATTAAGTAACTAGTTATATATCCATTGTATTTTTTGACATTTATACTGGGGAATTAATGTGTTTAAACAGTGTACCCACTTCCCCCTGTACACATCACCATATGTTCAGCACTGTAGACTGATTACAGCCATTGTTCTCCTCTATCACAATGTTAACAAGACCTGTCCTCTAATATCCTCTAACATGGTCATTAGGGGCCCAGGCTGGAGGTGTTATTCAACTAACATTTGTAAGGCCATGCATCACTTATGTCCCTGCCACAGTTCATACGAATCTCACAACACTGAGTGGCTCCCTCCTCTGCCACCTGCAAATGTCAATTACCATATTTCCCCCTGACATTTATCAGTAATGGCTAACATGAGCTACGTGAAATCAGTGTCATTATGGTGGAGATGGACAGGGGGCTGCTGATGGGTGCGTACGACCATGCAGATACACAACGAGGCTTGTTTATTGATCAGAGACTGTTGAAGCTTGAGTACATCTCAATAAAGACCTAACTAGAATGTGATCAAAACAAATAAATTGAGTGTTTATGCTGTTATTCCAGGTACTGTGTATTGTTTTTATTCAACCCTTAATAACAGAACCAAGATTTATTGACAGAGGGAATTTAATTTTCAGAATGTCAGTCTACACTTCAGTGGCTTCAGTCTTTGTTCTGTTTAACTTGGGTTAAGCTGTTTACTGGCACCTTTGCTACTCTGCGACTGAGTCTGTTTGTCACCATGATTAAACTCAACTTTGGTGTGAAAGGTTTGAGAAAGGTGCCATATGCTTTTTTCTACCTGCGGATCACAAGTGTGCCATTATTTTAACCATGCATTCACAGTCAAGTATAGGTTCCTTTGTAATTTTGTTCGTGGTTGTGCGTGTTGTGTGTTCGTGTAATTATGGAACTCATCTTATCTGATCCCAGCCTGCTTTAGAATAAAAAAAAGTTATAAGATATCAAGAGGTGAAATCTGGCTTAAGTGTAGCTCAAAATATGCATTGAAATGTGAATGAGATTTGCAAGAAACTAAAAAAAGATAAAGGCATTGCTATTCAGAGGCTATACTGTATTTTGTTCCATGACTGTTGAACACTTAATAATATAGAGTCTGCTTTCCTTGAAAATGATCCTTTCGCTAGAATGAATTAGTAATCAAAGTAAAGAAATGTGATGCTATATTAATAACTGGACTAAATGAGTTTATCCTTAAGATTCACACAAGGACTGATATGCTAATGTTAAGCAAACAAAATGATACGGTTGACTGTGAAAAATTGGACAAGTTCTCTTACAGTAACTGGTGTTCTCATAATTGGAGATTATCGTGTTTATTTGGATTATTAAAATACACAACAATAATCTGTTGTTTTATACCTTCATTCAGTCCCTCTGGACATTTAAAAGGTGATTCTTGCTACAGTTTTTCTGCCTCAAGTATGAGCCAAACATCAACCTGAGACCCTATCTGTAACTTTATAACACTGGGTAAAGAAAAGAATTATCTCTGCTTGTTAATTGACCCCACATCACCCCCCTCATTCATTCCCCTGCCTGATCAGTCCCATCAGAACTGACTGAGGTCTGACTCACCACTCCGATGGAGAAGTAGTTGTTTACAATGCTGTAAGGCACCGGATCCCCTCGCTCCTCCTTGTCTGTGGGCGTGACATCAATCTTCCAGCGATCCAGCATCACCTCCGTACTGTTCTCAATGTCCCGCAGGATCTTCAGGAGGCTCTCGCCCTCATAGCCTCAGGAAGAAGAACATAAGAGTGTTAAAATGGGTCTTGATCACTTGGACACCTTGCTGATGTTGTTAGTTAAATATCAGACATCGGATAACCATGTTTACTAGTGTTTATATGATGATTCTTCCCAAAATGCAGCCACAGAAAGAGTTTGTGTGACCAGAAATATATATTTTTTTATCATTTTCCTTATCTTTATTTACATGATGCTGGTGACTGCTGATTTTATTTAATGCTCAATTAAGTTCTTGTGAGCACCTTTTAAGCTCAAATACATCGCAGATCTTGTCATGCCAGTGATTAGATGCTGTAGGTGTTGCTCTCTCAAGAATATGCTGAAAAAGTGAGTTTTAGTGTCCAGAATGGTCAAATTCCTGCTTTGAAGGCTTTATTCACCCTGACAAGAATAAAGAGAAACGTTAAATATTTGCAATTTTTGAAAATAGTTATATTTAAAAGGTAATGAATAGAAATAATGGCCTTAAAAATTTTCCTTTCTATTGAAATGTACTGCATATATTTTTAGTTCAGGTGTCCCCAGTGGGTATCAAACCCCTGACAGATTTATATCTATACTATTACCACCTGAGCTCTGTGTGAACTCAAACACTTATAATAACATTAACACCGAGTTTAAGCGTGGCATACTTATAACTACGAATGTAATAAAGTGAATTCAGTCCATGTTATTTCACTGTTTTGTGTAGTTGTCCAGTACCTCCTCCCCATCGCAGACATCTTGCCAGGTCGTTGCCCGTGCCAAGAGGAAGTATACACACGGGGGGGTTCCTGTCCAGGTTGGCCTTATCTGGAGCAGCGGGACAATTATCACGACACATTGCGAAACAAGGCCAAACCAAGAAAAATAAACTCAAAGCAAGACTTGCAAAGAAAGAATCAAATCCATTTTGCAGTCCCACAAGTAAAACTACAAGTCAATATGAATGTCGAGTTGTACAGTCTATTTCAAGAGACACATTTTGCCTGACGGTTATTACCTCTCTTTGTTTTGATTGATAAAAAATTGAGGCAATTTTTGAGAGCCCAAACAAGTAACACGTCTTCAAGACCAAATAGAGGAGGCCAGGTGATTTGTTTTTCTTCAAATGATGACTAATATGTTGTTTTCCAACTCATGTAATCATCCTATTTTACCACCCCTGAATACGCGGGCTTGGACGTAATGAAAGTGTTTATATACAAACCATAAAGTACGCTTTACCATTTCAGGCTGAACAACAAGAGTGCTGCCGGCTTTGAAAACTAATAAAAACAAATGCATTTTTTTTTTTCCAAAAAAGGAAATGGAGTGTTGTATATTATCAGAAACTGAAGACAGTATGAGTAAATATACTGTAGCATCCTGGGAGGTTTGGGAGTCTGTATTTCTTCCAAAAATATACATAATTGATCCTACGGAAGCAGCACAGGGACTGAATTCTTGTTACGTTTTCTTGCATATTATAAATTGTACAACATATTCTGTACCTATGAAGTCCAGGATCCAGCCCACCGTTCCATCTCCTCCACAGGCCAGCACTCTGAAATCAGGAACATCTCTGAAGAAGTTCAACCTGCAACAAGCACAGTCAGCTCTGCACATTACTGCCACACACTGAACTGTTTTTAAATTTGTAGTTTATTCTCTACACCTATAAATGTTGTACGTTTTTCTGATAAACTCTTTTAGCTGTTAATACTAGTGCAGTTCAAGTTAAAATTTTACCCCTTTTGATCATGTGAGTCCCATTATGGTCCTTGTACTTTAAGCTATATGACATTAACTCCAAAATGTACTATTTTACTACTAGGTTTTTTCCTGTTAAATTGAAAGTTTTTCCTAATACAAATCAAGGGTCAGAGGAAAGAAGCTGTTGTTTGTGGTTTAGATTGTAAAATCCTTTGAAATTTGTGATTTTTGACTGGACAAAAACAAAATGACCACGGATACAGTAATACAAGGATACAAGTTGGTGCTTATTGAATATTTTGTATAAATACACTCATTGAGCAATTTATTAGGAACACCTGTGCAATCTAACGCAATCCAATACAACTGCTCTGCCATAAATTCTACTTTTACGGAGCTGTAAAAGTAGAAATTAACATACTTAAGGATGGCAAAATATTTGGAATACTTTTCTATATAATGCACTCCAGTACACGACCACCATCCACTACGACCTCAGTAATAAACATATGGTAGAATGGTAGCATATCCTTTTTTTTGAAGCTGCTTCTTTTACGGGGGGTTTTAAAGTCTTGTTATGCTATCTAAAGTGATACTTCATTTTATGATTGAATCCCTCCAGTTATTTCTTTTGTTTATAATCTGATCTATCTATTTTAAAACCAGCCTGTCATAAAAATGACAGGCTGGTTGAAGAAATAAAGGTTTATTAAAACCATCTCAGCTTGAACTCCCTCTTGAAAACAAGAGAAAGTGTAAAGTGTGTGCCCATCATGAGCATATTTTTGAGCCCACTGCCACAACGTACCGTTACCACTGCAATCCCCCTCTAATCCCACAAAATAACACATGTCGCATTGACAATTACTCATTCAACGAGCTAGCCTGCCTGGTTGAGGGCTAATTGGATCATGACAGGCAATGTTCAGTCCAACTTCTTCCGTTCCTTCACAATAACAAAGCCCTAACTGAATGAGCCAGCCTCTGAGCCTCGTATGGCGGCTAAATGATTCGCTCAATTACTTCCAACTGGGACCACAAACCATATTAGACGCAAAACAGACGGCCGCAAACATGAAAGGCAACTTTGGGGATATTTAAATACCAAGAAACAAACACTTAATTTGCCATTATTGCATTAGCGTGGCAGCTAATTGACAGCAGTGCGTGCGGCTGCCTCGGCCTGCAGTGTCCGATGGTGACCGTTCACCTCACTAATGTGCGCTGCAGTGCGTACACTTGACAAAATATTAACAAGGTTACAGTGGAGCAAGGTCATCTGGAATGTTCTCAGCTCTGAGGACAAGGCTCTGGTTCAGCTGGTGATGCAGGTGATGTTTGGGCCACGTGCAGGGACATCAATAGAAGAGAAACAAAACAGTGCACGCACACAAGGTCAGTCCCAAAAACTTTGAGCTGCGTTGGCACAATCTGTGACGTGAAAGCCGTGCCAGCTCCTCGTGCAGACAGTCAAAACCTTGTGGAGTTTTTGTACCCTGCGTGTGCCGCTGTGTATTTATTTTTTATAAGGCACAAAGATTCTGTTTTCAGATCTAATCAAAGCCAAACAACGTGGCAGCACGGCGGCGAGGCATTCCTGTGTGTTTAAACGCTGCTGAGCACAAACAGCAAAGTGAAGGAGCCTTATGCATGTAAATGATCCATTCATTTTCTTAATCACAGATGTGAACCATAGGAAACCCGATGCTGCTCGCACCTACAGCCTGTGGTGAGCTACTCGTTTGTATGCATGATCACATGTGGTATGGCGAGAGTTTCACCTCTCTCTATCTGTCAGTCATCCAAGTCACCATCTCTCCGTTCACATACAGGCTTATGCATATGGAGCTGCCGCTTGTCTGAGGCTACGGCATGATACTGTCATCTCCAGGATTTGTTATGTGTGAACTCACCTCATTTGTGTCTGTGCTGTGTGAAGGAACTGAGTGAAGGGTCTAATACTAAAGGCCTCTCTTGCATGTGATGGTGGTTATTATATGCAAGCAACAGAAAACATTGTGTTTGTAAACAGAAGATCAGTAGCCAATGATTTGTGAGGTAACTAACAAAAGGAGGAATTGTGACTCCTTCATTCTTCTGTCTTTCTTTCTTTCTCTCTTTCTATTTTGATGTTAATAACAATTAATAACATCATATTAAGTATTAAAGAATGAGTAAAATGGCTTTTAAATGCAACTTGAGGCTAGTTAAAACATGTTTTGTGTCCAAATATTCAGTTTTCAAGGTTAATTTATTATTTCTTAACAATCTCTATTTTGCCAACCAGAAATTGTTGCAACCACCTAAAAAATTAGGGTTTTTTGCATTGCACTTCTTAACTGTACTTGTGTATTTTAGAATAAATAAAACAAAATAAGTCATAGAAAATGCAATAATGCACTTTAGACATATTTTACTATTGAAAACCACTAAAACCACTAATCAATGTAGTGTGTAACATGCATCAATGAAGAGATGTTTTGATAAAATGCATCTTCTATTTGCTCTCTTCATCCAATATATGTTATGTGTCACTATCCAGCATATAAATATATATATTACATTTGCTAGAGTTAAAAAAAACTACAAACACAGAAAATGCACATCTGGCCTTTGACAAACTTGTGTGACCTCTCCTACGTGACCTACATACCCTGGCATGGGTCCATTCTTGGCCAGGTTGTACACTTGTCTCGGGTTCAGAAGATACTGGAACTTTCTGTAAATCCTACAGGAGTGAAGATAAAAAGATAAAAGAGATCTGTCCACAACATAAAGACAACAAACAGAGACTCGCAATGCAAACATCAGACTCAGATATTACAGATTTAAGCTCAAAGGTGTGGATTTTGTGTCAGATTTTGTCAGACCAGCATCCAACAACGTCAGAGCGTGACAAGGCAGTGGACTGGGCAGCGGGGTGGGACATACCCAAAGTCCCCTTGAGGAGAAACCATTAGAAAGACTAATTCATTTTAATTTCAATTTCATTATATCAACTGGCTGAAGTCATATTTTGATCTCATAATTTAAACAAATGAGGGCCGGCGTAATAAGGAGTGAATGAATATGTTTCAGTAATAACCCAATTAGCCCTGGGTTAAAGAAGAGGGACCAGCCAGAGACGTGACAGCCAGGAGGGTGTCTGAGGAGAGGAGTGGGGGCGTTTATGTGACTTGATGGTGGAGGCGGCCAGCGCTTTAGGTAAATGTTATTGTGTTTTTATTTGACTAAGTAAGCCTAAAGCACTTGGCAGCCAGAGGCCATGCTGCTGCCTTCCCTCTGCGACTGAGGAGCTGGGATTTAGAGGCCTCTTGTAGCATGTTGAGACAGATTGTGTACTTACCTCTCTCCCTGCTTCCCCCCGCTCTTCGGATTGACAAACACTAGCAGAGGATGAGTGCCCTCTATTGTTGTGATCTGAATGGGAGATGTCAAAACAAACCGTTGGGTGTTGGGAGACTGCAGGATGCTTCACAGGAATTCACTTTCAAGCCACATCCCTCAAACATTTTATCACGTATATACAGCATTTCCAAGCAGTGCCTGTCATCTGATTCATTTTAATAATAATAATAATAATTTGTACCGTACTTTTCATTCATAGTTAAACTCACAGTGCTCCAGTATTAATAACATTTTATGGTTTTCCTGTTCCATTGTGGAGATGCACAAATGGTGCCTGGTTATGGCAAGGTGTGGGTGCTCCCTATTCCTTTGCCTGATTCTTCTTCCAAATTGAATCTAGTGTTAATTATAATATCTAATTATAGAAGAGAACAGTGATAAAATCACCTGAAATGTATTTTAAAGCCAATATCTCTGGAAATAAATCACATCAAATGTTCCCTGCATGTTGCTCATCTGATGACCTGATCTAGTAAATTTAAAACAAACAACAAATCCAATGAAAAATTCAAACCAACGATGCATTAGTCCGTCTCTCAATACTTTCAGAGTTTCCTACCTTGTCTGTGGCACTCAGCCCCCGAGCCCACTGGCTCCTCTTCAAGATATAAGTAATCGAAAACAGGCCACAAATACATAGTTTTAATTTATAAAAAGGCTCAGTAATTTCCTCAAACATCTGGGCACTGTGTTTTTTAGTCAATGTGACTCAAACAGGAGTAAACAGTGCAGTTTGTTGGGGACTATTTCCCACTGCGGAATAATACACATTTAGCGAATTAATGTGTGTACACAGCACCGGGTAGTATACCGGGGATTGAGTCAAAACAAACTACAGTGACCATGTTTATGGTTATGAAGGAACATGTCATCCAGTTCATCAGTCATCAGGTTTTTTCTTCAGTTTTCACTCAGAATTCATCAGATATTAGTTTTCTTTTTTTCTTTTAAGATGGTGAATGATTTTCCAGCAGATGCAGATTGTTCTTCAGGTTTCAGTAACCGGACAGCCCTGGATATACAGTACAGTAAAACAACCCATCTATCTACAGTAACAGTCAATCAATACTCTTAACCTGATAACTCATGATTCACAATTCGATCCTAATAGTAATTTGTTACTACTTCCTAATTGGCGAAGCACTTTGTCTCGTGTGACGTGGGAAAGGACTTTCCAGTTTTTGTGGATAGACAGAGCCCGCGTTGCTGGAGGCCGAACTCGCAAAGCGCCACATAAACAAGCTCTAATCCAGCGGCCCCTGTTTGAATTGCCCTTCCTGCAGTTAGTCTGAAACAACTCGCCCAGTGCTCTCCCTGACACAGATGAAGCGCTTAACTCCCCCTGTCTGCTATCCCAGCAGGCCAAGGGTGAATTAATGAGCTCCCTGTCCAGTCTAGAGTGATCCATTACTTCCTGTAATTATAAATAATAATCTTGATTATTATGCTGGTTAGCCGGCGAGAGGCATAGATGGATGTGCCTGGGATATGATTCATCATATTTCTCTCCCAGCCACGCGTAGACGAGCAGTCGCCACAGACGGCGGCAGGTTTCCATCGCCAGCATGCTGGCTGACAGATATTAGAGAGGATCAGGCTGGACTGGGCTCTGCTGTATGATACTGATTATCAGCAGGGCCTGCAGAGCCCCATCATATGTCCCAAGACCAACTGCAGAGGTTCATTTCAAAACATATTTCCATTTGAGAAAACAATTACGCACGCATACCCTCTTAAAATGGTTGTTATTGCTTACTGTTAAAGTTGTGAGTCCTTTTACAAGCAGTGCTTACAAAACAGATTTACAAATGCAGAATTGAGAGATGCTATCTTATGAGAAATATGTCCAGCTCAATAAACAAGCTCACCCACAATTGTAATTTAAACAAAATATGGTTGAAATTCTGTTCCAGTTCTGCCATTTTCCTCCCAGTACAGTTTATTATCACTGAGATCATACGTTAAAAAAAAGTAGATTAGGTTTGGTTGGATGAATGATCACTGTATGTGTATTGGAATCGAATAGTTTATATATATTATATTATATTTATAATGCAAGAACGGTGCAAATTAAATTAAAGCAGAACACCACACTGACGTTAAAGACACAGATTTGAGTTGTACCTGCAGTCCTTGGCCATCAACGGTGACGGAGTTGGCTCTCTGCATCTTCCCTCGGCTTGACTGGCTGGACCGGGAGTCTTTCCTCAGCGTTGACTGCCTTTCCTGGGGTCAAAGGTCAAACAGCAAGGTGTTTAAAGAATCCATATTTTAGTTTCATTCCAAAAAGGTGATGTCCCACTATTAGGAAAATGTGACTCCTATTTTTGAGAGATATATGGTACTTTAATAACATTATTATTGCTTTTACTTTATTTGGATCCTTTGGAAATATTACCAATAACTGGATATAACAGTTGTCTGAACCTGTTTGTGTTATTGTTTTGTATTTTTTTCTGACTGCTTTTAGGTCAACAAAACAATGAATAAACATATATATATATATAAACTTTATTCCTGACAGCATGAAGACAGCTTTGACATCGCATTTAGACCATCATGTTGGAAAATAAATCAGTGATGCTTCATTTTACTGGGCTGTAATTTCCTGGTAATTTTCCAGAAAGATACCTTGAAAGAATTATTGAATCTGGTACTAATTATAGGACAAATGAAGACACAGTTCTGAGACAATTGTTTTAATTATAGTTGAGTTTATGGTTTAGTTTATAAGCAGATGTTAACTTCCTCTGTTTAAACAAAACATGCAGAAAATATACTGTAATTGAAATAAATAAAATATAATAAAATCCAAATAATTGAAAAAAAAAGGTAAGACTTTCCTCTTGGTGTCTTGGGGGGATGTTGGCTATTAATGTTTTTATGCTGCCTTTTTGGCAACATCTGCCCTGACAAAGAGATTCTCAATCTCATGTTTCTTAATTTATAAGATACAAGGTCTTTACAATAGAAGTTAAAATGACAACACAAAGAAGTTTTAGAGATAATGAGCAATTTCAGGTGTATTTTTCCCTGGAATAAACTTCTACAATTTTGAAAATAAACACCTGAAAAAAATAAAGCTTTTGCCATTTCAGAGCTCAGTGGGGGAACACAGGCTGAAGATTGCATCCTCAAATAACACTGTGCCAAACAAGGTCAGGTTCACTCAGCCATGGAACCGTTGACCAGTGAGGAGTGAAGTCTTACCAGGACGATGGGGCAGATTGAGTTGGGGGGCAGGATGTGATCTTTCAGGGGTCCACAGTCACACTCAGGTTTCACATGGGAGGCACACTTGTTATGGAGCTGGAGGAGGTGGCACCCATCATTAACAGCCAACTTTTGTCAACAACAGAACATGTTTAACTGTACATTTTTAGGTGTATGCTCAGAATTTATTTGCATTACATGTGTCATTGCCTCAGTTTTATTTTCTATTAACTTGCAACCACAAACAAGTGTTTTCTGGGTGTAAATTGGTGGAATGACTTGTGAGTTATCAGAGGTGCAAAAACGAAACCCTAAACAACAAGAAGCAGTGGGAATATAATGAAGAGGTGGCTGCCTCTCCTCGGGTGGCGGCTTACCGTGATTTGACACCACACACAGTGGAGCCCAGTCAGGCCCTGGTAACACTTAATGGTTTTGTGACACTTGTCACACTTGGTGGGGCAGTTCCCTTCCACCCAGAAATGATGCATTACCTGTGGAGAAAGCGACAGACAGCATACAGGGAGTGAAAGAAGTGAGAAAAGAAACATGGTGCAGAAAAACAAGATATATACAAAGGCACAAGTGACACAACAATTAAAGAAAGCAAGGGAGAGAAAACAAGAGAGAAAGAAGGAGAAAAAAGCGCAGAAGAGAACAAGAAAAAAAAGAAAGAATAAGGCCAAACAAATGATGTTGTCTGTGTTTGTGTCTTTAAACCAGGCTTATCCTTGTAATTAGCAATGCTTAGTAGCAGATTGAGTTGTTTAAATTCCATTAGAGGAAGAGAAACCCTCGTCCTAAGCTCCGTGGAGCATCGCTGATCCAAGCGTGCCCGACTAGTAAACACTCCAATTTGACGCACCTCTGTGTTTTTCTTGGATTTGACATAGGTTTTGATGCAAGACGGCGGAGCGCGAGCCACGCAGCGCTCGTGGACTGTGTACTTGCAGACTGGGAAAGAAAAAAAAAGAAGCATTTTAAGACCAGGAAAAGAGCCGGCACGGGGGAGGAAAAACAGACTTTTCATACAGTTATAAGTGTTACACACAAGGGTTTGAGTAACGTGTTTGTGAGAGCTGCACTGAAGGTGCTCGTTGCCAATATTTTGTAAAAAAACAGAGCAAGCTGGAAAGCTTCTGTAAAGGGTATAGAGTTGGGTGCTCTACGGGAAGAAGAGAAATTATCAATGAGGTTGAAATACATGCAGGTTTTATTGTTTCAAAATAAGAAGAAACTTAGAATAAAGGATGTTTAGCCTATTGTAGAGTGGCTTCATTCTCTCTTTTCCTCAGTTGATATTTTGTGGTCGTCCGTTTTCAGAATTGAATTTTTTCCCGTTCACAATCCTGTCCAGTTGAAAAAGTCTCTGAAACAGCTTTTAGACCATCATGGGACACTAAAACTCATGACTAATTACAGGCTAATTACATATTTCTTAAGGTCTGAAAAACAGAGTAACATCCATCATTTTGTCGCTGCAACACATGACAAGACAATACTTCCCCAGTATACTGTATTCCATCTGTACAAATCAATGCATCTGTCGAACCCTTAATGGTAAGTGAATTACTCACATGAGCAGCAGAGTCCCTGCTTGCCCAGTCCAATTAGCATGTTGAGACACAGGTTACAGTAGGCTGGCTTGTTGAAGTGCTTCAGTCTCCACACATGTTGCCCGTCATCTTTAACATTCTGCAACAAGAGAAATAAACAAAATGATTAATTGACTGGTTGATTGACTGAGTGAGACATTGACTGCTTCATTAATTTATTTCATATTCTGGTGGGAGAATCATCAGCTAATCACATGACTGATTTATTTGTCTATAAGTTGGTTATTTTTTTAACTTTTATTCTACTTTTGTCACTTTCAGACATGTAGTCCAAATACAGTAAAGACAGAAAAGGTGCAGCTGTCTTTCCTTTGCAGTAATATTCATTCATAAAAAATGATACCTGGTAGGGATTTCTACTGAAGCTGGTCAAATGCTTCCATCTAGTGGAAAACTTATGAACTGCAGAGAAAGCTGATGGTGCTCTCATCAGTTTGGGTGTTGCAAAGCAACAGTATGGATGGATACACATGTGTATGAATGGTTGGGGAGTGTGTGATCTGTTATGAGATAATTTATGAAATGTAAATGTTTTAATAATAATGAGGAGAACAATCACTGCCTTTAGTCTTTTTCAGATAATCAAGTACTGCACGTCCCAGAAAGGAAAAGATTCACATTTTAAATTTTAGTAATTTAGCTGACGTGAATCAGAGTCATTTACAATGAGTCAGAGCCATTAGAGAATAGATGTAAAACTACTCCTGTGACCTTAGAGTGATTAGTATTATCATCCTGCAGAAGAGAAATTGAATGAATTGAAATAAGGTAAAAGGATTGAGAGAAGATTTGTTCATTTTGGGGGTGCTGCTGAACCAAAAACAGCTTAGAACCACTAAAATACCTGTTCAAAAATAGCAACATGTGTCAAGGTCAAGTTATTAATGGTTGTTTTATTTAAGGAAAAAAAGGAACATTAAACCAAACCAGGTTGACTGAACATCCTTCTCACTGTCGGCACAATGCTTTACCCTTAGTTTCACCCATTACTGGCACCTGCAGCTATTGGCCTTAGAGTCCACAGGGGACGCTTGGGGTTAAAGGACCAGTGTGTAGGATTTAGTGGCATCTAGCTGTGAGGTTGCAGATTGCAACCAACTGAATAGTTAGTTACTAAGCATTAGATGAATTTTAAGCCTCTTTAGTGGCTAGCGAGCCACCAAGCCCTCAGACCTTCAACAAAATCTGTCATTTAACTCCACCTTCCAAAATGACCCATAAGATTATTCCATTACTCATCGTCTGTTTTGGCACCTTTTTGCAAAATGTTTGTAACAATGTATTTGAGCCTATTAGTGGATACATAAAACATGGATTACTTTGCAGGAGTACTTTTATGGATCAATGGAACTATAGATGACAATGCCAGTCTGTTGGTCCACCACTTCGGACCAGACTGAAATCAACAACTACTGGATGGATTGCCGTGCACTTTTGGTATAGACATTCATGGTGCCCAGAGAATGAATCCCGTTTTCTCTAGTGCCACCATGAGGTTGACATTTGTATTTTTGAGTGAAATATCTCGACAACTGTTGGATGGATTACCATGAAATTTGGTACAGACATTCATGTTCCCCTCAGGATGAACTGTAATATTTTTGGTGATCCCCTAACATGTTAGCATTGTCACTGTGAGTATGTTAGCATGCTGACATTACCATTTAGCTCAAAGCATCTATCTCACAGAGCTCCTAGCATACCTGTGCACTTTAGCTTTGTTAATGGTAATTTTGATAATGTTATGTTATTGTTAAATGGCCAAAACAGAAGGAAGCTGATGCACACATTTTGATTCACTAGTTGATATGAGTATGTACTTCTACTCCAGTTTGACTATATATGTATATAGGCTGCAAATCAATCAGTGTCCACCAGGCTTTTTTGCCGTATTTAGAGTACAAAATGCTTTATTTCCTGGTGCATCAACATGAGCATGACTTGCATCACTAGCATATGCAAGTGGTATCTGTGCTCTCACTGTCTCCAGGCCGAGCAGAACCAGCAGTGGGATGGTGGTCATTCCTCCCTGGATCCACTCCTCCAGTGACACTGTGCCATCGTGATCATAGTCAATCTCCTGCATCATTTCCTGGAGGATCTATGAACGAAAACAAAGGTCAGAAGAGAAGAAACTCTTAACATCAATAGTGGTTTGAAGCAATTTGGGCTTCCCAAAGAGTCGAGAAAAATAATTTGGAGGATGTCACACTTTTATGAGATCTGAAAACTGTGTTTTTAATTTGGGAAAACAATCTGACCAGCAGGTCCATTTAGTAGCTGTTCTGTAACTTTAAACTTGTGTATTTTTAATCCACTTATATCATCATTTTTTTAATGTTAAAATTTACCCTGAATTCATTCCTGTTTGCAAAGGTTCCACTTGTATCTCCATTTGAATTGTTGGGTAAAAACATTTCTCAGCTCTCATAAAGTAAAGGGAAGTGTCAGGTAACAATTGTCACATCACAGAATATTATTTTAATTTTATTTATCACTGTTAACTGTGTTAACTGGGTGAAATTTCTTTCTTACTGGTTTCAGTTCAGTCACGTCCCATTCCAGGTACTCTGCCACATGCATCATCTGGGAGATAATGTGCTCCAGCTCCTGCAGTGAGAACACAGACAGTCATTACAGGCACAAAAATACTATATTTACCTTTCTGTATATTGCAGCCTTACAAGCTGATGTCGCTAAATGTCTTTGGCGTGAATAGACTGATAAACAGCGTGTAATAGCAGGTTGGGAATGTCATTCTTCCGCACAGAAGAGTTGCAGAGAGAAAACAAAGGCAGCGTGGGAGGTGCTCCAAGGCTGATGGTTTAATTACAATGGTTGCTTTTTTGGGGCCAGAGGGGTGTGACATTATTATCAAGTGGCAGACTGAATCACTATGATGCACTTTGGACTTCTTTACAGCAATATGTTGAGTAGCAGTAATAAGTATTTCATCTCAAAATGAGACTCCACACATTTCTAAAAAATGACTAGTCATTTTTTATTTACTCTAAAATCTACAGTCACACTGAATTGACTTAGCTCCCTTTTTTTATGCTCTGTCCTCTCTTTATTACTCTTTCTATTGCTCCTGCTCCCCCTCCCCCTCGCCAATAATGGGATACTAATAATGGGATCCATTACACAGCCTCTCCACCCACCCCTCCCTTGCCTTATCTCTATTAACCCTCCAGTTCAAACCCTTTCTATACATATCGCATACACATAAACACTAGTGCTCTTTCATTCATAAATATACTGTACCCCAAATTATTTCCTCATTCTTGTTTTCTGTTGTTATTTTTCCCTTTCATTCATCCATTCACATACAGTATTTGTACCATGTTTTGAGGTATTCCATGTACATAATGGGAGCCTACTGACTATATGTTTGTATTATTTACCCATAAAGTACTTGATAAGATAGACAGAAACACTGACATATGTGTGGCTGGGATCAGTTACACTTTTGAACAATGAGAATTCAGGTAAACAAATATAATTTAGGATGAGAAATATTTACCGAGCTGTCCAAAGACCCGTTTCCATCTGTGTCATAGAGGCGAAACATAACTGTGGAGACAAAAACAAAATGTCAAGCTGCAGTATTAACAATCTGGACTCTCCGCCCTTCTCAGCCTTTGAAGTGAACATTAAAAGTTACACTACACAGCAGTTACTGGCAGCAGAAACCCCTGCACTCACTGCTCAATACATCAGCTTTTTTCTCTGTGTGGATGTCACTGTGTACTTCACTGCATGCAAAAAACACATATCAGCACTTGTAAGCATCTGAATGCTGCAACTTTAAGTGTCCCCCAATTACTACTCAGAAGTGTCACCATGGAAACAGACAGCTCCCACATCATCCGCATCATTATTGGCTCTTCCGCTTCTATCATGGCAATGCGTAAAACCCCCAAAAGTCTGAATGTACCAGAATCGTGACAACAACAACAACATGACCTTGTTGCAGATCGTTTCCATACTAATGGCTATAGATAGAAGTGCTCTAACCCACCGCTGCCCCGCCTCCACCCCCACCCCGGCCTCCGTGTGTACTGCGGTTGAGTATGTGTAGGCAGTGGGAGGGTGCTGACATCATAGGGAGTTGACGTCAGACAGCAGTTCGTCAGGCCACTAACGAGGAGCTAATTGTCAGTTTCCTGAGAGGGTGTGACCTTTTTCGGGCAAAGGGAGGGGGAAGTGATGCCGGTGTCTGGTGTTGGGTGTTGGGTTGAGGTTGAAGGTGTCACAAGGAGGTGATTGTGGTGACCCAAAGAGGCCCCAGAAAGGCAATTAAGTGCAAAAGATGATGGGATTTGTTGTTACTTTTGCCTGCAGTATAAATGGATTGGACAGAGAAACATCTCAAGGATTATTTCCAGGAAAGGAAAATCTCTTAAATCATTTTTATGAATCTGAATGAGACAAAGTTCCACAGTGGTTCCAGCCAAAGCTCGTAGTTTCCAGATAAGTTCTGGTTAAATTTTTTTTTCGTGTGAACTTTTGGCTTTTTATTGTACTTAATATAGTAATATTATAATATACTTACTTGCAATTAAAGCTCTGGACAAATTGTGTTTTTATGCAGGTAACACAGCATAATGAACATATTGCTGTGTTACAATAGTGAAATCATATTTTCCCAATAGTGTGAAAATTAGTCTGCAGAGTTTGGACTTAATTTATGGTTGATGTCTTTGTTGGGGTTAGATAAAGCTGTAGATAAGCATCAGAAACAAATGTGTGTACAAGTGAAACTTAGTTGTAAATAATATTATATGTAAGATAATATTTAACGCATTGATAGTTAAATATCAACACTAGTTTATGAAAATTGATTTTGTTACTGTGAACTAGATTTTGACTGGATATCAATGTAAATTGAAAGTTATTGACTTGTTCTGTTACCACCTTCCTTTGTGGATTTTCCTCTTTACCTTTATACAGTATATACTGTATCCTCAGTTTATTTTTTCTTAATATTTTATAGCTTATTTAACTCAAAGACTTACTTGTTTTGTTTTGTAATTATTGTTATCATAGTAAAACATTTTTGTGAATGTGACAAGACATATTGGTTGAAAACATGGTAATGTGACATATCGTCCTCCCAAACTTTTTTAAAGGTATTTTCTTGTGTGATTTCTCTTTCTGCAATGAGACATTGGGTTGTACTGTGGCAAAAAAACTGTATCTTAACAAGACAACATTGCGTTTTAAAAAATCCGCCAATGGGAGTAGATTTTATTGCTTACATTCAATACAAAGTATTTGCTTTGAAGATTTTTTTCTTGGTGCAGCAATCTGTCTTATTCTGCTTTGTTTAAAGATACTGACACTCATTTCAAGAGCCTAAAACAAGGGAAACTGCACTTGAAGCAGGAGGAATTATTTTACCATGGTTGGCAGTTTTCTTGTTTTCAGATGAATAACCTTGCAAAGTGCATCTGAGACTAAATTACTTTTTAACAAAGATGTTTTTGTAGTGCAGACATTTGTACTAATATGCTGCAAGCAAACAAGCTGCATTTAAATCTAAGCAATTCTCAAAGAAACCAGCAGAGGGACCCGTCTACTACAGAAATAAGACTGTGAATCACAGAGGAGGAGAGACGAGGATGCTCAGTAAGATATCATCCGTAGTTAAATCCATGATGTGCTCACACACAGGCAGCATCAGTTGAATTATTTAGTCATCTCTGCACTTAATGAGTGCTACTCTACTCAATAATTCAGCAGATGGATGAGAATTACAGCAACACAGAAAAAAAGTCTGTCCAATTAAGCAAAGTAACCTTGTGAATAAATGATGTGATAAATGCAATTAAGAGATGTGAGTAGATGTGTCAATAAGCTGCTAACATGAGGCATCAAAAATCTGTTCAGAGAAGCTTTATGGAAGCTGCAAAGATCATCTATAAGGAAGTGAGATAACAAAGAAAACGTGTTTAATGTGTTGAATTTCATTTGATAATAAATTAAGAATAAAGGCTCCAAGCAGAGGGCACCTTTGAGACCAGAACATTTTGAAAAAATAAAGTATAATAATTTTGGTTGTAAGCTTAAAGAGACTATTTCAATTATTGTTGCAACAGAAAGAATAACAAAACAATAAAGATAGTGTTTTAAGGAATCTGCTTCTTTTAAGGAATCTGCTAATAGGACAGCTATTATCAACACATTCATATAATACTGTGCTGTTTGTAGTGTATAGAAAACCCCATATCTGTCTGGTATTAGTTGAAAAAATGTGTTATTATAAATAGACTGTTTGTTGTCATGTCATGTTAACCTCACAGACAGGAAACAGACACAAAAAGAACCTTATTGGTTGAAAAAATAACTACCTCAGTGGGCAAAGCCAAAGGGGCACAAATTGATAACTACGATCAAAAGATATTTTGATTGTTATCATATGAATATTTCCTGATGAAGTGAGTACAAGTGATTGACAGTGTGCAGGATTTTTTGTCCTTTCACAGACCTGATTACCATCATATAAAACAGATGGAGACGCAGCATATCTTTACATTTGAGAAGCCAGAGGTTGCAAATGTTTGGCATTTTTCACTATTAATTGATTATGAAATGGTTGCTGATTGATTTGCTGTCTACTGACTAATCGTTTCATCTCTAATCAAGACTCTTTATGTATTGTCACTCAAATAGTAACATCCACTTAATAAGAATTTAGGCTTTGCTGTATTGAGGCGAAGAAAGAAGATGGACTCCTGTGGGAATGGATATCTGTGTGCTTCCAGAGCAGATATGTGGGTATATGGGTCCTGATGACTCAGTTGGCTGGTTGTGTATTTCATCGTTTTATTTGTATAAACTAGGTTGCCAATTCTTCTTGCTTCTGATTCTAGTACTAGGCCCTATCCACCCTCTGCACATTACTGTACCTCAGACATTTGTTGCAGATCAACAGAGGAACCAAGCGGTCATGTGACATGTGATACCCACACTCGAGCTTGTCCTCAGGACGTCCGCCCTCCAGCAACGACAGGTAACACACAATGTCCTTAAGCTGCACAGTATCCAGAGGTGTGGGCAGTGTGGGCATCTTCAGAGGGGTCGAGTTGCCTTTGATCAGCTTCAGCCCTGTTGGAAGACGAGATGAAAGGTCAAAACATCCTCCACAATGCCTCTAATGTTAGCCCAACAACCTGCTGGGCTGGGACGCCTGACATTAGTCATTCAGCCGGATTGATCAATGGTGGGTGGCGTCCACTTCACCAAAAGGCGAACAAACAAATGCTCCAGCTTCAGTCTTATCAAAGGTTTGATTTGTTTATAGAACAGGGCTGCATTCCTGCAACGTTTTAAGTGGATTCATTGACTGTACACAAATGTTTTCAACCTTATCTCAATGTGTGCGATGGTAGAGTAAAGATCAATACATGATGTAGTCATTAACACTCACTATCGATTCCCCATCCGGGTTAGCTGATAAAACCAACTAACATACATGGCTAATGGTCAGTTGTCAAGTTTATCAAGTTTATAGACACCTGTAGCCGCTGTGGTACATACAACATCATGTTTACACATACAGTTTGTAGACAAACACAAGGTAGCACTTACTCTAGCATAGCGTTTCTCACCGGGGGCGGTACCGCCCCCCAGGGGGCGTTCAGGGAACATCGGGGGGCGCCAGAAGCAATATTATTGAAAGAGGGGCGTTGAGGTGTTCTTGGGGGGCGTTTGTATGTGTTTTTAACGAGAGTTTAGTCCTCATTCGAATGCACATTTTCACAATTTTATCATCAGACTTCAGAGTTTTCCTGTGTTTCTTCACAGTACTGTCAAGTCTATTTTCCTCCGTTTTACGCGCGTAACTACAGTCAAATTTGTGTACTGGGCTCTGAGCCCTTCCGGATTTGCGGGTGACCTACACTCAACACTGTACCTGAACGCCTCCTGTGCAGACACAGCTCTGCTAAACGCGCTTTGCTTTTTGTGTAGACACACACACACACACACACACACACACACACACACACACACACACACACACACACACACACACACACACACTGTGCTGAGTCTCTACCGCGGTTTGCTGTCATTTATGGCCGCGCCAGCGTCTCTGTCCTCTGCTCTGCTCTGTTTGTCGTTGTTTGTGTTTAGCTTAGTTTGTAACGTGTATTAAAAATTGGCAAATTCTTGTAAGCTGAGCTACTGACTCAAACAGCCCCTCCTCTCAACCAGCAGCAGAGGGAGGAAGAGGAGGACAGGAGGAAGGACTATTACTGACTGATATCTGTGTTCTTCATTCTTTCTAAACTTTTCTCAGTATTTCAATGTCAGCGATATGATTTATTTTACTGACATTTCTGATTTCTTTCCAGTGAGATATTATTGAATTTATAGTGACTTTGCTGATGGAAACATTACCGTTGCTGCTGAATACAATATTTTGTCATATTTAAAATATAAATCTATTCTAATCCTGTCCAATAAGAGTATTGATAAAGAACCGACCAATAAGTGTAGGCCTATAAGATAAATAAAGATAAAAATGTAACCATATCCATCCCTACAGCTGGCTAGTGGCTACAGCCTGACTATGGGAGGATGAGAAAATCACTGTTCAAATCCATTCACTATAAACCTGTTTTACCATTGTTTTGTGATTATTATTTTTTATGGCAAACGTTTTTTTTAAAATAAATATTGTATGATAATAGTTCAAAATTATGTGAAAATGCATAGTATTTAGTCAAATAACATCAATTTTTCTTGGATGAGAACGCGCAAACCCCACAACCAAAGCCCCTGTGGGCCTTTGACCTGGTTATTTTATTTGATGCTGTCTGCCAGACGGCTGCAGGTATGATTATTTAATCAACTGGATAGCATCATAAAACAACAACAAAAAATGCCGCCAGTATTCTATTGAACACCTTAGCTACGGATACATATCCTTCTTTTTCCAGTAGCCTCAGACTTTTTCCTTGGTAGTCTGCTCTTGTTTTCCTTTGAAACAATTAAAAAGAATGCTTCCTGTTTGTTTGACACTGGTACCAAATTACTGCATTCTAATTGGCTGCCATTCATGATCAATAACAAGACCTAATTAAAGTTGAATGTCAAATTTCCAACTGTTGCATTTGTTTAACACTCATAAATATAATTTCTTCTTTTTTGCTCCCTGCATGGGAAATTAATGATAATGATATTCCAACTGTCCAGTTAAACAGATCTGGTATTTGGCATCCAATGAAAATGCTTTTAAATGATATAACACAGAATAATCAACATTAATACTGAGGGAGCCTACATTTTAATTGATGGGGGGCAGTAAGCGACCTGGATAATGGATAGGGGGGCGCTGGCCCAAAGGAGGTTGAGAATCACTGCTCTAGCACATGTTTGCATGCTAAACCATTAGCCTACATTAGCATGATAAAATATTAGCGGGCCTAGCTGGTATATTTATGCTGTGGTCATGTTGATCCAAAATTCATGCTGATAGTGCTCACGTCAACATTTGAGTGATGGCTGAAAACTGGGAATCTCAGATTTTTCTAAAAGTTACGATACATTTGACTTGAATTTAGCTGTTAATGGTACGGAAAAGCCCGAAAACAGACAGGCATGGATGCCTTGTGTCAGCAAAAGTTAGTCATTAAAGGTAATTAAACCTGACTTTAATGAATATAGAGCTACATATAGTTATTACACAGTATTTCTAACCCTCCCTCAACCAGATTTGCCTTGGTATTATACAACCATCTTGAGTTGTCCTACATGACCCGAATGTTTTACCATCCATCCCATATACACAGCATTAATACTGCGCTCCAGGCCATGATGCACAATGGACTGCAGAGAATGTGGGGTATTGTGAGAATGGTTGAAACAAACAAAGAGGAGCATGACAATAAGAGGAGAAGTGTTATTTTCTCAGTCAATACTGGGTGCATTTCAAAGACTTCTGCTTCTGTAAAGGCAGGTTAAGAGATTACTGCTGAAGTGAGCTGAGCCTGAAGGAGAAGCTTGAGATTTACCGGTCGATTTACTTTCTGAGCTTTGGATAGTGACAGAAAGACTGAGATCACAGAAACAAGTGGTCAAAGTAAGTTTCCCTTGCCAGATGGCTTGGGCTCCTTAGAGATTGGGTGAGGAGAAGAATTGAGTAGAACTGCTGCTACTTCGCATTGAAAGGAACCAGTTAAAGTGGCTTGTGCATCTGATTCAAGTGACTCCTGAAAACTTCCCTGTGGTGTCCGACTGGGTGGAGACCCTGCGGCAGACCCAGAACATGCAGGAAGAATTACACGTCCCACGTGGCCCGGGAATGCCTCGGGATCCAGCTGGAGCGTGAGGCTAGGGACACTGTGGCTACTTTGCCGTCACTCGACCCAGACTCGGGTATACATCGGAAAATTGATGGATATTTGGATAGAAGATCATGACTGGCCTTACATTTATAACAAAGATATGGAGTAAAACATTTTAGAAACTAAATGCACATCAAAATATATTTTTCTTTTGTCACTATAGTACTCTCACCAAAGAGCTATAGTAATTCATTTAGAAAGTAATTGCATATTGTAAACAAGTTAGTGCTCTCTGTGCTTATTAAAGTACTTGTATGGGACAATAAACCCTCTAATGTTATGAGAATGCAGGCTCCTGTGTGCACACAGAACTTGTTGGCTCCAATATCCGACTTTGATAAATAGCCAGGGTGGTGGGAGGGTTTATATCAAACAAAACTAGATCAATGAGGGCCAATCAACACACTCGCATAGCCTGCACTGATCCAGTTCCACACATGCTCCATCATTTAAATGGGGCAAAGAAATATTCATCAAATATTGAATACACACAAGTGGAACCACTACCAAAAGGAAGTATCAATAAAGGTGATGTGCTCAGTTTACCCACATTTTTATTTACACTGTAGGCTTTACATCTTTAAGGCTGTAACAACATTATTTGGTTAGATTTACACTGACTGTTCAAAATGTTTGGCTTATTTACTCTTTCTGAAATACAAAGAGTGTATTGTATTCAATAATTTTATTACCAAGAAGAAGATGTGGGGGAAGCTGACAAGACGGTTTAAGCTTTGAGACAATCCAGATGTGGATTTTGCAAAAATAATAAATAAACAAACCAACAAAAAGAGCTGCAAATATCAGGGTGTCTGCAGTATTTTGTATATTCAGTGTAAAACATAAATAATAGAAACAAATACCAAACTAACTGTACTTCAGGATATATTTGCCTTTCCAGTTGCCTTTATGATGATGACGTACTTTAGATTATAGTTTATTCACTATTACACTGCTGGTCAAGCACTGTTATAAGAAAAAGGTAATAAAATATTGTTTGGGGTTTGAAATGATGCCGGTGTGGGAATCCCCAGCTGAAAATACAGATTTACAGATGTAGCAACGTCACTTTTTTACTTTCACTTTTTAGTGAGAATGTGATTCAGTACTGTTCGGCCCCCACGGGGAAATGTTTTCAATTTCCAGCTCCTGAGAGTTACCAGCAATGGTGGCAATTTTTTTTTTTTTGGTTTTGTAAAACACTCTGTTGATCCTGCTGTTCAATGACAGAACAATCTCTCTCTAATGCAGGGTAAACACAGGCAAAAAAGCATGAAGGCAATTATATTACTTCAACCACTGAATCTGTGGGTTTTTTTTTTGGACATCACATCTATTCATAACTGCAGCTTGTTTACACACTACATGCTCACTTGTTGCTCATTAAACATCCAGCAGTTGTTAGCCTAACCTAACCTGTTGTAACTATTGGTGAGGTGCCGTGCAGCTCTACCAATGAAAATCTCAGACTTTGATGGCTCTGGTGACTGTTGCTTCGATAATGTTTTCTACTCAAGCCTTCGGTCATGCACCATCCATTGTCACACAAATGAGTTTAGACATTTGCTTTAGTTTAACATCTTTTTGAAGGTATTTGAGGATGGCTCCCTTTCAAGATTATTTTTCCTGTAGCTGTGAGATATGATAATTTGGTTTTGGAGCCTTTGTCGTGTCCTGTTTTTGAAGTCATCTGAAATTCATGTCACCATATTTGTAATATGAGGACTTAATCGTATGTACTTTCATCAGAAGATGACACTGGACAGAGTGATTATTTGAAAACGTTACATTACAGGTTGGGTAAAACGTCAAATCAATCAATCAAATCGTCAAACGTCAAAGCCGTATTATTCACATGAGCTGTTAGGTAGACAGAAGGAAGTGTGAAGCCCATTCATGGTGCAGGGAGATGCTGGCTGAACCAACAGTGGCCTGGAGTGTTACTGTATGTGTGCCATTTTAATATTAATTACTCATAACCACACAAGAATTAGATATTAGTATAAAAGCTGTAAGCAAACAAGACCATTGCCAAGACAATTGGCAGCCACTACACTACAATTTACATTGTGTGCCACTGGGTTGGAAATCTGTTAGATTGTCTGAAAGCATAAAACAGACAGATAGTGCTCTTTTTATACCTCAAAGAAAGTTCTCAGAGTAAAGTAGATGTAAGGTAACTTAAGGAACGCTGCGAGTGACAGGCTGCACTTTAGGAGAAAATAATATCAGCTGCAAGTGTTTCTTATACATATCAGTAACTACAAAACACCTGCTGGCTGTTTATATATCTTGAGGGATTTTATTACTACACTTACCAGAGACTTTGGGTTTGTCAGAAGATGAGGGACTGGGTTTGGGTCCCTTGTTGCTAAACGACATGAAGAGGTGTTGACAGAACTCTTCGGAGAGCTCGCTCTCCAGGAACGTCTGCATAAAGACCTTGAAGCCCTCAAAGTCAATCTCCTGAACCAAGACAGAAATAGAACATGTTGTTTGTCACTGTAAGCCACAGTTATTGCCTTTAAGGCTTCAAGAAAATACAGATGATTTTCAGTATGAAGACAGTATGCTGCATTGTTTCACCTTTGTGATGAATCTGTGATGATTTGCAAAATGTTGCAGAATTCATGTTACAGATTTCTGCACCCTGAAGAATGCCTAAAGTGTTGTTTGGGCTGTGGGCGGTGAGGATCTATTTTAGAGTAGTTTCAGTGGTTTTGCAGCTTTTGCTTTGTGTTCAGTAAATATACTATGGTCTTTCCTACAATGCATTTTTCTACAGCTTCAAGCTTCTTAATTGTTTGGTTGGCTGGCTGAAAGTGGACCTGTCTTACATTTTGCTTATGAAAACACTATAACCAGTCAGAGGAAGACACTGTAGGTAAGTAATATCCACCTGTAAGTGGTTGCATGTCCTATAGAAATGCCACTGATTTTGTTCTAAATGTTACATTATTTTTTATTGTTTCACAGCTGCTTGACAGAGTTGAGTTATTCAGCAAGGAGCTGTATGAGCCCTCAGCAAAACACAATCAACAATAAATTAGACAAAGGAGGAGATTACAGTTACAGTACCTGACTGAGGATTTCCTGCTTCTATAATCCGCAGCATTGTGGAAAGAGAGAAACCCAACATGTTTATGGATGAATCATACACTTCTGCATTCAAAATGTTGTTAAATGTCCATATTACACGTAATGTGTTACCACAAACATGATGTTTGTAAATGCAGCTTTACAGTGTCTAGGTTCATTAACTGCCACTACATTAAGGGTATCAGAAAAATTGACTCCATTTTCCCAGGAAATTATTGCCACATGAGTGTTTGTGTATCTGTGTGTGTCTGTGCCTTCACTTTGTATGTACTG
The DNA here is from genome assembly GCA_038419695.1 of Scomberomorus guttatus. NCBI lineage: Eukaryota > Metazoa > Chordata > Actinopteri > Scombriformes > Scombridae > Scomberomorus > Scomberomorus guttatus. Next base: position 30,014,778 of record CM076448.1, read on the forward strand.
AAAAAAAAAGATATCTTCTCCAAACCTGATTAATGCTGCCATGCAACTGTCATAGCTACATGCCAAAGTCCAACCATTAAATGCTGTTATTATGGTGATATAACTGGACCAATTTATTCCAATTACTTTTCATGCTAAAATGTTTAAATGCTAACATTTACGGTATAGAGAGAAACCCTGGTTTTCCAGTGAGAAGAGCAAATTAACAACAAGAACCGACATAGCAACATATTGATTAGCCAATACTTCAAGAAATAGACATTGTTCCATTTTTGTGAATTTGCAGTTGCTGAGCTGTATGGGGACTATTAGCGCAGTTGGACTTGGTTGGTATTAAAATATCTGTTGCATAATACAGTATAAACTGTACATACCTCCTCTGGATTGTATTTAGCCAGCACACCATCTCCATGGAACTCCTGCAGCACATCCTTCAGCTTCTTGGTTGAGTCTGAGGAAAAACATTGAGGACATGTTACTGTATTTGTGTGTTGTGTTCTACTGTTTATGTTTTAAAAGATCTGGCTTCCTCTCGCAGTGAGTATAGATCTTAAACATTAAACATTCATGAGTACAAATTTGATTTACGACTATACTCTGCAAGGAATGGTATGTGTGGGGATTATAGCTCCGGTTTAAACAACTGTTACTGCAAATGACTTTCTTCTAGAAAAATTACAAGGTAATGGAAACAAGCCTGGACTAAGTGGTCACCCAAGCTGCAGTCTTATTTATGGATATGATTTTTCTGGACTTTCTCAGCACCTGTAAGAGTTATAGAAGTGTACGCTCCCTGTTTGGATCATATATTTGGCTTGGATGCAGCATCATAACATCTGCAGGAAGATTTGCACCTGCATTTGTAAGTCGGTGCTGTAAAAAAGTAGTCTACGCCTCTGACTGCCGAGGTCATTTCAGTACATGAAGGGGACCTCACTTCATATCTATTGTACAGTACTGTATATTAACTGGCAAACTTTTGGTGGTTTTAGTGATATCAACTGTTATTGGAAGCTTGGAAAAACAATAATCTTAGTTAAACTTCAATAGGTGCGACTATAACCACGGCAAAAGAAAGCTGACAGGCTGACAAGTTAAAGTGCAAACACACGTAGGAAATTAAGCTAGAATGTTGTCAATGAACCTGGCAAGTCGCAAAATGTTGATGCTGAATGTAATATTAACTGACAGTACATTTTATTTTTATCCTCTAAAATATCTAATATTGGCAATACAATATCCACTGGTAGCAACTGCAGCATTATTAAATATTTGAATGATAAATCAAAATTTGCTGTTTTAATATGTTCTATTTATGTACAGCTAGGTTACATGAGTGAGATGCATCCTTATTGTCAGCTTTAGAGGTATTAGTCATATTTCTGACAGAAGCTAGCTGTTTCCCTTTGCTTCCTGTCATGAGAGTGATATCAATCTTCTTACTCTCAGAAGGAAACCAAATAACTTAATAACATATTAAAGACATTAAAATACCGTTGTTATGAATAGGGCTTTGATTTTGGACGGTCAACATATAGGGTCAACTATAGCAATGAAACAAGTTTGAAAAGTTAGCTAACCTAGCAAAGTTATACTGCATTTAAACCTGGATTCATTTTTTTTTTTTTAACCTTTAAGGTGCCAAATTATAGTAACTGGCATTTTAATTTAAATCCAATATTCACTCTCTTTTTAGCTGTTCTGTTTTTGGTCTCCACTAACTCCACTAGAAGAAAGAGACACTATTTAGCATCAAAGAGCTGAGGGAACTGCAGAGTCTGGTGATAATTATCTGTGGGTTAATCATTACAACATCTTTTATGTACAAGTAGTCATGTTTCATTATTAATATAAGAAAAATATTATTGTCGCTTTAAAAATCAAAAAAACAATTATCCAGAGTGATGAAGTTGTGTCACATCAAACCAACAAAACAAGTTAATTTCTGTAAAACAGACTGAAGGCAGGTTTTTTCACTTGTTTTAAGAAAACTGTTTTTTTAGCACTCAGTTATAGACAAAAATAACTTGAACAGACAGAGATCGGCTGTGATAATTACTGCATGCTGCAGAGCGTTTATGAGCCCTGCTGCTAAATCAATTTGCTGCGCCACAGATACCAGGTTCTAATGTTACTGAAGTTAATTGGAAGTACCATTTTCTCACATGCACTGGAGGGCCTGGTTCTTCTCTAAGCATCAAGCGGGTGTTTATTACCTCTTCACAGCCTTAGGTAACCTAAGAAAAGGTGGATCTTTGGCTCCTCCCATCAAGGTTTAAAGTTTGTAGGGACAAGAACCTGGATCAGTGCCACATATTACATCTTTACCTCAACTGATAAAAGTGGTTTGTAGACCTAAAGCGCCACCCTGCCATTAGCTAAATGGAGCAGCCAGAGACCCTGAGGTAAAGTTGCTGTTCATAAAGCTGCTCAGCATGTCACTGATTGATAATCAGCAGGTATATTGGGAGTTAGGCCTTGCAGGTAAGGACGGAAAGTGTTTTCTTGGTTTTCATTTTCAAAAACAGTGCTTTGTAAACTCCACAGTATGTCACCTCAGATCATTCACCTCTGAATGATTAGTTTTGTATAAATTTTGTATAAAATGTATTAGTTTTTCATCAGGTTACAAGCCAAATATCCCAAAAATATCAAACCTTACACAAAGCTATCTGTGTACAGCTCCATTCATTAGAGGTTAATGGAAGTTATGTTTATATACTGTAGATGCTGTAGAAAAATGTCGCAGAAAATGTATCGAGTTGTAGTTAATAACGACTGATATCCTGCATCTATTTACAGTAGACGTGTATTTGAGCTCTTTGTTGGTTGTAATATTTTGTCACCTCTTGCTCTACTGGCTTTGAATCTCTGATTTTCTCATGATGCATTCTACCAACAATGAAATAAATGTCTCACATTGGACCGAGAGTGTGTCATCACTATTGACCATCTTTATTAGCATGCCCTCTACACAAAACCATTATCGAGCAGACTCATTATGTATCCACTGATTGCCTGTCACATTCAGCAGGCACTGCTGAATTACAATGTATTTCCTCAATCAGGCTAATGATTTTAACTGTTGTGTGGCGCACAGTAATCAGAGGACCAGGCGCTTTTCATGTTTTTAAGGTTCATAAACACACTGAAGATCTTCTTTGCCTTGAAAGGTAAAAGAATCCTCCTTCTCTAAAGCAGCACTCTGCTACACTACGAATATTAGCAATTATATCACATAAAGAGAAAGTCTAATTGTTGTGAGTCAGATCTTAGGTGTCTGACTAGGCGCACAGCTATTAAAATGTTGTGTACAGATCACTTTAATGAGAAGGAAGGGAGAGATACAGTAGGAAGGGAGATGAGGAGGGAAGGTGAGGCGATGTGATGCCCATTGTGTGCAGCTCAGAGAATGGGATATTTTATATCCATACAAAGAGCTGCCCGGAGCTCGTTGAAACATGATTATCCAAATCTGCCTACCGTGCACGCATGCCTGCACGCACACGTGCACACACACCAAGACTCTTTAGTTCTATCTTGCTGCTTTGCTTTTTTTTATTCTGCTCTCTGCCTTTTATTCCCACACAATTTTCATTTCAAGCTACATTGTGAAGATCATGTCTCTGAAAACCTTTCTTCTGTAATTCAACAAACTCTTTTGCCACCCACAAAACAAATATTTGTAAAACACAGAAAACAACAACCAGAAAATGATTGGCTCTTAAGTGTAGCATCTGCGGAAGAGAGCTGTAGAGTTCCTCAGAGTAAGAAACAATGTTATCACCAGGAACAGAGCAATTAACGGGAGAAATATCATTATCAACTGAAACACTGGTACAAGGGTGAAAAGCATTAATTATTAAGATTCATATTTGGTGCTCTGAATAGCAAATAAAAGAGATACCGTTTGCCTCCAAGATGTCGTGTTTGACACTGAAAATAGCTCTGAAATATATTCAACCACTCTGCTATCGTGCAGAGACAGCTGATGCAAAAAGCACTTAGGATCTAAAAAGATGAACACTTAACAACTCTATTTCTTGTCCAAAGTAAGTTCCGTCATTTGTCTAACAATTTATTTGTACATTCAAAGTCTGTCCAGAACTACGTGTGGGTGGTGCACAACATCCTGCAGTTAGCCTACCAGGTATCGTCATATTTTCCATCCCTGGTACCATTTTAAACGATGAAATGTGTCAACATCTTGGAGCGTAACATAAACTCCAGAGCACAGTCTGGTGAGCAGGGGAACCATTTGTTGGTTTGCGAATGAATCATTCAGAGCTCAAACGGCACCACACAGATTAAATGCTTGAGTAGCTTGAGCTTGCTAAATCAGCAAGAGGATCATACAGTTACAATGTTGAAATTTCATCATTAGAACAAGGGATATATGAGAGGAGTACAGTGACTTGAATTGTGCTGCGGTTTACAGCAAAGGAACGCTCTTTGTTATGGTTAACTCTGCGGTTTGATGCTATCAGAGAGAATGTGTGTTTTTGTGTGCATGCACATTTGTCTTCATGTGTGAGGATTACTGAAGGTATGAGAGCAGAGACCCGACTTTTCCAAGAACCCAAAGTGAAGAGGTGAACTTGTCTCAAGTTAAAACATTAGCAATAAAAAATTGCAGTTTGGGGAAAACTACATAGACACACCACTAGGGCAACAGCTAACGATTATCTTCATTATCGATGAATCTGTCAATTATTGTCTCAATTAATCGATTAGTTGTTTGGTCTATAAAATGTATACAGTTCTCTTAATACATCCATGGTCAGGGCAGGTCACGTTGGCTACAACAAAGGATGGAGGATGAGGAAAATGGAGAGAGGCTTACTTTCAACAGCTGTAAGCACTGTCATTATTTTCACTTTGTCTCAGCCAAAGAATCAAAGAACATTGTCGTCCCTTGTAAGCTTTGTGCAAGCAGCAAATTCTTTCAACTGCGAAAAATACAACATCTAATTTATTGAAGCATCTGATATGGCAGCACAGCAATCTGAAACTTGTTGAAAAAAACACTAAAACACTGGTGCTGACAGGGAGGCCTCTACAGCCAGTGATACATACACTCCAGCTAAACAACAGAAAGTGGATTGCGAGGGAGCTTCTGATAGCGGAGTGTCACACAACTGCTCCTGCAGAGGACTCTGCCTCTGTCAGCCATGATGAAATGGACTTTTTTGCATTTGAGACAGAGTCCGAGGGCAGCTACTCAGCACAAAAAGAAGTAATGGACTATTTGAGGTCAGGGGGATATGAGGTTGAGACTCTGAACAAGTTCTCAAACATCAAAAACATCTACATGAAGTAACTTACAACACTCCATCTACTGCACCTGTGGAGCGGCCTTTTAATTTAGGAAGTTTGGTGCTCACCCCTAGAGGAAACAGACTGTCTGATAAGAGGTTTGAGAAACTTCTGCTAATGAGATACAATCATTGTTTGACTTCTGAACATTAGGACCTTGCTTAATATGTCAGGGCAGAGATAGAAAAACAAGAAGCTGGACACAATATCAGCCTAAATGTGGTGTTATGCAACGTTTTATGTTTTGTAAAACCATTAAATACTCCTTGCTGCTCTTATGACGGAATATACAGAAAAACATTAGTTAAAAAGTTGGGAGACTGTTGCTTTATTTTTTTTTATATATATGTATAGACATATATACATATATACATATACTGTATCCCATCAGGTTTGAGAGGCTGCAGTGTTTGCAGTTATGCAGTTTGGCTGATATTGACTTAATTATTGTTCTAATAAAGTGGATTCAGCTGTAAAAGGAGCTGGTTAAACAGGTTGTACATCGCTTTTTTGGAAGGGGGGGGGGCAAAGTAATATGCTAATATAACAAGTAATGTAACTAATTAGTAACTAAAAAGTAACTTATTACACTTACTGAGTACCTTGCCCAACACTGTAGAGGACTTTTTCTTAAAAAAAAAAAATTCAAAATAACAAATCAAAATTATCAAAATAATTGGTGATTAATTTTCTGTCGATCGACTTGATTAATCGACTTATCGTTCATCAATCAGCTCTACTGAGGGACTGAGGGAAATGTGTTTGTTGTTGTTAGGAAACAAGCCAGCCACCAACATATCAGTTTTGTTCAGAGTTATGAAAGTGTGCAAAGCCACCAACTTCATGATGAAAACAGGACTTGTGACTTTTGTGTGAGTCACTGTGCCCAGCTGTTGCTAATCTGTAAGCACTGCATTACATAAGTGGTACCTAAGTAGAAGAAGTGCAACAATCTGTAAACACAACACTGACATATTATCACCTCATAAAACTGTAATGGTGACCTTGTTAGCAAACAGTTGCCTATTTACATATCCAGCAGACTGGAACAACATTAGCATTCATTTGAAGTTTCTGGTCACCATTAACTCTGTACAGAATTATCTGGCTCTTCAGCTGCTAAATGCTCCACTCCTCACCAGCTAGTCACTAACTTTGTCTGCCATTTGGTGCTGGGTAAGTAGTGCATAGTTGGCTCATCAGAGCTTTTTCGTTGATAAGGTCTGCTACTGCTGGAAAGGGGTTGAGAGAGAGTGAGAGAGAATCAAAACAGTAAAGTTGTGGCTGTAAAACCACAACAAACTGAAAGATGCTACAACACTCTGCAGAGCTGAGGGGTAATAACTGTCTGTGGGTTTGTCACTACGATCAAACCCCTTTACACATTAAACATTCATTTTATCATTCGTTAATATAAAAATATTGATTACTGCAGCTTTAAAAACAGCTGAATAGCTGGCAAAGACACTAATAAAATCTAAACAGATTCAGAACACAGAATTCGTCCCATTTTATGAGGCAAAATGATGAATTCCTAGTTAAAAACACCCCTGAAATTAACTATTTCCATTCTGTTGAGATGCACAAGTTGAGGATTTAAAATTTTAAAGCGAAACGCTGTTAGCAGCAACTTGTGGCAGAATAACTTCAATGCTGCCTAAAGGTGTGATGTTACCTGGAAAATGGCTGTTCTTGAAGAGTAGGATCACACACACACACACAGAGACAGTAGAATCTCAACACAGTTGGACACAAACAGAGAGCACCTCTTCTATACTCACACTGAGCATATTCCTGTAGCAGAGCAAATTCAGCTGGGGTCAGTGTGACCCATTTGTCCTGGCTGCTCATTGTGTTCAGGCGTCGTCTCTCCGTCCACCGAGCATTCCCCGGGCAGCAACAAACAGCAGGATGTCACACGCTGGGAAAACATCAGACATCAGATCCCGTACCTGCTCCATTAGTGTAACAGGCGCAGACATAATTCCTTATTTAATGGCAGAAAAGGACCAAGCAGGTTTACTGCCTCAAATATGTTGGCGAATTGGACACAGAGCTGGAGATGGTTGTTGTTTGTAATTAGAGGCTGCGTCTTAAAATGTCAGAAATAGATGTATCAATACATACAGATATATCAAAAATATAATTTTGTTTCAGTTCCTGTAATACTGATATTCTGGACATGTCAGATTTTCCTGTTTTCTTGCCTGTTTCTCTTTCTGCAGCTGTCATGTCAGCCGGCAGAATGACAGCCAAAATGTCCCCTGCCTCTTGATCGCCATGTTTTTTAAAGTTGTTGCAAGGACTTGACATTTCAGGCATCGACATTCACGTTTGTCAGCCAGACCGATGAAGGATGAAGAATTTAATGTTTAGAATACAGAATCAAAAATTGAATAATACATTTCATAGATAGAAACAAATGTTAATAGGAAAGTTAAAATCACACTGTAGGAAGTTACGTAAAGGAAACTACTTAGCTATTTATATTTTTTATTTCTATGCAAAAGGTATTTAAAAATTGTTTATTTGATTTCTTTAATAAAAAGAAGTCACAGATGGCCCCAGCAAGAATTAAACTGTCAACCCAGGGAGCAGAGAGTGCAGTATTACTGTAGAGCTATGCTCTATTAAACAACATAATGGGACATTAGAAATGTCATGGCAACATCTGGAAAAGGGAAATATTACCCATGATTGCATTTACTATTGGTTTTTGAAGTCTGCAAGTGTTTGCTCTCCTGTAACACTTGGGATATCTAGATAATCCACGCATACAGGGATATTTGTAACTGATGAGAAATAAAATGTATAAAAACAGCATATAGGAGCAACTCAACAGTTTAGCCTGGAGTGAAGCATCATGAAAGGTTTGCAACAAGTGGAAGGGAAGTGGAAGGGTCCTTGTGTGAGAAAATGCCTAATTTGGGCATTAAAAGCATTCAAAGCTGCGTTGGTGCAGCTGCTATGATGACAACATGATCAAGTTCAAGCAAAATGAGCTTTTGTAGGCTGGTACTTACAGAGTGGAACTGAATCCAAATTCCAATGTTTCTCTGGAGGTAAATTAGAAGCCGTCAGTGTTTCTGCTAGAATATTATGTTTGTTTAAAGCTATTGAAACAGCGTGTAGACCATCATGGCGCATGCAATATTTTAGGGTTTGCAGCTGTTTTAAGACAGGATGATGCACTCAAAGCCAAAAATTAAAGCCTCAATCAATGGATAACAAAAGTGTGCCAAAAAATAAATTAATTTAAAATTAATTTCAGGTTTTACAGGCTTGTACTGTGCAGCTGTGGCTCACAAGGAATCTCCATCATATCAGAAGGTGGAAAACATGCCTCATTGATATCTGTCATTTGATAAAAGCCAAATGTCAGCCTGATATATTGTATTGCCAAGCTGATTAATCAGCTCAACATGAATACACAGTGTGTCACTGTTAGAGCTGTGCTGATTAGTACAACATCCCTGTTTTGCTGGTGAGATTTATACGTCTTTGCTTTCCCTCTCATTTGTGTAGCATGAGTCCGCATATAATTGTATGTTTGTGTAGGTGTCACTCAGGCATCTGTGTGCGTGTGTATGTGTGTGTATGTGTCACATCACCAGTGAAGCATTTGCCCCAATTACTGGGAACTGAAACCCTGGATCAACAAGTAGACATGTTCATTCAAGTGGAGGATAGATGTGTGTGCGTGTGTATAAATAATATACATTGATGTTCTTGTTGTTAGGCATAAATGTGTCTGATCTTTTTTTTTTTTTTTTACTCACTTGTGTATGTGTGCAAGTGTGTGCGAGCATCCATGCGTGAATTCATGTGCAGAAAATTCCCTTGATGATGCCATATTTTACCTTGAAGAACCACGGGATTAAGAGGAAATTGCACGAACAAAAGCTATATAAATTATTAAGAGAGCATCATTATTATTAAATAGACTACACAGAAAGGGAAAGCAACAGTCGACACAATGTGCAGCCACCAGTGTTGCTGTGTTAACACGCTGGGTGCGTGGGAATCAGCCTCCCTCGCATAAACTTTGATCTGCCGCTGGAGCTTAAACTAGAAAACGCTCCGCAATGTCTTATTGAATGTTTCACAGAGACCGCAAGAAAGGAGCTGATAGAGAATCTTGTTATTCATCTTAAATCTTCAATTCCAACACAGTGATACCATCTTTAATATAGTACTATAGTGTATTCCTACTGTGCACTGCACTGTAATCATCCTCTTTCTCTTTCTAGTATTGCCTAACTGCAGTGCATCCTCACACAACACTTGGCTGCCATCCTCTCAAACAAACCAAATCCAGCTCCACAAATGTGATCAGATCAGCTTCATTGTCTTCCAGTGGTGCAGCGAGGAGATTCAGCAGCCAAGCGTGTCGCCTGCCTGTGGATCCATGTGCTGCACCCGACTGACAGAAGATCTGAGCTGAGACACCACTGGAGCCATGACACACAGATACGGTAGTGGCCACTGCGACACGCAGCATCATGAATGAGATGAGATATCAACATGCCGCTCACCTGCTGCGTAGCTGGAGGGAACCGCCAAGAGAGCTGAGAGAGGTGTCCTCCAGGCAGATGTTTTCAGATGCAGCTCCTCAGTCACATTCCTGCTGTATCTTCCTCTGGATCTTCTCTCAACTGCAAGGCAAGAGTGGGTGTTTGTAATTAGATGGAGTGAGAGTATCTATGTATGAAAGAGAGAAGGAGCAGCAGCAGCAGCCCTCTCCGCTGCATGTCGGTGTATGAGTATGTGGATGGTGTAGTGTTTGTTTTTTCTCCGGCAGTGTCTGGTCAGAGCAGCATCGTCAGGGATGTGGAGTGGTGAGAGAGAGAGAAGGGGGGGGGCAGAATTATCCAACACTGCTCTGCCTGCAATGAGCAGTTTCCATACTCCCGCTCGCTCACGTCACATCCCTCCATCCCTCCCCTCATGCGCTCTGGTCCTCACCTTCCCCTCCCTCCCCTTAAAACCCTGAGGTCCTATGCTCCCCTGCTTTCTCTGTGTTTCTCATCTCTCTCTCTCTCTCTCTCTCTCTTGTTCTCTCTCTCCTACTCATCCCCTCCCTCCTTTCGAGCCATTTCTACTGTGGCATGCATCAGCCGGCTGGGCATATTAACATTCAACACGGCAGGCGGTAAGTGCAGCAACCTGTGGGATATCCTCCCCAGAGGGCTGAGAGAAGGTGGGAAAAAGAGGAAGATTAAGACAGAAAGGGAGGAGAGGGTGGATGAGAAATGGGGACAGACAGAGACAAAGAGGAGCAAGATGATGAAGGAGAAGAGGAAGTCTCAGCGGATGATTTTGTGACCAATTTCTTTCCTTTTCCCATCTTGTCTGGTGGGGACACAAAGACATGACACAAAAGAGATTTGAAAGCATTCATATAGAGACTGCACACTTCAATTAAATATGCATTCTCATCAAAAACTGAAAGCTGCAGACATCTCTATCCTAGACAACATGAAAATCAAAAACCTCGGCTGTGTTCAAAAATATCTATAATATTATTTACTGTCCTTCATTTTCTTTGAGTATTTATGCCACATTACAGTATCCGATTATGAAACATGTCGTGTCCATGACATGTACAACAATCCCACAATGCAATGCATCACATTTCATTGTTGTGAGACATCACACCTGTCAGTGATGATAATAATAATAATAACACTTAATAATAAGTGTTTGAAATCTCAATTTATGGCTCACCGTAGAGCACACCACTGAGTGTTTATGTCTAGATCTTTTCTGGTTATTTTTCTATATTCCTCATTGCTTTACTGTTTCATTCTGTGTTCATTTGAATACAGAAATGTCATCTAATTATTTTAGAATTGTTTACTGTTTACTCTGTTAGTTTTACTGTGTAACTCTGTTTAGAAAAGTGCTAAATAAATAAGATTATTATTATTATATAGGGAGTAGTGAATGGCTGAATTATGGACACAGTCCACTGCAGCAAATAACACCACAAATAAGGACCTAATGCCAATCACAAAGCTTCAATGCCTAACGTCCCCACATAGCCTTTATACCTATAAACCCATAGCTACAAAGAAAAATAAATAAACAACACATATGATCAACTCCAATCAGTATTATCAACTTATTTCACCTCAAACGTGTAAAAGAAAAATAAGCATAAGTAATGTAGATGTGCTGTGGTTGCCAAGCCCAATACACATTAATAATATATGTACACATATACACAGATGTAAGAAATTCATGTAACAGTTGCCTCCTGTTGCTTAATGTACAGGCTTGGGAATAATGTATACTTGAAAAAGGAAGTCATGTGGAATAAGTCTTCTTAAGCATTATGATTCTGCAAAACCTCAGAACATGTTCAACATCAATATTTCTGAAATTCTTGTTATCTAAAATATCTGCAGGGCAACTATGATATGGTTTATATTAGGCTGAAGACCAATGTCCTGTCTAATTGATTTTAAATGTATTTTTGGTTTGCTTACATTTGTACATGTACACACATCCATACACTACACTCATTACTGATGAACTGATTGCATACTTGATTTAATTTTCTTAAATAAATGTATTTTACTTGAAAGAGTCATGTGTGGTCTCCACATTTTGTCCTTCTTTGAGCCGGGTCGTGACAAGGCAAAGACGGTGTTCATGGTTCATGTGGGTAAGGTATGACTGAGGTTAGACAATTAAAACAATTGTTTGAGGCTAGAAAAAGATCATAGTTACGGTTAATAAAAAGGCAAACATTAAGTCCAGCTTTGTGATGGGACACAAACTCAAATCTCCTGCATCAAAGAAAAAAAATCAATCAAAAAAAGACAAAGGATAAAATAACCTTTTATTTTTAATTTTGTTTATAAATGAAGGTGCAGCTACTTGAGGCAAATCGTGTTCATCCATCATTAATATTCCAAACTGTATCATTGACATTTTGGGCATTTAGCTGACACTCTTATCCACAGAGATGCGTGATGAGTGCACACGTTGAATGAGCTCAGATTCTTAGGTGGTCTCACTGGAAGCGATCAATAGTAATGAAGTCAGGGTTTAGAGCCACAGCATCAAAGCATGTGATGTCAGAAATCGTTCCAATTAGCCTGAATTTATCATGCAGGTTAAAAAAGGCAAAGTACAAAGGACAAGATGATGATCCCGGAGCATATTTGAAAAATTTGACTCAAGTCAGCGTTTATTAAAGGTGCACACACAGTTTTTCAGCATTGCCCACATTAATATTAAATAGATCAATGAAGCAGAGAACAAATCAATAGAAACAATAAATATTTATAACAACATAAGAATTTAAAACCACAGTGTCTATAGAATAGAATAGAAAATACTTTACTGTCTGCTTTTTGCAGCAAAAGGCAGGAATTTGTCTTTGGCTTACATGTGCAGAAATCTGATATTAAAACACATCATATCACATCATATCACTGACAAATCAAACATCATATACATTCACTGAGAATAAAAGGAATGTCAGCCAGACAGAAACAGTCATGTGAAGTGGATGCAGGCTAATAGAAAAGAATAGGCCAAAAAAAAAACACAAGTAGACATCTCAATTTTAGATCCGTATATTGTGACACTAATACATTTTGCGCTGTTACACATTTTGATGTGAGACTGGGTTGTCATGGGGCAATCTGTACAGCATACAACATCCTCTATCCTTACACCCTAGATAAGGAATAAGGAAAGAAAACTCTTTGAAGAAACCTCAGGAAGAGCAACAGAGGAAGGATCCTTCTTCTAGGATGGACAGAAATGCAATAGATGTGTACAAATAGACTAGTAGCAAAAGGATAGAAATCAGAATTGGAAACAAGGTTATTGTCACGTAGGTTTGTATATATACAAGGAATTTGCTTTCGTGTTGTGGTGCAATCAAAAAATACAAGTTAAGAGAAAATACAACTACCACAAATACAGCATGGAAAAACAACATTAAAAAACATTATAGAGAGATTGATGGTATATTCACGTAAAATAAAAAAAAAAAACAGTGCACAGTAAATAGTAAAGGGCCAAGTACTGAGCCCTGTGGCAAACACCACAGTGGGATGATGTGAAATGGTATCATTAGTGACAACAGGTTAGGGCCAATTTAATCACATTACTGGCATTATGAATCTCTTAACTTAATTTATTTGCATCCCATTTTTAAATAAATAAATTGTGTGAACCAGATCGAATTAAGTTGTGCATAATTACAATAGTGCACAAGATCACAGTCTTGTTCATTGGTCATTCTCGAATCAGAACAAACTTGTAGTAATGTGCATTGCTGTCTGCTAAATTGTCATTCTTGATACTACCACCAGGTGGCGCCAAAATAAGGAATTTTCAAAGCCCAGACGTAGTGGTTTTCAGGTTCGGAGAAGTTGATCTTCATTATTAAAAGTATCAGCCATGAACCCAGGTGTCAATTTGTACAAAGTGCAGCACAAACACATCTAATAGTACGATGAATTGTACAAATGAAACACTTTCGGACAGTCGCTAAAAGACATTCACAGTGTTGCACCTGTTCGTCGGACTTGTTGAGCCTCTCCAATTCTGACATTGGAGAGGCGTGAAGAGACCTTGTGAAGAGGCCTTACGAGTCTCCGCGGTGGTATAAGAACGTCACACTACTTCTTGCTTTGCTGCTGATGGAAAACGTGACTCACTTTAAGCTGTTTAAACACGTGACTAGTGCTGTTGTTTTTACAGAGACAGCAGTCAATATCTACATAATCACAAATTAATGCTGGTCAGGAAGACATTAACATGAGTCATTAAAGAGCATTTTAAGAAAACCAATCAGTGTTTTTATCACTCTGGAGAGGACAATCGTGAAAATAAATGAGTAATAGTCTGCACTCTGCATCCACTATTGTCTAGAAGATCATGAGCCAGACATTTAACCACAGTGTAAATGTCTTGCTTTGTAGAGCATATGTTCACAGCAAAACCCTTCTGCAGGAGACATAAAGGTTACTCAATAACAGTTTCTGCCATGCTGTTCTGCCTTTCAGACAAGGATGTGAGGAGAAAAAAAGACTTGAGCGATAAACACGCTGCTTCCTGGAACAAATCTAATATCATCAGTTCATTTACAGCCCACCTTTACCTAACCTTTACATCACTCACACCTGTTACGCAGCCTCCCACCTACAGGAACCACCATTTAATTTGACCCACAAGCCTCAGCAGGGGTTGAATTTCATGAAAGATTGCTGAACAATGACCCAGATATGGGCGGTGTGTGTGTGGGGTAGCTGACCAGTGTGCCAATAACGTTTGTGTTTTAGTGCTGCCTCCAGGCTGTCTGTGTAGGTCATGTGGGTGTTTACATTTGTGTCAGAGAGACAGAGGCAGTTGAAGTATTGACATGTTCTTCACATGTGACTGGCAGTCAGTAATTTACCTCAGAGTAAATTTGAGTTAAAATTGCTCATTCATTGAGGGAAAAATGTCAGAATCTGTGGTTCATTATCAACTTATACTTTGAATCAGTTTTGCTTACATGCATTATTTACAAGCTGTAAACATACATTTTATGTATTATCACCTCATAACGTTGATAAGGTGCATGTGTTACTGTAGCAAACGTTCTTTACATATCCACCAGAAACAGAACAACATTAGCATTCATTTGGAGTGTAAGTCCAATATTCACTCATGAAGCTGACTATCGTCAAGGTTTGGTTATGTTTAAGCACAAAAACTACTTGTTTAAGGTTATGGGAGCAGTCATGGTCACACTTCTTCCTTCTTTGCTGTCAGTGGTCGAGAATCATAATTCCTGCAGCCACCGGAGGCTTTGTTACTTGAACATAAAACATATGTAATTTTGGGGCATTTGCTGAAATCTCCACCGTCCACATGAGGTACAACATGATTTCCCACATGGTAATAGTCATTCTTGGAAGTAATAACCTCTGCAATATTCATGTAACTAATAAAATTCAGTTACTCTTGATAGTGATTCAAGCTATTCTCAGTCCTCTAAGGCTTTTATATTTGATGTTCTTCATTAGTCGTTTTTGGGTAGTTAACAATTAACCACCACAGTTGAACAGAGAATAAAATTTCATCCAATTTTCATCATCAGTGCAAAAGTAGCTGGGTAGTGGCTCAGTCACACTGGGCTTCATGTCATTCATTACTTCTTGTTTTGTTTTTTCATTGGCCTTCAGTCTAATGTTGCCTAGACAGAAAACAAATCAATGAGAGACTAAAACTTGCATTCTGCTGACATGAAAGGAAACAGAGCAGCGCATACAGACAGCTGTACGTTTCACTTTATTTATGGTGACAAAAGGATTAGATTTGAATTTTCATTGATGCCGAGTGTGGTGCAGACGGTTGCCAGGGAGGCTGTCTAACCTGCCTCCAGTATGTCTGACCCACATGCATAATGACCTCAAGAGGTCTCATGATGATGCATGTCTGATGCTCTCACTAGTGACAGGCACATCTGACATGCATCTTTTTCTGTCATCTTCACACACGTCATCTGCATACAAAACATCAAAACTGCATCATGCCATTGTTTATATTCTTATTCTATATTTATAATTTTAAGTCATTAAGATACAGTATTTAATTAAAATCTGAAGGCTTTAATCTGGCTAATTAAACAGACAAGAACAAAACATACAAAAATATTAATAATAATTTGACAAAAAGTTTGAAACTTGCTCAGCTGTAATGGAAAAGATTTTTGTCAAACTACTGTTGCCAATTTCAAGATGGAACTCTCACACCCTCAATAATATGATCAAATAATAATAATAATAAAATTATATTTCAATATTTAAACTGCACAGATCAGTATTTTTATCAAATGATTACAATGTAAATGGGGTTGCTCGTAATGACGAACCCACAGAGAATGATCACCCAGCACTGCAGTTCCCCTCAGCTGTGCATCCTGCAGCTTTACTGTTTTGGTTCACTCTCACTGCTCTCATCATGTTTGTTTCCTAGCCGCAGCTAATGTACCATTGTACAAGACTGTCACTGTCATTTGCAGTCATATCCAAACAACATACGTTGTTCGGATGATGTATATATATGTGAACATATTTCCTCATTCGGAAGATGGAGGCATTAACCCAGCAGTGGACTTTGTCACAGGAGTTTGCTGTTTGTTTCCCATTTCTAACCACGAGTGCCACTTTTCCATCTGTAAGTTGGGACTGTTTTTTAAAACTACGATCGGCCCCTAACCATAACCCTGTGGTTATTATTGTAGCCATGACGATGAAGGTTGCCTAACTTTAAGGACATAGTAACTTTAAGCCACACCACATGTTTCTCTAACCTTAACAAAGGTATCATTTTAACCCAAACCATGATCTTTCCCTAAACCTAACCAAGTAGTTTTGGTTTGGTTTTGAAAAGCACAGACAAATGATGTTGTCCTGATGATTACTGCTGATAGGGGCGCCAAATTAGAAAATGCTCTTATGTGTTGTTCTGGGGTGCATGGTCAAACAATGTAACTTGTTGGTTTATGTTGTGTTCAAGTGACAAAGTCCTCTAGTGGTTGCAGTTTTTGTGACTCTACTCAGTTGGGACTAAAGGAGTGAGTAGTGTGTAGTAGTAGATGTCGTAATAGAACCACAAACTGCAGAGCCAGGAGGTCTGTATGGATGGATGGGTCAACAAAACATCAGACTTTAACATGGGAGATTGGTTTTTGGTTTGGAGATGGATGTATGTTGGTTTCTTTAAATCATGACCAACAAAATTCCCCTAACCTTAACAAAGTCCAAACTATGATTTTTCCCTAACCAAGTTGTTTTTGTGCCTAAACTTAACCAGACTTTAAACAGTGGGGTATAAGCTCAGAAAACGTTTTTGTTTGTAAAATAGTGATTTGTAACTGTTTTGTAACAAATTACGTTCTCCCGTTGATAGTGGTGTGAGATCATAAAATGATAATGTTGGAGGGCATTGACAAGCAACATGTTTGGTTGTTTAATTTGGAGAACTTGTTGGAACAGCAAGGTACGACATGGTATGGTGTTGACTTCCAATGCCCAAGAATACACACTGCTGATACTGATGCACTGATGATTGCAGCACATCCTGCACACTACGTATTGCTGCCTGAAACCTCTGATAGGAGCAGATGGGTTGTAGAATAAATATATTGCCATGCAACATAGAATCATCTCACACCTTCTAAGACCCCAATCAAATCGCCAAGTTCCTTGGAAGAGAGCTGCCAACTCCACCACAACCCCCCACCCCCCCACCCCCCCCCCCCCCCCCCCACCCGATCGTGACAGCAGTCCAAAGCACATATATCAATTCTACCCCACTTCTGGCCCTCTGTGCTATAAATAGCAGCCTGAGTGTGGAGTCTAGCACAGAACACCATGTATCATAATGGGACCATTATGTAAGGTCCTGTCCTGTGCGTCTACACAGGCTGACCCAGGTCTTAGTTCCTGTGGGGCTGAGGCCAGATTGATGCAAGCTAGGTAACAGACAGCTTCCCTCACTGTCTATACATCCTTGGGCAGAAGCAAAAGAGCATTAAGAGTGAAGAAAGACTGACATTAATGTACAAACATGTAATATTAGCCTGCAGGCATCTGCCATTTTAGCAAATGTCTCAGTGTGTTCGGGGGGTACTAATCATTAAAAAAGGGTTTCACTCCAGTCAGCTACATGTCCAAGATGGACTTAAAATTGGTTATTACTCTGTATTTTGAAAGGATATGTGATTACATAAACCAGCCACCACAAATTACATCCATATACTCACTAATCCTGCTTTGGAAAATATGTTATGGAGGAAACATAACACTTCCTGAGGGGCGAGGATAAGGCTGCTAAATACTTCATTAAGGTCAGGATGTCAAAACGTTGCAGTGCTTCATGTCTGTTGACTTTTTCAATATTTAATCAAGACCACAATCTCATACAAACCAAGTGCGTTGAGGTGTCCCAACAAAACCATAAAAACACGAATCATGTTTTAGTTGCCAAGAAGCAGATACAGAAAATAAATAAAAGACAGTGACAGTTAATGTTTTGTGAACATTCAATATAAAGCGTAATGTTTATGGGCGATTTTATGTTTCCTGCTAAATGTAATAGCCAATGTGAGTTACCTGTATGTCAACATAATTTTTATTTCTTTCTTATGTATTCAGATTGAAACCGAGTCGTTCTCAGGGTATTTAAAGATGACATAACATGCGCATATCCAGGTCTATATTTAAGTTATTTTTGCATTATTTACAGTTCAAAAAACTCCTTATTTATCTTATACTGACCCTTTATGCAGCCCCTCAGTTCAGGAAGCTGCACCTTGGCAGACTTCCGATTGTACGGTGCATTATTATATTAACAACACCTCAAATGACTACACACAACATGAAAGTTGTTGCTAATATTTGCAGGACTAATATTATCATTTGACCTCTGTGTCTGGTGTAATATGGTGGATCATTTGCGATGGAATCTTTACTTTACAAATTACGGACGGCAGATGGCAGATTCGCACAATCACAGATGACCTCCGAAATTATTACAAATTACTAGAGAATTACTAGAGGGCTTATGTCAATGTTTATATCTTGTACATAGCATATTAAAAGGTTGTACTGAAAACCACTTCACGCAGAATTGGAAAATTCCTGCTTTGGCGCCCCCTGGTGGTCGCACCTAAAAGGACCCCCACGGATCTTACCCAGGGATACTGAGATGAATCAACTGAAAGCATTAAATTTCACCAAGTTTTCACAATAAAAAACTTAAGCCAACACAATAATTTGAAAAATGCTATTACAGTACCAAGAAATATATCCATAGTGGCTTTAATAATAAATCCAACACAAATCACTTGTGAGTTTTCTGTGTGAGTGAGTAGTCCTTACATGCCACATGTCCTTCTGTACCACATGTCCTATCAAAAAGTCTTTCTCCTCAGAGATGTCCCATTTTTCAGATGATAGATATCTCAGTAAATTTGTGGGTTTGAGTCCATCATCCACACTATCCTCTGGTTCAGACAGCAGAGGCTGCAGGGCAATGCAGTCCACCAGGTGAGACACACAACACAAAAATATAATGATAGAACATCATTCTGACCATGTTCCATGTATGTCTGTATTGTGTGTGTTTGCATGTGCCCACATTTGTGCAATCATGCGTGTGTGTGTGTAGTGGGACTCCCCTCTGTCCCCTTGCAGACAGTTGGTGCAGAGCATTGAACTATATTATCATAGCATGAGTCACTGGAACATTCTGTGGCACTGAGGAAGCGAATCACATTTGTTCGCTCATCCCATCTGCCATGTAATAAGGAAAAGAGGAGGAAAAAGAAGGAACTACAGCACAGACAAATGAGATGTTTTAACTGATGCGTGAAGTTATTTTAACTGTTTATACAAAGATAAAACACAAATCTATAGACTGCATTAAATAGAGATACAAAATGATACTGTGAAATAAAGATGAATGTGAGTTTGATTGATAATCTGCAAAACTATACATGTTCCCATCATTGTTGCTAAGCACACATTGCAGACTTCACTGAGTTCACATGTCAATCAAACAGTGTGGGTAGGACTGATGTACTTTGGGGTTTCTGTTGATGCAGTTTGAGTTTCTGTACTTCTCTTGTCAGCTGCAGCGGCCATATGTGTTCATGTTTAAGGCACACCGTGGAGTTTTCATTGCAATGTTTTTTCTGACATTCAACATATAAATTCTTAGATCTTAGAAACATGTTGAATGCATTTGATAAGACATTTGCAAAACATTTGTTCTTCGCTTCTCTCTCCCATCTATTCTTTTATTGGCGACTTGCTAACTTTAATGGCAGATTATCACCAGCAAATGGTGACATGCATTACCACCCCCTCTTCACCGCCCTGTATTGTTATCTCCGGGAACTCCAGGAAAGAATGATGAAAATACAAACTTGCCAGATGGTAAGCAATCAATGGGGAGGAGTAAAAAGTAAAAAACAAACAAGAAAGACATTTAAAAAACTGACATACTATAACAGAGAAAGGTCTCTTCCATTACAGCCAATACAAACTATGTAAAATCAAGGATGACACAGGATGACTTCACTGCTTACCGGCAGCTTCCCTGAACAGTTGTCTTCTTTATTCCCGCTTTATTCCAGTCAGAATCTCTCTATGAAGAATCTGTTTCTCAACATTTAAGATGCTCTTTACAACAAAAATGTCAAAGACTCACATTAAAGAAGGAGATCAACATATTACCCTTATAATACGTTTAGTTACTTTCTAGACGAGAGTTAGATGAGAAGATCAATACCACTCTTGACTGTCAGCAAGAAAACAAATCTAGTTTCTGGATCTCAGGGAGAAAGAGTAAATGTAATTTTAAGAATTTTTACCAAGGCAATTGAACTTTTTTGTGGAAAAAACCTTATCAGACAGTAGAGGGGATCTGAAGGGGATCTTTAAATGCTATTTTCCTCCCTATCAGTAACAATTCACTTTAGTACATAGAAGCTCTAATGCATGAAAAACCAAACCAAAAGTGTGCTCCTCAAACTTATCAGGTGCACTGACACCAGGTGCACTAATGAGGTCAAGCGCTGCTGTTTTCAAACCTACACCAACAATCATGCGTTTACTCCAGGTAGCAGGTGTCAGCACATCAAAGGTGATAGTGCTGGAGTGGTGTGGTGCATTCAGGCATTCACAGGTTTTCCTGACCACTGCTGATGTGATTTGCCCTCGACCCAGTGAGCAGAACACATTCTTACGCTAACACAAGTGCTGTGATGATATCGAACTGGCATGTGATTATCTTCATTCACGTGGAGTGCAGCAGAGAAGCTGCATTCCTGTGTCTTTCTCTGATGCTAGTGTGAAGGAAAAAAAGACCATGAATGTTTATGTTTTCGTTTCATTTATGTTTCCATCATCTTCTTCAATCATATCTTTGGACAGTTTTTGTGCTTTTGTTTTAGGTTGTTTTGTGTTTTCCTCTTTGACTTTTTTGTGTTTTCTTTTCGTCTTGGTTTCTTGTCAACAAATCACAACAATTAATTGATCCTGCTAACAATCATTGCCCAACTAAAACCTGATAAATTGTCATCCAAAAACTGTCAAAAACACATCAGTGAGCCACACTTTTGGACTGGTTGACATGATCCTTCATCACAAGGAACCAGAGCACTATGGTTTAGTTTGAGTTGGCCGCTGTAAACACTCACTAGTGCACCAAATTTGCAGCTGAAAATAGTCCCCAACAAATGAACTATTTGAGTAACACTTACTGAAAACTTATTTATCCTTTTTGAAAAATGAAAAAAAATATTAGTGAGCCGTAAATTGGGCCTACTTACAGGTATTGTGTGTGTATCCAAAGTCTGATATAACTTATTCTTCTGTGCCGTAGACCCCCAATTGTTGTCCAAAAATACACTGCTACACTGGGTGACATGTTGCTTCGCTCTGGAGATTAGTAACGTTAGTTTGTTTAGAAACAGTTCCAAAGACTAATGACAGCGATCATGTTTTCAGTCTCCATAGAGTAGTTCTGTGTAAGAGAGACGCTACTGAGCATGTGCTGTTCTGTTTACAGCTTCCCTAGCTTGTTGTGCTACATATCACAACTTCTTGACTTCTTTTACAAATGTGCATTGTAGTACAAAGTCAAGAGGTTGTGATATGTAGCACAACAAGCTAGCACCAAGAACTGCATTCGCAGTGCGTCTGCCTTACACAGAACTACTCACCTAAGACTGAAAATGTGATCGCTGTTATTAGTCTTTGAAGCCGCTTCTAAACAAACTACCGTACCCAAAGTCTTAGTGGTGAAGGAACATGTCACCCAGTGCAGCAATGTTGGTCACTGACAAGTTTTAATAGTTTCTGGACAACAATAGAGATATATCAGGCTTTGGATACACACACAATACGACTAAGTAGATCAATTCATTGTTGGTTTGGCTCTGCACATGAGATTTGTTGACCATATGAAAAATTGTAAGCCATATGCCTTTAAAGATTTATGTCTTCAGAGGGAATGAATGAGCTTGGGGCTGGGAGTCACACAGGGTGGGAAAGTCATGAAGTATTGAGAAATGAACGAACACATTATTGGTTTTGGTCTTTTCATGGCATTTGTTGACAGTAACAAAGTTATAGAATATTGCCAGCCTCTGTTGCAAATATTTTCTGTTTGAACACATCATCAGAAGTTCAGAGCTTAACTTAATTCATTTTAGATGTTTATAGGCGTCTTTTACATCAGCCTGGTTATTAATGAAATACAGGGATCATTTTGACATATCACACAAATGATCGAGAGGTTGATAAAAAAAAGCTGCCATTATACTGCCAAGAGTGAAATGACTGCTGGTTTGTTTTTACTCCCTTTTTACATTAGAGCGAGCCCTGTGTGATCTAATTCTCATTGACGGTCATATCGATTGTCCATCTTGAGCGACATTTCCTCGTTCCATTAAACGAGATCCCGGGCAGAATTCCCTCACCGCCTATTAGTAGCCTAGCATTTCATGTAAAGGTGAAGGCCATATCCTTCTACACTGGGATCAATATGTCTTCTCGCCCTCTTGGCGGATTGCTTCAATAACCCAACAGATCATTAAATAGCAGAGAATATCAGCACAGCAGCTCAGAGAAGAAGAAGAAGAATATTTAGAAACTATAACAGTTCAGGGTTGATAATGTCAGTTTGTAATAAATGGACTGTGGATAATGTCATTATCAAAAAAATCAAATAATGTTTGTTTACTGTTTTTCTTCTCCAACACTGACATGTGCTCTTTGCCTCAACATGTTAAACTGGAGTTTAAACTCAATAAAGAAAGAAATTATAAGGAATCAAATGTGTGCACATGAAACATAAAATCCCTGCAGAGACTAAAAAGAACTCCCAAATATCTTCTTCCATTCTCTTATTTTACAGTAATCAGTTATACTAACAGATTAAACATAAACAGAGAAACAGAGCAACTGCCAAGTCACTGTGACCTTACTCTGAAAGATCAGTAAAAGCACACAATTACAATGCTTACATTGATTAAGCAATAAACTACAGATGGGTGACAAATTATAGACTTAATAAGGTGTCTAGAACAGCTTCTGCATTTCAGTATTATTAGAAGTGACACCTTCGTTGTGTAACTAAGTCCTTAAACTTGCATTAAAGATGTGATGGCCAGGCAGAGACGCTTGTGTTCATTAGTGAGTTCTTCACTGTATTCATTGTTGAAAATTTTTGAGTTTACAATCATTTTGCTGGAGGCTTGATATGACGACTTTAACTGGTTCAGTTTTGTGGTTCTTAATTCTGTGTTGTGGGGATAGTCTTATTCAAAATGGCATGTTTGGTGTGGTAGTGGTGGTTTAAGTTACCACTCTTGTCACTTGCCACTGCTTCATTGCAAATCAAGCACAATGGTCTTGTGTTTCCCTCAGGCAAAATGAACTCATATTTCTCAAAAAATTTTGTCGTAATACACCACACAAAATAAAATCCCTCCCTACCTCCCTCTCCCCTCCCAAACAAATAAAGAGTTGAATCTCACTCAATTGTCCCTCCTGGTTCCCTTACACTCAAGATGGCGGCAAAGCTAACAAAAAGGGGGATTTATTCATCTCGTATCGTGCCTCACTTTAGTGGATCATAACATATAAATCTGCAGATGCTCCAGTTCAAGATGAGACCAAACTTTTCTATGGATGTCAGTTGTTGAGCCACAACAAAGGCCGCCAATGGCGATATAAAACATGTTATAAAATAGGTTTTTCAACAATTGTGAATCACTGCAACCACAAGACGTCTTTGAGCATACAGCCATAAATGTGCACTAAAAATATGAGGCTGATGGGTCCAGTAGTGTGCGAGATTAGACAGATACACACACGGACACACACATGATCTCCTCCAGGCTTACACCTGGCGAAGATAATAATGTATAAAAATGGATCTCTTTGTGAGCTGGAGTGGGTTCAAACCCTTTGAGTGTGTTGAGCATCTGGCCACACCCCAATCAGTGATGTCACAGCAGGTGGTTTGACTTTTTACCAGCTGCTGGAAATTACATGCAGTGACATCACTGATTGAAGCATGAACAGTTTGAAGCCACAGAGAGCAGCGGCGGCAGTTTTCTGCTCCATATGTGATTCTGTACAGATGGAGCTCCTATTTCTAAAACATAGAGATCCAGTAGCAGCAACATCATCCAACCAAATCATCATTTTGTTTCTCTGTTGCTTTTTCATTTTGTGCTAAATAAATATAGTTGACTTTTTTGAGAGTTTTAGAGTCTCATGATGGTCTGATGATGTGATTGTAATTCTGTCATGATTCACTTCTGAACACTTCTACCCTTTTGTGCAAATAATTGGCCTAAACTACAAGCTTTTATTAAGTTTTTCAACATGCACGATCTTTTCATGGTACACATATACACGCAAACAGGCTCTTACTGTACTCCACAGATGTTATCTGCGTCTGTTAAGTGAACACATTTCACAAGGTGTTTAGTAGTGAACCCACCATTCGTTCTGCACATATGTGGCGGGGAGTAACGCCATCTGTAGACCTGTTAATACAACACATAATTAATATTCACACACCTGTTTCTGCTCCTTCAGTTTTCACAAAATCCAGTCATTTACATAATCTGCATAGTGTGATGTTGTCATGATGAACATTACAGTTTCATACTGGTATTAAGATTTTTACACGTATATACATGCAGCAACTGCTCTACAGTGTCTGTTATGTAATTTAACAGTAGCAAACGTGAATCTCTACATGTAAATAATTAGCAGTTTTCTTATATCAACTCATCTTCAAGATTGAATATATTTCAGCATATATCTACTGTATATCACCACAATATTGTTTATTATATATTTAGTTATAGTCTTTAGACAGAAGGGGTTTTCAGCTGTATATTTAGGACTGTGACATGTTCGGTGGTCACAATAAAGGTATCTGTTTTTTGTTCATATTCATATAAAGTTTCAAATTACAAGAAATTGAGTAAAAATATAAAATTTCTTATAAGAAGCAGGCAAGAAACAAAAGTCCTCCAGAACAAGCATCTATTATGTCCTCAGGACACATGTACTGTGATGTGTGTGCGGTGTATCATTATGCTCTGTGTGGAGACAGATCAATCTAATACTATTTTATAATTTAAAAACTACATGCTATAAATTACATACACTTTTAGGGTTTAAAATTTTTTTTCTTTCTTCTTGATCTTGTTTTCCTTTGACCCGAGTACTTTAATAAATGTCTTAATGTCACTATAACACGTCGCTGTATCTTTTGTTGAACATAGGTGCTGCTTGAGAACAAGGTGTTGATGATTTAAATGAGACTAATGACGGGGTATAACAGCACCATCTGCTGTGGACTGTTTTTCACTCCCACACAAGATCTGGAAGCTGAATGAAGGATGAATTCATATGAATAATCTGCTGCTTCTGAAGAAACACAGAGCTCACATGCTGCACATTCCAGGGTTTTATTTTGCTTCAGGGTTTTTTTATATTTCGACTGGAAATCAAAAGTGGAGTCTGGTAAAACAAAATTACAAATGTTGACATGGAAAATAATATACAGTGTTTTCAATATTGCGAATCACAAGTGAAATTAACAGGCATCAGTACGGACAACATTTGCGTACAGAGGTACATGTAAAATAAAATATAAAATAAAATAAAATTTTGATAAAATATAGAAAAGGAGAAATTTATCAGAAGAAATTCATCATTTGATAAAAAGTGCTGATCACATTGCCTTGATAATAATCATACAATCAAACAGTCATCAAACAGTGCGGTTGTTCCTAAAACACTAAGTGAATCAAACAGAAGATCACATCTGTTGAATCAGTTCATGTGTTTTTGTCTACAATAAAAAAGCAGAAGTTGTCAGAGGAGCCGGATGAAAGCTGCTGCTTTGGAATTATGTCAATTATGACTTTACTGACATTTTTACTGACAAAAGATAAAATTCCCCCGCCCATCACTGTCCTTGTTGGCAGCATGTCAATGTGTTTGCACGTCTCATGTCGACTCAGTCGGCCTTCTTCTTGACGCTGAGCAGCTGAGAGAAGCTCTGCAGACCCCAGTACAGCAGAGAGAGGGAGACAAAGGCCTGGAAAAAAACAGAGATGGTCAGGATCAGAGTCTTCATGTGAGTGTATTTCATTCAAAGGTGAGGGCTGTGCCACCTTCTCGAGACTCAGAATGTGGAGACATTACTGATTTAGGAGAGATGAAAACTGTTATATAAGCATTAAACACACTGACGACGCTCTGTACTCTGAACAAGAGCAAACAGTTACAAACTCTGCTTAAACTTCTACTACTTCTAGGAAAAAAATTGGTCAATAAATTGGATTGTTACATAATGTTGAATTCATATATAATGTTATGGGATATTTTCATTGATTAGTTGATTAATTGTTTCAGAAAATTGTTTTAAAAAAAGAAAAAAGAAGGCCATTACTATTACTCAGACCCCAAGTTTACATATTTAATTTGTTTTGTCATGCGAACAGCTCAAAACTCAAAGAATTTCAGTTTATTATAATAAGAAAGAAAACCAGCAAATATTCAAATATGAGAACTAATAAAATTTTGGCATTTCTTCTTAAGAAAACGAAAATATCATTTTCATATCAAAATTGTTTGATTAACTTTCGTCAATCTATAAATAATTTAAGGTCTAAATTTCTGTCAGTGCCACCTTTTTCTCCAGCCTTTGAAACCTGAACTTGACCTTTTCCTCACAATTTTTCTAGCCATTTAGTCATTAATTATGTATCTTTTTTTCCAAATGAATGATTTAATTTAAAAGCCTGATTTATTTCTAGAGTTGTTTTACATTTAACGAGGCTCATCTTGCTTTCTGGAGCTGCTGACACAAAAACAATTTTAATGTTTCATTGCTTTGCACACTTGAAATTAGATGTTTTCCTCACTTGAATTCTGACCTACTTTTTGAATAAACCATTTGACATGAAGATATGGATATTTTGGTGCACTTCTAGGACACTGAAAGCACAATCGCTTCTTCAAACAGAGGAGGACAAGAACCCAATATCAGTTTATTTTAATGTTGATGGACTAAAGATTTATGCATTTACTGTATCAGATAAATTGTAAACTCCAAAATGTCAAAAGTGGTTTTCACTGAGCAAAAAGCAAGCTGGATTTTCATAACATAAAAAATCTCTGTGACAAAAACAAGTCATAAGACATGCAACAGGTATCATTTACGAGCAGTGAACATGAAGGTAAACACTGAAAGTGAATCTCTAATTGAAAGAAAACAGTGAGACCCTCCAGATGCAGCCAGTCTCTGGACAATGTAGAAAGTGGGCTCTAAAGGTTAAGGAGCAGGTCTTCTCCCCCGATGCTCTCACAGCGGGGTCAGAAGGGTCAC
This sequence comes from Scomberomorus guttatus, assembly GCA_038419695.1. NCBI lineage: Eukaryota > Metazoa > Chordata > Actinopteri > Scombriformes > Scombridae > Scomberomorus > Scomberomorus guttatus. Next base: position 30,042,543 of record CM076448.1, read on the forward strand.
CAACATGGAGGACCACGCTGTTAGGAGAGCGGGGCCCTGCCAGAAACAGTCCTCGCCTCCACCCCTCGCTGCGTTCTGGCCCATAAACTGCATCCTACATCGCAACTCAAGCCAAAACCAGACCGCTGTCCATCACAGGCAAAAAGCCTGATGGGAAAAAAAGCAACGTTTCCCCTTCTGGACACGGCAGCTGTTTTCCTTTGAGAAAGAGTACAACACAGACCTCCTCTCTCTGCTTTTCTACCTGCTCTGAAAACAGCCTCCCTGCAGAGAGAGAATGAAAGCCAAACGACAGAAGAAACTAAGGAAAAAAAAAGAAGGACTGAAAGCATGTCCGCCCTCTTTTGTTTTAGTGGCCCTGATCCTTAAAGTATCCTTAAATTTCCCCTTCAGTGTTGCCACAGACATTAAAGAAAATCCACATTTTTTTATACTGTAGTTTTAAACTCCAAACCAACCAGCTACAAGATAAATAATAAGACCATAAAACTGTATTCAGATCAGTGGTGGAATTTATGAGTACTGTACTTAAGTACAGTTTTAAGTTACTTGTACTTTACTCAAGTATTTGCATTTTATACTACTTCATACTTCACTTAATTTCAGAGGGAAATATTGTACCTTTTACTTCACTACAGTTATCTGACAGCTGTAGTTACACATACTTTGCAGATGAAGACGGCACATTATAAAACAATGGTGTGTTTATAAAATAGGTGGCATTTTTATAGATTAAACTACCGAATAATATATAAAATTAGCTCTACTTCATCAGCTACAACATTAAAATAATGTTTACACTTTAATACATCAGTAATAATAATCTTTCACCTTATAACAAGATATTTTTCATGTTATGATGACCTATTTTTCTCATATCACACCTGATAATTACATTTTAACAAGAAACTTTTCTTTTTACAACCATGTGTTCCTAATATTTTGTCCATGTCATTAACATACATGAGGGGGGCAAAATATTAGGAACACCTTTCAATATAATGCAGTCCAGTACACCACCACCCACTACGGCTTCAATAATAAACATAAAGTAGAGTTATCACCTCTCTGACAATATCAGCAAAAACTGAAAATGTCTAAGTTTCGTAAAAGGAGAATTTATATATATATATTGGATTAATTATCCAATCAGAGGACCATAAAAATTGGGTCAACTGATGAATGAAACACCTTAGGAATACACACACACACACACACACACACACACACACACACAAACAAATCTCAAAAGATTAGAAAGAGACAAAAGGTAAATAAGGGCAACCTGATAGAGCTTATAGACCAAAACGTTGTGTTAAATAATAATTCAGCAGTTATCTTGTTTCCTGTGCAATGCTGTCGTATTTTTAGGATTTTATCCAAATTGTAATTATTTTATTCAATACTTTTATTAATTTTCCCCCTGATCCTCGTAATTATGTCTGTCTCCTGTGATTGTAATTCTCAGTCTCTGTAAAGCTCTTTGAACAACAGTTGTTTTAAATGTGCTTTATAAATAAACTGACTTGATTTGAGTTGACTAAACAAGACTGTGATCGTGTTTTTCAATGTTAATTAATGTTGTAACCTTTCCAAAAGGTTTACTAGAGGTTGTGGGTAGTGTTGTATCTCACATGGAAATCAGGAATAAAATTTGACTTTTGGCTTCTGCTGGAACTTACTAGATAAAGCTGTTTCACAACATACTGCTCCTCCTGGTTTAAGTCCACTTAATACAGCTTAAACAGGACGGCTAAAAGTCTATATTCCCAGAAAGAAAAACAGATGGAAGATCACAAATACACGAAGTTGCATTGTGTCCATCTCAGAGATGGATTGGGATCGAGAGTGGAGTGCCAGCTTGGCAGAAACTCGCAAATCACATTTCACTCAAACAGATGGAAACATGACAGAGGTTTCTATCAAAGCCGCATGTAGAGGCAAAGGAAGGGCACCTATTTTTCTCTGTTCCCATCTCTCCCTGTTCGCCCCACTATGCTACATTTAATGGACTCTGTAGGAAATCCATGTGGGACAGATTACACAGTGGAAGGAAGCGGGTTTGATCGTCTACAAATAAGCACTACAGCCAGACAGCACCGGCTCCTAAAGTAGAGATCTCAGCAAATCGACTCACACTCACTTTGTTTTGGGGAGAAGGCACTTTGTTAAGGGTGGTAATAGAAAAAGCCACGAACATGTGGTTTTTGTAGATTTTCTCCTTGTCTTTGTTGAGCTTTATTTACTCAGGGAAGACGAGGAGGCTCTTTGCCTTGCTCAAGAGCAGCTCAGTGTGGGCTGCATTAAATAAAGTTTACATGATATTTTAAAAAAAACATACTTTCAGGCCTAGTTTCATATGAAGAAAGGTAAAACACAGAGGACATAACAAGAGGTGATACTGTACTTTATACTTTTCAGCAGAAAAGCTCTAACAAACCTACTGTACACTACCTGCTCAGCACCAAACGGCTGGCAGACAAAGTTAGCGACTAGCTGGTGAACATAGTGGAGCATTTAGCAGCTAAAGACACAGATTTTTCCCTGAGGAGACAGAGGAGAAAAATGCAGCTTTAAACCTGCATTAACTGATTGTTTGACCACTTGGGGGCAGCGGAAACAAGTTGTGAACACATGTCATCAGCTTTTAAGTTAAGTAAAGTTGCAGCCGGACCGCTACTAGCTGAAACTTGCTAAAGCTGCAGTCACTGACAATTCCCTATGGGTTCATCACTACGAACGACATTTGACATTACACATTGTTATTTGATACATTGTCATTGTAAAAAATATTGATTATAGCTGCTTTAAGTACATCAGGGCAAACATATTATATAATCTGCCCCACTAGTGGTCAGGACCTGTCTTTACATTTCTCATCTAGAAATTTTGTTTTCTCCTGTGTAATAAACAGTGAAAGACACACTCAATGGGCATTACCAGGTTATAGCCTTTTAGCAATGATATTGTAATATTCAGATGTCCTAAATTCAAAATTACACACGCAATATAAATTGCCTGAGATGAAATGCTAGTTTAGATAACTAAATAGCTGCTACATCTAAAAAATGTCTTTGTTTTGTTTTTCAATGAAGGGTTTCAGTGTCCCATGATGGTGTAAAAATCTTTTGCACCCTGGATACACAAAAATTGTGGGGACAATGCTCAGTATTTAAACCATGGTCAAATATAACATCAAATATTAATACAAAAATATGTGCAATGACCTTCACAGCAACACTGGTCCAGCTCTACATTAACCAGAGTCATGTGTGTGCTGTTGATGGATATGAAGCATCAAGCAGATACGTCAAACACCCCAGGGTGCATTTTGGTGCCCCAGGCAACTGTCTTTCAGCCTTCGGCGAGTTAACATGGCAGAGCCTCAGCGCTCTCCAACGCAGCTGCACTCGTGATTGAAATGAAAACAAGGCAGAATGGCTGCTGTCAGACGTGTGATATATGACCTGTAATGGGATGTTTCCAGAGCTCCCTCTCCATATGGCTGCCTACAGTCCACCAGACCTGGACTGAACTGTATCGGAAAATAATTCAGAGCTTTTTGTTTGAACCTGGCTGCAGTGCCAGAGGAGGGGGAGTCTGCTGCATCAACATGTTACAAAGCTGGTTAAAATAAACCATAACAAACATTTGTTAATACTCTTTGATCCAAAGCTACAATGCGGAGCAAGTCGAAGAGAGAAAGAGACAAACATGCACTCCTCATGTATGTGTACTTCAATCCAAAAAGTTTCACTTTTTGCATTTTCTACCAATTTTTCTTCTAACTTTGCCACGTGAGGACCTTTTTCATATATGTAGATACTTTTCATGCTAGAAACAGCTAAAATCCGATTTAAAAACAGTTTAAACTGATTCCTTTTAAAAACTTTTTCAGTGAAAACCTGCAAAAAAACTAAAAAACTAAACTTAAGAAGAATACATGACATGTACACCTACAAACATATACTGTATGACATTACACTGTAAATATACTGTGAATCCTATCACAAGTCATGTTTCCATCTAATTGTCAAGCAAATTTTAAGAAATGTCGCAAAAAAGAAAATGTGAATTTGGCGCTTTTTAATCAACTGGCTTGGAGCGAATAAACTAGGCTATACAAAGTGTAGTTTCATCAGAAGTTGGCGGTATAGGCTACGTTACGCATGGCTGTCATAAACAGAGTAGAATGTTCAAAATGTGCATAAAATATATTGATGGAAACACATGAAACAGAAATGCATGTGTACACACACACACACACACACACACACACACACAGGTGCACCAGCACACACATCATATACAAACACACAAAGTCCTACACAGGCACACCTGCACTTATGCACAGAACATGTGTACCCTCACACACAAAAACATACATACATACACACACACACACACACACAAACTTACACACACACAAACACACACACAGGACTTCCTGTCTGTTCATTTGAGCAGATATACAGTCTCTGTGCGCGCGTTGTTTGAGCAGACTCAGGAAGGATACGCTAAGCAGGTTAACGTCCCACCAGAGAGTCAGTGTAGTGCCTGCTCTGTAGCACAGCCATGAGAAATATCGCCGTCACACTCCCACGCATACACACACACATGCACACACACACATACACATCGTGCAGCCAGACAAAACACATGTGAAACGGCAGTTGCTGTACGCTGAAAATGTAGCATAACATTAAGTGGTCTGATTATATGCCAATTTAGAATGATATAGTTGTTTAGAGGTTTTCATTTTCACATCTGGTATTTGTACTCATTTACCATGTGTCTGCTAGAAGGTCATATGTAAGGTCAACGACGACTCATCCAGACCATTACGCCTCATTGAAAACATGAGACAAATCCCTGAGAGTAACACTTTTCATATCTGTTCAGTTCACTCCAGACCCCAGCAGCTTGGCACCACTTCAGCCTCAATAAGAGAAGTCTTCACCTCATCATTAACCACAGTTCCCTGGGTGGCCGTTCTGGTGGACCCGTTGGTGAAGAGCGAGGTAGTCGACGGAGATTTGAAAGGCAGGGTGGTGGGCACGAGTCCAGACAGAAGGGATGAAAGAAAAACACAAAAGGGGGAAGAGAGGACAGAAGGCTGCATTTGTTTTTGCCAAATCAAGCCCGTTTGTATTTTCAGGGAGCAAAGTGAAGAAGTCTGGGTCTTCTGTGAATTAGTTCAATGGGATTCCTCGGAGAAGAAGTACAGATGAATGAGTCTCAGCGGGCCAGTAAAAGGTGTATCTTTCCCCCGACTCCTTCCATCCACCCACTGATATTTATAAAAACGATGACAGTCTCTGTTGTGCGTTCCTACTGTGGAATTTGGAGCCAACTTCTCTTGAAGTCATTCCGTGTTCCTACCACATGTGTGGCATTATGGGTATGAAAGTCCAAAGAGGCAGTAATCAACAACAATCAGCTCAACAACCAGAAAAAAATGTCCATCTCTGCCAGCTTGGTCCAAGTTACTGGCACGTCAGCAAAATTAGTAAACTTAGATCTACTGCCCAATTTAAGTTTATTTGACTACAACAATGAAAAATAAAATGGGATTAGAAATAGGATCAGATTGACTCATTGACACACTTTTTTTAGAATTTCTCTTGAATCAGTTATTCTTTTTGTTTTTACTGTGTTTTAGTAATTCACACCTCATTTGTTATTATTACTATATCAATTCTACTTTTATTTAATATTCATCTGGAAATTTCCCATATTTTTATGTCTTTGTAAAGCACTTTGTAACTTGTTTTTTTAAAAGTGCTATATAAATAAAATTATATTTAAAGACCAAGAAGATCAGCAACAAAGATATAATTTTGACATTCGAGGATTTGGCTGAGCAGGCAGACAGAGAGGTCATGCGGCAGCAAAGGGATGCTGTGCAAAAAGAAAGAGAGCAGCTCAACTTGCTTCAAAAAGAAAAGGAAGTCTTTCCCAAGAGGCAGCTCAGGACCTCTGAGAGGAAGAAATCCATCACCTTAAAAAGCAGCTCCTGGGAGAGAATACAAACTGTGCAGAGACCTTCACAAATTCAAGCCTAAGGTAGAAAAAGTTCACAGAGCAGGATTTGACCAACTGGGTCCAATGACAGATCGCTGAGTGTCCAGATGCATGTGCACCTAAACTTAAAGTATTGGAGAGTCAGAACAAGGTGATGAGGGCTCACACATGGTCCCCGAGCCAACCCACACACCATCGCCTCTGCGGATGTGTGTGCAGTGTCAGCAACAATCATTGTGTACATAATTGTCAGTGTGGGAGTTGCCATTGGTCTCTGAGACTGTAGAAGGCGCTGTGGACAAATCTAGAACACCAGAACGCCAGAAAGCAGTTTCTTTGTTAAAACTTTTACAGGGGCTGCGTGTCTCCATCCTACAGCACGTGTTGTTTTTCTTCTTGCCTCATTGTTCTTCTCATCCTTAAAAATATGTTTGCTATCTAGTGTTTTGGAAGGAGGCGGAAGAGGAAGTGATTGGGTTTGGGGATACTACAGACCAACAAGCCAATCACCAACAAGAAGCAACACACAGTCGGCCTGGCTAAGACCACGATGTTTAAAATTTCCAGAAGCACTTGCTGGGTCCACATGCCAGCTTAAATATGTCATTGCAGGTTTTGCAGGTGTGCCCGCAAGTTTGCAGAGCATGACGCAAGAACCATTCAGCGGGCCTTAAAATACTTCGAGGACATAAGTTAAAATGCAGAGAAGACAAAAAAAGTCTATATGAGCTCAACATCAAGGTCTGAAAAGAAAAGGATTGAAGGAGGAATGATCAACACACTGGATCAATAATGTACACCAATCTCTAATAAATTATGTGTTTCTGCTATTCAGTGATAAATAGGCAGCATTTCATATCACTTTTCATAACACTTTTATTCAAAGCGCTTAACCATTTTCCTCTTATTTTCCCTGTCACACACACACACACACACACACACACTCACACACCAATGGCAGCAAGCTACCACATAAATCAGTATCTTAACCATCGGGTGCATATTTGGGGTTCAATGTCTTGCTTAAACTGGACACTTTTGACATATGTCCAAGAAAAGTAGAGCCAAGAAAATTTTGAATTGGAAGAAAAGGGGCACTTTGGTACTCCTTATCAGAGAAAACCTTAAGTTTAGATAAGTTTAGCAACGGGAGAACAAAAGTTGGATCTATGTATCTTAATCTTCTCACAAGAAATATGTAACCTTGGAGCTTCTCATTTCACCCTGTCAACTGATTCTTTGTCAGTATAGAAAATGCAGATTGGTGGAGCTTTAATTCATGGAGTATCTTTGTAGGAGGACACCAGAGAATGACCTTATTGTAGTTTAATCCGTCTGCGACAGTGGCTATTCCCAATTTTGAAACTTTAGATCTGAAGTCTGCCCAAACTTGTGACCCCCTACTGCTCACAAATCTTGGCAGCAGGAGCCATTTTCCAGCTCACTTCAGGCAAGATACTGTAGCTTGAACTATTGTGAAAAAAGGATCATGAAGAATTTCATTTTACTAGAGTATCAGACGTGTGATTGTTAGCCAGTAAGCCAATAAGCGTGGCGGGGAAAGAGAGATTAATAAACTGAGCAGAGAGTGCTGAAAGCTTGCACTGCAATAAAGATTGCTAAATTAATACAGTGAGCCTTCATTCAGCACTACTCTGATAGATTTTATAGTAAAATTCTTTGACTTATTTATATTTGAACATTATGAAAGTCTTTTATCATTTGTTATGTTTTGAATTTGTGAGCAGACGTCTTTGGAAATCGTCGTTACAGTTCTGTGAAATCAGCTTTATGTGCATTTTAGAAGAGGGAGAAATTATACTGTAAGAAAAAAAAAAAAAACAGAGCTGCTATCGTCAGGTTCAATCAGGTTCACATGCTGGCTCTAAAGCTGCATCATAAACTGGATGAATGTTGTGTTTCACCCATGAATTAAAGCACAAATAGGAAGACAAATTCAAAAGAAAGTGAACACTGGCCACAGAAACTAACTCCACAAAAGCCAAACTAAATACTGCTAGAGAACTCCCAAAGGGCCAATTTCTGTTGGATTTCCATAGCTTTACCTGGCAAGTGGTTTGACAACATAAACCAAGTGGTTACTCTTTGACGGGCACGATCCCCTGCACATTGAGTGATAATATTTCACACTGTGTACGGTCGACCACCCCGCTGTTTACTCCAACGGAACAGTCCTACCCAGCATTTCTCTTTCAAATCCCTCCATTTTCTCCCTGGGAGGAGATTTCCTTTCCTTTCCATTCCTGCGAGCTCTCAGATGATGTCATGCTCACCGAGTTTCCATAGCTCCAAACAATCCTGTTAACCTCAGAGCGGCTTCTTGCTACCACACATTCCTGCTTCAAAAAAAAAGGCCACCAACCTTTCGCACCTGAGATTTAGCGGGTGGAAACAACGCAGCCAGATAACGGTGACCTCTCACCGTTTGCTGTCTTATCTGCCTGCTCATGGCTGGGACAGCGGGAAAGATGGGGTGGGATTTGCAATTTTTGTAGACAAGTCAGGTGATGTGTCGAAGATAAAGCTGCTTTGTGCTGAGGCTGGGCCTTTGTGTTTGACATGAACTTCATAATATTGTTCTGACCTCTTCTTTTGGCCATTGGGCATTTATCTTTCCCTTGAAAGTCTGACATAAAAAGAGCTCTTTGATTGGAAAACACTATCAGCACAGAGATGAAAAGATGGAAAGTCCAATGGAGTTTAAAAACTATTTAGATGACTTCTTTTTATATTTTGGATTACGTAGATTTAGATTTCCCACTCATGTGTCGGACTTGCATGAGCTAATATACAACGTTTTGAACTTTTTTATTACAAGGAAACATCTCAGTCATATAACAGTGGTAAAGCAAAGTGGAAAAGTCTGAACCTCTCAGGCTTCCTATTCTTTTATTTGGGGAATTTTCTGTTTTATTTGATAATAATGAAAACTCTCAGAATGGATATTAACTAAGAAAGTCAGACTTAAAATACTTTGTACCTGAGCCAAAAGGAAGCCCTGAGAAGCTCTCTCTTTCTCCACCAAAGGTGGACAGGTGTATTTTTACGAGCTCTCCTCTTAAATTACCAGCTAGTGCCCATTTTGAGAGAATCGCTGCTTAATTACTCTGGGACATACCATGTCTAAGCTGCTCCGCAGCATGTTTCCCTGAGCCTTCAGGCAAACCAGGGCCCCCCACAGTAATACAACCATGTGTTACATCATTACAATCCAAACTCCACAAGTGCCCCCCTGAAACAGAGTAGACAGAAATACATGTGCATGTGGACACACACAGAGACAGGGGGTGGACAGAATAACACCACATATTATATTGCAATCACGAACAACAGCATTGCAACCTTTGTGAAGTTTATGAGCTAAACTGTTGTTGAGACATTGTCAGAAAAGTGCTGATTTGACATAATGACATACTATATCTTCTGGTAGCCATATTGGAGATCCTTACTCAATAGCATCCAACTCTACCTTTGTAGGCTACTTACTTTAACTTATCATATTACTGGATGGATCTACAGCCAAGTAAACCTTGAAGTTTAATGCACTCCAGTCACTCTAGGATGTGGCTAATAAGTGAGCAACAGTGTTTTCTTGAAGTATTTTCTTTTAACAAACTGCCACACAGCAGGACAGTATAACAGACCCAGCATTACTCACTTGGGGGTCACATCCCTGATATACTCACAATTGCCCCTTGATACAAAAACTACAGCAGGAACAACAATTACCCAACGCAAAGGGGCCTGACTGCGTGGGCATATTAAATGTGAAATTATTCCAAATAAAAGTATATAATGTACTACAGCTTATTGTATATAGTTTAAATACACAACATAAATGAGAACTTAATAAAATAATTAACAAAGGTGTAACAGGAACACATTTTTGTTAGTTATTTTTTATTTTCTTGCTAAATGGCTTTATAATCAGCTGTGGAAAAGTAGCCAAGCTGATATTAGCATTTCACAGATATAGATACAGATGATACTGCATATGTTGGCCAATAAGTGACATCTGCAATCCAGCGATGTCAAAGGTGTGTTTGCAGTCATTTAGAAACTGTGTTACCATTTAAAAATTTTGTTCAAAAGAAAACACAGACAGGTTTATTTTTCAACTGTGAAATGTCCTACGCAGTACATATCTCAGTCACAATTCTTCAATAATCAAATCAAAGTGATCCGTATCAAAAAAATTATGTCGTGTTTATGTCAAAAATGAATAATTATCAGATTTTAACTGTCAAATAGCAATCTCGTTATCTGCCTCAGTAATCCAGTATCAGTCTGGCTCTATTTGTGGGCATCCAATTCTCCAAGATGGCACGAGCTAAGGTTACTGTGATCTATACACACAAACAGATGCTCATATTGGGTGACAGCACACACACAAACACACTCATAACACAACTTGCCCAGGCAGCTATAACCTCACACAACCCCGCCCCCTGCTCCACCAGCCCTGCTCATTCAAACACACACACGGTTGCCAGCCTCGTCTCGTCTGAAGCAGCGAGGCCTTCATGTGAGCCGCACAGACGTGGGTTTGGGCGGACGAGTGGGCGGCTGGGAGCGAGAGGCAGCCCTGGTTTACAGGTCAAGCCTGCAGCTTTACAAGGGAAATCTCCAGAGCCACTATAAATACCACTGTGAGCTTTGAGGGTGCAGTATATCACACCACTGGGTTTGAAGGACCACAAACCGACCTAGTTTTTGTAGATTTTTTTTTGTAGTCCCCCCCTTTACACAACTGTACAGTTGCATAGGCCTGAATACAATTAAATGTGAATTTCCCCTCCTCCATTTCGAGTGACTGTTAATTGATTGGCCCGACTTTAAAACACGCCCCCCTCCGCAACAAAGAGCTGGCCGTTCACCTCACACGTCAGACCCATATATCATTAAAGTACCGTAAAGTTTGGGGGTGTTTTCAATTTTTTTCCCCTTTGCTGTAGTTCTGAGCAAAGGGCACAAATATGTCAGGAACCATTTCAAGTAAATGGTGAGGATTTTCAATGAGCCCCACCTGCAAGCAAGACATTTATTCAGCTCAACCTGATGTACTGCGACTTGAAATGAGGCCTAATGATTCACTTACGGAAACGGCTACATAAAACTTACAGTGCTGTCAAAGTGACACAGCCGTGCAGCATGTGCAGCATAAATCAGGACTTTTTTGCTCTGAAGCTGATTGGATATGCACTTCATTTTAGACATGCTTTAAAAAAAAATGTAATTCATTCATTTTTAGTTCATTTTACGGTGAGAAAAAAAAGAAGAGAATTGGGGAAAAGTTGTCTTTTGAACACCTGAGCAGCACAGATGTGGAGAGGACAATAAAAGCAGCGACTCAGCGCTCACGTGCAAATCTCATCAGCCAGCTCTAGTTAGTGGCAGACAGCGCTAATTGGTTCCAGAAGTGTTGCTCTCGTTCACACTGGCTGAGATGGCAAGCAGCGAGGGCGGGCAGAGAGAGCAGAAAGAAAAGAGAGGGAGGAGGGCAAATAATGAGAGGTCAGCCGCCATCTACAGTTGGGCTGCCAGAGCCAGAAAGGCACGCCAATTTTATGGTCAATTGGGAGACGCATCTGGACTCATAGATCACAGGGCTGCAGGGCTGGACTTAGCACCCAGCTCACACACATTTCACACACACAAAACAGACCACACAATCACAGGCAAATACATACACAGGGTTGTAGACATTCATTTCATAATTTGAAGATTTCAGTATGTCTATGTATACTCTATACTGGCATCACTAGTCATCATCATCTTATTATAACAAATCACTATATACATGAAAATGAGTCTTCATATTTCCTTCTGTTTCCAGAACGTGTTTAATTAACTTTCCACAGTTACCAAGATCTGGAATGTTTTTTTCAAAATGTTCCCAGACTTTAATCAAGTTAGGAACTCTGGATACACTGCACTGAACTTCCAAGTAATATTAAGTATCCCACCAATGTAATGCATCTTACTGAATGTGTGCAAAATTGGTCTATTAGAGCGACAACAATTAGTGGATTAATTGATTAGTCAATCGACAGAAAATGAATCAGCAACTCTATTTTGATAATCATTTAATAGTTTTAGTTATTTTTAAGGAAAAAATGCAGAACATTTGCTGGTTATAACTTCTGGAATGTGAGCTTTTATGTGTCATACATGATAGTAAATATGAATATATTTGGGTTTTGGACTGTTGACTGAACAAAACAAGACATCTGAGGATTTCCTGGGCTCTAAGACGGACATTTTATAGACAAAAGGATTAATCACTGAATCAAGACAATAATCAGCAGATTTATTGAAACTGTACAAACTGCAGGTTGTTACCTCTGTTGGAACAGCCAGTGAAGGCAGCAGGGGCTTCACGTAGCCGTATCTCTGCATTGTCACCATGACGACACAGCGTAGCATCTCCAGGACAGCTGCCGTTGGCCTGAACAAGAGGACACATCAACCGACACTGAGGCTCAATGACATTTCAGCTCGATCTGTTCACCTTACTGACCTCCCAGCCTCCACGTCGAGGACAAACTTTGCAGTGATGATGTTACAGGAATAATCGAGTTTTTAATGGGAGAATCTTCAATTTACAGAGCTGATTGAGTTCAAATAGATTTGACCCGACATTTCATGAGGAGAGTCATGGTCTATTAGCAGGTCAATTCCAGTGCTACATGGCAGATATATGACAACAGCAAGATGTGTTGAAGAGACTAAAACTCCATTCAGATGAAATACATTTCTCCAGGGGAGATTGAGTGATTTTAATAATACAATCTATGAGTTTTTGCATTTGCTGTTATTGAGTTTCATCAGTGCAGCACACAGTTTGAGTTCTGTGTAACAGCTGAAGACTGTAGTAGAAGGGTTTTTGTAAACCCAACAGGTGAAAACTCACTAACACTGATGTCTGTTCTCATTTGGGAACCTGAATAACCAAGGACAAGTTTTATTAATTCATAACAAGAGACATTCAGCTCATCAAATGGGCTAAATATCAGCTATTATCAGTCCCTCCAAGAAATTGCGATTTTGCAAACGCAATAATTAACAAATTAACAAATTCAAGAAATCTCCACAATATTTGTGAGAGCTTGCAATTTTGTTACATTACTGCAACTTGCCACATTAAATGGCCAAATCAACAGACTTATTTGGACCAATTGTTGCATTTCGTGTCGTGGTAACTTATGATAATGCAGCGCACATTCAGCAAGGAGAACCTACTACAAACCAAAACCTCAGAACCGTGTTTTTCTTGTACCACAACCAACGAGTCCGCAGTGGAGCTTTTGAGAGAGAGGTGCTAATGTTGAGGTGAAGGTTTATGTAATAAAGGAAGTCACGGAAGTCAAGTACAGTATTTTCTTTTTTATGTAACTTTGAGCCATTCGTTCAGAAAATACATTAAAAAAATTAGCACTGAAATATAGTTGTTTCTGTGATATGCAGTATGCTTTTTATCAAAGGAAGTGATGTCATATGACTCTTCATCGGTAGTAGTTTTTGTAAAAATCAAACTCAACTCATGATTTGATACAATTCATGATACTGGGTCACGATTTTCTCACATTTTTTTTTTACAAAATGAGATTGAAGACAAACTATGACTGAAATAAATTCCTTTATTTCTCAGACAAAAATCTACAAAATATATTTTCTCTCATCTTTTCTTTATCAAATTAAAGAATCATTTTTTTATTTCTGAGGAAGGGTATAAACTATGCAAAACAATGCCTATTTCCTTTTCTTTGTAAAAGTGTCTTAAATAACAAAAAAATAACAAAACTAAAATTTAAAACAAATCCCAAATCACACAAATAAATGACAAATAAAGAAAATATCTTCAAATAAATCAGCATATCTACATTTTCAGGCAGAAGATGAGATGTCTGGACATTCACGATGTCCCCTGTTGAAAAAAAACTTTTCACTAGGGAAAGAGGTGGCTGGTATGTAGGGGTATGCTTTTGCTAGAGGGGAAAGTGGGTACAGCTGAGCATTTTCTTTCTAGCACTTGAGCAGACAGCTTGTGAGGGTAATGATGTCTCACTTCTGTACTTCTGTACTCCATTTCGGCCTCAATCCCACTGATAGACCGTGCTGCTGCTGGTTTAGCAAAAGTCCCCTACAAAGAGATCTTCCAATGCTGTCTTCTTGGGAGGAAGGCGTTCCAGCTCAGCTCCATATGTTGTGTCTGTCTGGCCAACAGGCTGTTCTGCTGCAGGTGTGGGGGCCACTGGTACCTTCTCCCCCCTCATCTGTTTCCTCTACAGTGAAATGGGTCTGTAAGTAACAGAGAAAAAGTAAATCTAGGTGTAACAGAGACAGGGGTTTTCATCTGGTTATCACGGAAGCAACACTTGCAAGACCTACACTTCTGGAAGACATTTAGAAAAAAATATAGGCCATAATAAACCAAGCCATTAAAAAATCTCTGCACACATTCAGAGAAAGAGAGTAAAATAAATACCTGGTTGTGTTGCAACGGCACAGCTTTCTCCTTCAGCCTGTGGAACACATTCTGGATCTGGTCTTCCTCTAGAGGAGGCACAGTTTGGAATCTGGGGTCCAACGCAGTGCATTCCAGCAGGTAGTTGTATTCCCCAGTGTATCTGTCTGAAAGGCTGTTGAGTATATCTGTCTTCATGTTGCTCACGATGAGGGAGTCTTCTTCGTTGAATGCCATGCTATGCTCAATCGTATGCTTTAAGGGCACGTCTTTTTTCTTAAAGGGGACCTATTATGCTCATATATACAGTATATATATACAGTATAATGTTTGATGTACATATTAAACATGGCCAAAGTGTCAAAATAATGAGGTAAAAGTACGTAGAAGTAATCCCTGTGAGCAAAAAGTACTGGCTTCAGACTGCTCTGAACCCTCGGTTTCCAACATATTCTTCTTCTTTCAGCCCAAGACGACGTCTGCTCGTGACCGATTTCTTTATATGATCATCTGCTCCACGCACAGCGCACGAGTTCACTGCTCCGCTCCACAAACATGACTGGAGTCGAGCTGGCACGTTGTGAGTGTTCTTCTATTACACAGCAGGGCAAAGTAAAATAAGTTGTTTATTATTTATTGTTGTGCTGGTTGTCTGCAGCTCTTCATCAAACATCATCATCACTGTGGCTGTTTCTGCTTGTACTTTTCCTCCCTGCAACTGATCTGCTGAACAAAAAGCTCCAAACATCTCCAGATCTTGTTGTGTCGACTGGTTTTTAGTGCCGCTAACGAAGCTACGCTAATTCGGTGAGGAACACATTTCATTCCATGTAAATTCTTCGCAATGAAATTCCTGTTATTTAGTCATTTAAAAGCTTTTAATATGAAGCAGTAAAGCAGGAAATGTTGGGTTTGCATCAGCAGCAACTTAACAAGACTCCGATACAGTCGGCAGGCCAATCAGAACAGAGTGGGCTCATTGGGAGGTGGGTCTTAAAAGTATAGGAGCCGGGGCTGCATAAAGGCCCAGTATAAGATAAATAAGGAGTTTTTTGAACTGTGAATCATGCAAAGCTACTTTAGTGGAGTTGCAGAATAAAAATATACCATAATAGGTCCCCTTCAAAGTGATTTAATGTGACTCATCTCACAGACACCAGTCCCCTTCTTGGCAGACAGACTAACTGTCTGTCCAAATAATTTAAATAAATCAAATTACTGGCAAATAATTTAATACTATATGGCCTATCACAGAATCACCTTATGTAATTTGGCTCACATGCTGTCCAGAACAATGAGTTTATATTTTATTAACTATTTCCCCCCTGGAATATTAATCCTGTCTGAATGGGGCTTAAGATCTCTGAACCTTTTTTTCTTTAAAGTAAAACAATGTCAGCTCTTGACCCTGTGGTCACAGTTTGCATGAGATGCAAGCAGTACACGCAAAGAGTAATGTTCCCTTCTCAGATTGTTTCATTTGAATAGTTTTAGAAGCCTGAAATCGTAAACCTATCCAGTATTTCACAATGAAATGCTGATTAGATAAAAGTCAGAAAAAAACATATTTGTGTGATTGAAGTGCACAAATATGCAACCAACATTTTTTTCATAATCTATTAATCATTTAATTATATAAAATGTACAAAAACAGTGGGAATGTAAGTCAGCAGTTCAGAATGCAAAGTAGCACTTTCACTTTTTTAAAAAAAATCAAGTTTGAACTTTGCAAAATTTGTTTGAATAAACTTGAATACAAACCCACGTAGTTGACTGACAAGCTAACGTTACAAGCGAGGTGCATTTTACAAAGTCATCAAACAGATGGACAGTGTCGTTTAGACAGAACCTTCTGTTCGAAAAATAGTACAAATTCAAATTCATTTTCTGTAAATTGACTAATAAAGTAATCATTTCAAGACTATTAGCAGTATGTTGTATTCCTTCTTTCTGACCTGTAAACCATCTCACGACCCCTCAGATTTATCTAGCGACCCCTTGGAGGGTTTCAACCCCCAGATTGAGAAACCAGAGGTTGAGCCTTCTTTCCTGTTTCACCATAAACTCTGTCTCGCCCAACATTTCCCCTCTGTCCACTGAAAAATGCAAATGCTTCTACAGAAATAAATAATAAACATATGTCAGTACTGTACCTCTGGTCCATGATGAAACCCAGTGAGGTGAGAGTGAGCAGAATGTAGCCAGTCATCCCCAGAATGGTTAACTGAGACAGCATCTAGGATTGAGATACATTTGCACACCATGAGAGATGAGGTTTGGGAAAAAATACATTAGAATCTAAACCTTAAATCAATATCATGGCTGGTTAAGTTACAATCACAGGAGACCTTACTGGGAGAACAGTCATAAACCGCACGGCTGTTGGACTGTTTACTTGGCAATGCCAACCAAAACATGTCTGACCTTCAGAATATGTACTGGCACATACGGTATCCTGGAGCAAATGCACTCCGCCTCTTACTTTACACTGACATGTCTAGTTTACATAGACGCTCTAATCATCCCAGATGGGTCTTGACAGGGGACTTGACCACAGTGGAAGAGACTGCAGTTTGAATCCCGATAGCTTCTAAACTGAGCCAAAACAACCAACATCGGAGCAGAAATCCCATGCAGATTCTTACTGACCTTTTCCAAACAGGGACACACACACACAAACAGACTCGCGCAAACACACAAATGCAGAAAGTACAGAACGTGATGTACGGTCTAATTTGTGTTCTCTAACCTACGGCCTTGGCTCAGGGCAGCAGCTGGAAGCCCGGTGTCTCCTGAGGATGCCGTGGGCTGTCAGCTTAGGTTTATATTTCTCCGACACTCAATACAGAGCCTAACAGCCAAATCTCACCGACTGCTCCCATACTGTACATACCCAGAAGGCCATATATAGTAAGCATAAAATCAACCCATCAACAGGATGCAATAAAACAGTATTTCTTTATATCTATCTGAAACTCATAATCCATAAGCCCCCATAAGAACTATTAACTCTCACATGGGAACAAAGAGGGATGATATGGTTATGTTTTCCAAGAATCAAACAGGAAGATTCTGGGCTAAAAAGTCATCCGAGACTGTCAAAGTTTATTAAAGCTGAATGATCAACAGCGAGTTGCATTAGAGTTCAAAGGCTACAGATACAGTTATTTTTGGTAAGAGGTGTAATGACTGGAGAATAATTATGGTATCAAAGGTTATGTGAACTTATCTGTGTTTAATAACCCAGGGGGGTCCAGCAGACCAGACGTGTTTGGTCACATGATCTTATTTGTTTGACTATGTATCACCCCAGGAGGCACGCAGCCGAGACGCTACGCCTGAGAGAAAATCCTTCAGTGTCGTCAGCTGGAGTCACATTTGCAGGCCTTTTTTTAGAAAATGGAAAGTTAAGTGTTTTTTGCTTCTAACATTGTGTTAATTTCCAATGTGATCAAGTGTCAAACTGCAGCAATATCAGCAGAGGATAGAAATGAAACTTAACATCTGGTGGCAGCACGGTGCCTTAAGCAGCAGGCTGATTATGTTTTTTCTGTTGTCCCCTGAGACGGAGCAGATTAACTCATTATTCAGGTCATTATTGCAGCATATTATGACGACGTTCATGAAGGCTGATTGGACAGAGTTCCCTTTGAGAAAATGCAACAGTACCTCATTAATGTTACTACACTAAGTTACAAAGATGATATACATCCTACACCACTGATAAAACTTCACTTGGAGATTATTTTGTAGAAAAATTGTTATTACTTTATGATCCAATCACATATCTGTGCCATTTTTGTTGCTGATGGGTAGAAATGATGGTGAGGACATGGAAAAAATAGAAAATGAACCATACTTGTGCAAAGTTTTTTTTCCAAAATACAACACGGATTGGAAAGTCTGCTTTGAAAGCCACAAATCTTGGAGCTTGGTGAAGTAAATGCTGACTCACTAGTACTGTGTTGTGAAAATATTATTGTCATTTCAGGCTACGGGACAGTAAAAATTGCGCTTATTACATCTTGAAGTGGGAGTCCACATAATGAAGCAAATTTAGTTTGCTATATTTTGAGAAATACTCAATACTGCAACTTATATCACAGCAGGTCCTCAACTCTAAATTGTGTAATCATAAATGAAGAGTTGTTCTGACATGAGAATTCTTGACTTGGTCAATTTCCCTCGCTGCCTCTAATAGGAGCTGTTTAGCAAACCTATAATAAAATGTACACGTTGGCCTGCTGATGATGTAATTGAAGAGTAGCTTCACTTGTTTGAAATAGCCATGTTTTCATGGCTTCGAATTAACGCAAAAGCCCATAAATTGTCCTGCAGTGTATCATCAATTGTCAAGCTAAATAAGCAGCTAGCGAACATGTGGGTATAAATACATAACAGTGACATGATTTATTGTTGGGCCAGAGTGCTCACTTTGTTATTTTCCCTCCAAGTCCTGATTGCTGCATCCTGAAGGCTATTTGGGTTGGGAAATGGTTGACTCGACAATTAAGGCGTTTGTGTTCACTGCTGGACCACCAGCTGGTGTTTCATTCGCCGAGAAGGAGGGGAGCCTTCGACCCTGGAGGGGAGATATGTGTGTATGTGTGTGTGTGTGTGTGTGAGGGAGGACCACAACTGAAGGAGCACCACGGAGGTAGTGATCACAAAGACAGGCCATTTTATTTGGGAGTTTGGAGGAGCTGGGCGTGACAGCACTTTTTGGCTAACCAAAACTATGCCTAGGGAAAAAAGCCTTCCAAAGATAACTGCTGAGGAGACCTGTTTCTTTTTTTTCTGAAGAAGGAGGAAGGGGGTCTTTTGGCTCGTCGAGTGGAAAATAATAGACAAAGGTTGTTCTAAAGGGGAATGCCGATCAGTCATTCTGTCATGATGTTAGACAGAGCTAGTCTTTTCCTGCTGGCTAAGTAGAGGACTCTGCTCAACCACAGACCAGCCACAACAAACTGCATAATTAGGTGAAATAATTTTGGCAAACAAACATGCAGAACTCCAACAGTCTTAAATTAAGAGCTCTGGACCACCTTGTCATACTTTATATGAGTGATTACAGTAGCCTAAACATAACAGTAGTCAGTTTGTGACCAGAAGGTCACCAGCGTCAATCCAAGAACTGAGAAGTCTGACTGAGGCAAAGGAATGTAAAATGTTCTTCTCTTCTTCAGAACTACTGCCAAGGTGCTTTTGAGCAAGGCAGTGAACCTTCCAATGAAGGTCAAAAACAAAAAGCCTCTATTCTTTGCCTCCGCTGACATTTAAAGTTTTCCTAATGTGATAAATACATACCATCTGATTTTCAAACAAATCATGGTAAGTCCGAAGCACCAGCAGGAAATGTAGGACCACATAAACTTGTAAATGCAGCGACCAGCTGGGATCATGAGGCACTTCCTTTCCTGTAACCTGCACATGGAAAATAAAACATGTTTAAATCACTCATTCTTTTGGGGTTTTTGGACTAATTTTCTGCACAGAATCTCACACTTGAAGGCATTCCTATACTTCAATAACATAGACAACAGCGATTCATTCAAGTGCAACTTCTAGTTTATGGTTACATGTTCAGAACATTTATAGACTGGTATTTACACGTCAACGTTTCTCTTTTTTTTTTCCTGTAAAATATTTTTGGTGACTCATCTTGAACTCATACAGAAAATGTATCCGATCAAATACAATTTGGGCAACTATGTAACTTACTGCAACCATCATACAAAACCACACTTGACCTTATTGGTGGTAGTAGCTGGCAGAGTGGCGACATCATGGGTCAGAGGGGTGTGTTTGGTCAGTTGACAAAAACCTTGTTTACATTTAGAAAAACTGTGTGGTTGTGCTCTAAATTATTAATTTCTTCCTCATCCTCCACCTCCTGATGTTGAGGT
Organism: Scomberomorus guttatus; assembly: GCA_038419695.1. Taxonomy (NCBI): domain Eukaryota; kingdom Metazoa; phylum Chordata; class Actinopteri; order Scombriformes; family Scombridae; genus Scomberomorus; species Scomberomorus guttatus. The sequence continues at coordinate 30,062,961 of CM076448.1, forward strand.
GAGGGAGGTGTGGGTATCTGTTTACGGCGCAGTCAAACAAAATGTGGGCTGAGAAGATTCATCGTGTCAAATGTTTTGAAGGGGACATGCTTTTTGTGATTTCCTGTTATTTTTTATACTGTTATGATGTTTAATGTCTGTTAAACATGGTCAAAGTTCTAAAACTTGAGGTAAATGTCTGCTCTGAACGCTTCGTTTGCAATATTGCTTCTACATCGTCCTCATGATGACGTCAGATTGTTTGCACATGCCCACAAACAGCCATCTGTTCCGTGGTCTTTGTTGCTAAGGTTGTTCCACGGGTTGTTTGCGTTGTCCACTCGCATTTTTTGGATCGGGGCTCGAACATGTACAGATGTATTTGAGAGGTTTCCATTTTGAGTAAAGAACAAGAAAATCCTACCTCTACTGTTTGTTTACATAGCGTCCAGAGCCACAGTCAGAACAGAGAGGGCTCATTGGGGGGTAACTACACTTTACCAAATACCCACACTGGCTGTTGTCTTCAATGTCTCGTTCAGTACGTGCAGGACTTGTTACCCATGAATCCCATGTGCGTGGGTATGCAATTTGAATCCCACAAGAGTAAGGTGTACTCCACAACTACTAAACAGAGAGGCAAATACTGAATGTTGAAAAGATATTTAAAAACCTCTGGGATTATAACTTTAAGAGACAACAAACAAGCAATAAAAACAGCATTAAGGCAGAAGTTGAGTAAAAATTTAAATGGAGATGGAGAAAATTTAATGGAGAAACAGGTTCAAACTTGTCTACTGACCTGTCTCACTCCCCAAATCCTTTCTATTTCTCACTGTATGTGTATATTTTCAAGATCTCTGTACTTCACAGTAAAAAACTGTTACTGGAGTCTCTTACTGGCTGAATTTCAAAACTGGTGAAAATTAGTTTGTTGTGTTCCATCTACAAAGTCATCCAGGATTTATTGGGTGTAGCGGTTTCCCCCAAACACTGAGGAACATATGAGTCCCTCTGTAAGAATTCCCTGAGTCATTTGACCTGTTTTTGTCTGCCTGTGCGTCCAAACGATAAGTAATTAGGTCTGAGGGCTTTATGTTGAAACTGTGTGCTCTTTGGGAATGGAGTATGAAAAAAACTGGCCAATCACAGACGCCTGTCTCTCATTCAGGGGGTTTCCCAAGATCCTGAGGAACCAAACCACCACATGTGGGTTCCCCCCGCATCCCATCCCCAACCCTGTAGGTATTCCAGCACGCTGCTCTGCTTAGTCTCAAAAAGCTGAAACACGTTCAACCCTCTCTCTCCTTCACTCCCCTCTCTTTCCTTTCCTTTTCTTTACCGGCAGATATCAGTGAGCAGCCGTCTACGAGAAGCCTTTCAAGATATTTCAGTTAAATGCCAGCTCTATCCGTGTTTAGAATCACCCTGCTGAGTTTAAGGGCCAATTTAATCGTAAAGCCAAAGGCGAGTTTTTTTTTTTTAAGTGTGAAGCATGAGGGAACTAAATATGTGACACCATCAGCGTTATTTCAAAGCTAACCGCCGGGTCATTCAGCTGGAGCCTGTATTTCTTTCTCCACACACACACATGCACATTTGCACTCAACTGCATGCGGTTTTAATCCCACAGACTGCGTTTAAAGACGGTGAAAATGAACTTATTGTGTTCCGTCTACAAAGGCTTTGCAGCTTTTATTTGATGTGGCAGTACCTTGTAAAACTTTTCGAATATGTGAATCCTGCAATAAGGAATGCTCTGAGTCATTTTCTGAGCCTGTGCTTTAAGTGTGTCAAAATGATATGTAATGAAGTCTGAGGACATTACTGTGAAAACATGCCTCTTTCAGGAATGATGGAAACAAAGAATATTTTTAACCAACCTTGGGATTGTCGAGGTGGTCACCCAGCCGAGATTTACCAGGTTTCCAACTTGGACCTTTCACAAAAGTTGACAATTTGTTGCTGATATTCTTGTAAGTGTTGGACCTTTTCCACAAATACAAATAGTAGTGTAACTGGAATAGAAAAAAAATCCAAGTCAAACATCAATTTACAATCAAACGCTACATTAAACTGATCAATGTTAACAGAGTAATAGCTGCAATAATTAATCCTGAGTAGAAATGTTTCTGCTTTCATTGGGCAGGACGTTGCTCGTGCTGTGCTCTGCCAATGATGAGGGCAGCAAAAATAATCATAACATCTACCTCCTGGCATTTCATTTTATTGGCCTCCTTCACCTCAGCTGGGTAGTTTGTTTAGAGTGGAGTAATAATGTTATGGTTACAAAATGACCACTCAGCCAGCGAGGGGAACATGAGCTCCCGCCTCATCTACTGACGGTGTTTGTACTCAGACGGATGCAAGCGAGCTGCTTGACCGGTGGCCCAACAGCAGCGATGCCATCAAAGGAAGACGGGACTAACCTGAACAGAGAGGATTTCAAATGTGTTGATAGGGAACACAAGTCCATACACCACTTTGTCTGTTTCTGGAGCAAAGGTACCTAGAAACAAAATATAATGAATAAATACCGTAAAATTGTATTAAAAGGATTTTTTTGGGACCAATGCAACGAATTAGATAACATTTTAGACATCCAGCATCCAACATTAGCATTCAAGTTAGAATCTTGTTTCTGGCCACCTGGCTAATGTAAGTCCAATATTCACTCTATTTTAGCTGTTTTTGGTCTCTAACAAGCTCCTGAGGGAAATATCTGGCTCTTTAGCAGCTAAATGCTCCACTATGTTCACCAGCTAGTTGCTAACGGTGCCTGTTTGCCGTTTGGTGCTGAGCAGGTAGGATACAGTGGGTTTATCAGAGCTTTATTGCTAAGAACTACCTGCTGAGTAAAGTTGTCGGCCATAAAACTACTAAAAAGCTTTGTAAAGCTGAGGAGAACTGCAGAGTTTGTGATTATCTCTGTGGGTGTATTAGTACAGGTGACACCTTACACGTTTGCTATTGTTGATATTAAAAAAAAGAATAGTGCAAAACAAGCCGGTCTATAAATGATAAAGCTGATAAACTAGTCAGGATGTATATACCTAGGAGTAGAATATAAAACCTGCTGGTGAGAAGCATAAAGAAAGTTGTGATCACATTTTGTGAGATCAATCTCTTAAAACTGTCCAACTACAGAGAGATAAAATTTGCTCAAGGGATTTCTGGGTAACAAATGTAATCAAAATTTGATCAGTTACCTCTCGCTGGCATTTGATGCAAAACTGAGTCCAAGCTTAGGCAAAGCTACAGTTTATAGAGTCACTTTTTCCCTTAATTTAGTTTCCCTGACTAAAGTAATGGGTGACACCACAACCTTTGGTTTTTGTCCAAAACCAAGTAATGAGAGGGTGCACATCACAAACCCCAATACACATAAAAACAAATTAACATCTTTGAATTATTAGTCATTCAACACATTGATAACAACACTAACAAATACAAATATGAATAAATACAAATTTTACAATGCAAAACTTGTGTGTATTACAAGTGTTTTACTTTGGTGCTTCATGCATTTTCCTATGGAGATAATAGTAAATAACTTTATTTATAAAGCACTTTCTAGATCAGACGTCCCAAACAGCTTCAGAATACAAGATAAAGAAAGACAAAGCAAATAGAGACACGATATAAAAATAATAACTAAAATAGAGATAAAAAAGAACACTACACTATTCAAATGGTAAAAAGGCCTTGAGTTGTTTTTTTAAAGGTATCCACAGCTACTCTCACATTAACACATTCTTGCTTAAGAGTCCATAATCTTGCAATAGTGAGTGTGTCTGTGTGTTGTGTTGCTGTGGGAAGGCAACTAGTAAAACTAGTCATTATGTTTGGTATAAAATGCACTTTGATCCGAGCATCATCACCACACTTAAAACAGCTGTCCCGAGGAGGCACTGAAAAGACAATCAGAAATAGAAGCAAACATCTGATTACTTTTGCTTACCGAATAATCGGTCCCATATGATCAGAATTCCGCCATAATTCTTGTCAATGCAATAAAGGTTCCTTCCTGTTGACATAACACTTTGTAAATTTAGCAGAGAACATATCTTCACTCATCCACATCACACAATTATCAACCTTTCGGCATTGAACAAATGTTTGATATTGCTTTTCGTGGGCATGATGCTGGTAATCATCAATCAGTAAAACATTACAAAATAACTTAGATTAAATTAGATTGTCCAATATAAAACTTATCTCACCGTGGTGAACTCTGTGATGTTTTGGGGTATTAAAGACCCACTCCAGAGGTCCAAGGTCTCTGATCAACTGAGAGAAAGAACAAAACATTTTAAATACAGCCAAACTTTGAAGTAATATTCTATTACATTTTGAGGTATATACATGTAATTAAATGAAAAAATGAATATATTAACTATGGTTTCACCAATTAAAAATTCAAACTGTTAAATCTAAGACCTGGTTTGTACTGATAGTGACATTAGAGGGGAGGCCATGGGGATCATTAGAATCAGAAGGGGTTATCCTCTTTAGAGCGTAAATATGCTCAGAAAATTTCATGAGTTGATATTATGGACTGTTGAATGTGCAAAGGGGAAAGCTCATGGAGCGTCCAAAATGGAAGGTTAATCCTCTGAGGAGCATGAATGTCGTCAGTAAATTTTATGGATTAGGTTTTGATCTTTCTTGTTTACAATTGGAAATTCTGGAAGCAATCTGGTCAAGAGCATTCAAGGTAACTTGTTCTAGACCAACAGACAACGTACAAGTATGCACGACTTCACAGATGCTGAACCGAACTGGAGACATCATAGCAAAAAGTAGATTGGGCACACTGCTCCCACCGTGTTTTATTTACTGTCGCTGCGAAATGTTTCAATCAATCAGATCTTCTTCAAGCACAAACATCACATTTTGTATATACAAACATAAATGAAGCTTTGGTGAAAATTCAGCAAGGAAGATCTCTTCCCTCACATGGGTGAATGTCACTATTTCCTCCTGTTCTATTTTTCTCTGTCACTTCCACTTTCCCACACTGTCAAAACCCCTACATTTACAATTCTTATGTTACTTCACCCGACCAATGATCTCTCTGCCTGCATTCATCAAGCCAATCAGAGTTGCCGTTCTTTAAATATCGCTGCAATCCTGCCAGAGCTACAATAGCACAACCCCCCTCCTCCCCACCACCACCATGATCTCCATGACGTCCAGAGTGACTCAACCATCAACCATCTGCTGGCTCCACTCCACCACCACTAGCGTCTAGACTCTAGTGGATCCTTTTCTATCTCCAAGCTTCATATGGGCACATGGTTTATGAAGAAGCTTCACATTGATGGAATCTAATCGCCAAAATCTTTCCATGTTGCTAATCTCAATATATATTGTTATATCCTTATCAAACTCATAATGATGGATCTTCAACAGGTGACCAAACTGGAAAGCTACTGGCTTTAACTCCATTTCACCAAATATGCATCTTCAGAAAATAATGAAGAAAATAATGAAGTTATTATCGATCACAGGTGCCAACAACCCAAAAGAAGAAAAATTTAAAATAATGTTATAGCCACAGTTAACACGGTTAGTTGAAAAAAAAAAAGCTATCACTTTCATACATTCATAAATATTTATATTCTTATTTGTTTTTCTTGATTAACAAGCTCAAATAAGTTTCATTCTTCAATATTTATGAGCTGGTAGCGTAACAACTACAGACGTGGAAATGAGGAAAAGAGACATTAACACTGTTAATAATGGTTACACCCATTTATACACACATACAGAAAACATGCACATCTCGTCTAGTCTATGTATCATGAGTACATTCTGTGCACAAAAATATGAAACATGAGTAATTTTTCTTCTTAGATGTCAGACAGACACACCAGTGAGTCATTAAAGATTACAGAGGTCACAGAGCATATTTCACACAGTTCATGTTTCTCTTTTGGTTGCGACTCTCAGATATTTTGATGTTTTTTCGCATCAATACGACGGACCTCTCAGTCTGGAGAAATGTGCACGGCTAGACAGAATTTCTTAGTGATTCATTATTTCCATGTAATGGCTGCGTCTGGCAGCCGAGCGTGAGAGTTTTATCTTGAATGAAAAGGGTCCCCACCACTTCACTTTGGCTCTGAGGCTGAAGTGGTGCAGGCAATAGCGTGCCAATAAATTACATGACATCAAAAAAAGCCCATAAAGGAGGCATAAATTACATCCCTTCAGAAAATTGTGACTATTACGACTGTTTTCACTAATAGTGCACTAAAAGATGGAAGGCGTTCCAAATCCATTCATTCCCTCTAACGATCGTGGGGATTGTAAAAGTGATACTCCCAGTCACTTTAAAGGCAGGCAGAGTGGTCATGCTTCTGTTTGGAATATTTCATAAAATCTCATTATTTTTTATTGAATGCAGGTTCCACTGCAACACTGAGTCTACAAAGGCTCGACTTAACTGACGGATTTGTGTTGGCACAGGGAGAAAGATAACTTGACAGATGTTTTATTCAGTGATATTAACTTTTAACTCTGCACAGCAACCATGAATGGACGAGTAAATTCATTCAGTGGATGATCATACATTTACGTGATTGTTGTAATATACTGCATGTAGTACATACAGTAGTATTCATATCCTCCACCTGCATAAACCTGGCTGGTTGAAAAAAACAGCTACCATGATGACAAAGGTAACCATGACGATGACAGTCCTCTAACCTTAACGGAAAACTTATTTTAAACCAAACCTAAACTCACAGGTCAGTCCCTAAATGCTTCGCTCATAGAGACTGAGGACAATCTCCCAGGTTTTGTTGTTAAAACTGGGTGGAATCAATTAGAGAGTTTAAAAAAAACCCTGCATGGCAGAACCAATCCAAAGTCTTCAGGGTGGCCCTTCATACTGGGGCTGTGACATGCAGTTCACTACGGAGGAGAATGGGGGGAGAACATCATTTCCTGTAAGGCGTGTCCATGACAAAATGCAAGGGACGTGGGTTTGTGAGTGGCCGTTCTCGCTGTCATTCAAGCAACTACCGTGCATTTAAAAATCCCCAGACTTTGTCCGGTATCGTGAGACTAAACCAAACCATGACCTTTCCCTAAACCTAACCGAGGCGTTTTTGTGCCTAAATAAACGTGAAATCATGAATCTTGTGATTTGTAACATTTTCTTTTTATGTAAGTATACTATACTGTATTGGCCTGAATATAAGACAATATTTTATTCTGGAAATTAAATTTGAAAAAGAGGGGGTCATCTTATATTTGAGGACTGGACAATTACATAGAGTATTACATATGGGTTGTATGTAGCCTTAATGTTGCTAGGCTAGCAAGTGCATTCAAGTCCGTTTATAGCAAGCCTTTTAGTCAGCCCGAAAAGGGTTTCGTTAGCTCAGTTTAAGCTGCAGGAGTTTGTGAAGGCTCTTGCAATGTGTTTTTTCTGCTGTGGAGGAAATAAATTCATGATGAATGAAAACAAGTAGAAAGCATCTTCCAACATCTTTACTGCAGAAATGGACTGTGGACTGCATCGTCATGCCAGGCAGCCAAGAGTTACTGCTGTCAGAGATGATGAGGAGCTCAAACAGACAAGAAAATAATTTTGACCTCTTCCAAGAGGCTGACAGGAGAGAGTGTGAGTATGTGACTGATGGACAAGCTATATAAATTCACGTTCTACTTTAATGGAAGTATTTCACTTTTACAAGAGAAAATGCTTTAAGGATCAGGACTCTCTTCTCCTCTGATTAATAGTATCTCAGGGAAACTTTCCCAACAAGATGAGTGTGGAAGTATGTTGTATCTTAAAAAAGTCTTTTCCCAAAAACATTTGTTTGAAAAGAGGGGGCCATTTTATACTGGGGCCAGTACGGTAGTTTCTGTTTCTTCCTTCAGTGCTACTTTTTAAAAATGTCTTATTTTATAGTTTTATTGAATTGTAATTTAATCTACATCTGCATTACATTGAGCAACCCTGTATTGCAGAAAGATAATAAAGATGAACCTTGACCCCCCCCCCGCCCTCACTGTTTTCCACAACCACAGACAGATTGATTACAGAATCTATAACATATGTTTTAATATTTACTTCTGTGTGGATCCAGAACTGGTAGAGCAGGTTTAACTGTATGTGAACAGCGAAGACTGAGGGGGGTACAGCCAGAGCCATGGGCAGGTAGAAAATCTGAGGAGGAGAGGAAAGGAAAGCAATCAGTACAAATCTTAGAGATCTCCTGCAACGTCTTCAAAGTACATTCTCTTGAAACATAATCTTGAAAAATTGACATCTGTGTTTTCTATTAAAGGCCCTCCTTTATTGACTTTATTGGTTTGCAACAGATGGAACGTGTCCAGTTGAGGTACGAATGTCCAAAAAATCTTAACTTTGATATAACTAATTAACATCACTAACACCTCCTATATAGTTACATCACTGCTCCTGATGTGCATGTGCGCATGCTAGTAAAAGGTAAAGTAAAGGTATTCAGTTATCTAACCTTCAGCAGGTAATTTATGAGGTAGTTTTGTAAGCCTTTTTTTATAACCTTAGTGACTTTGGGTATTTATGACTTATGTGTGTATGCCGGTTGGTTTATGTAAGTATGAAAAATGTAAGATGTATCTTGTGTGTTTCTGTTTCTCTTTGCCTTTTTTCCCTGTAAAGCACTTTGTAATCTTTGATTTTATAAGTGCTATATAAGTAAACATTATTATTATATAACATACAAGTCATGCAACTTTACAAAAGGAAACCTAAATATACACTACAATTGTGGTCAGTCTGGTCTGCACCTCGTAATTTCAAATTCTCATAATTAGAAGAATGCTAAAATGCTAATTGACAGCTACACAGTGTATATTCAAAGGCTAAGGATGCCCATATACTATATTTTACATATTTTTAAAAATATATTCTATATTATATCATTTCATTAAAAAAAAAAAAGTGTAATAACTTCCTAAAACAGCCTGGCACTGCCGCTTTAAGCGAATTATTGGTGGTTATTTGGTGGTGACTATTTTCAGCTGCAGATTTGGTGCTCAAGTAAGTATTTTCAGCAGCAGGACGTATGTATGTATGTGGAATTGACTCAAAATAAACTACAGTGCCCATGTTGATTGTAATAAAGGAACATGTCACCAGGTTCAACAGTGTGGCTCATTAATTATTAATGGACTTGTATCCTTCAAGAGAATCAATAAGATCTTACCCATGATGTGAACTGCTGGGTGAGGGACTGTCTGAGGGCGGTGGTGAGGTTGTAGTACTCTGAACTGTGGTGAACCTGGTGAGCTGCCCAAAGGATGGCCACCTCTGGAGGAAATTACACGCACAAACACACGTAGAACACATTAAACGTAATAGTCCAAAAGAATATCTCATATGTTATCAGCACTTGACCTACTCACACTTACAGAGCCAACAGCAGCCATGTAACTTTTCCACACAAGATTTGTTCACACGCCTTCAACCCTCACACACATTCAGCTGCCTTTCCATCACCACGACAAGTGATTTATCTCAAAAATCAACCTTGCTTCTTCCCCAGATGAGTAACTAGACACTTTCATCCCCAGAAGGAGCCATTTCTGTCCCGCTCCTGGCCAGCCATGATGAAAAGCTGAGGCCTGAGCATAGCTGGCCATCAGGGGGGGTTTCAGGTTCGACGGGGGTATTCGGCTGCAGCTGGTTAGCGTCCAGCCTGATGTCCCAGTGCTCCAGTTTTCATTCCTCTGCTGTGTTGTGATACTTGCTACATTAATATCTGTGTTACACTTCATTTTAACATCCAAAGGGAACATGCTTGTTAAGTTTCACTGGATCTCCGGGCCGTTTCCGGACCACCCCGTCTGGTCTGTGCTTTTTGGCACCTCCTGTCCACTTTGGCTTCGTAGTCGTACAAGAGAGAACAGTAACCTTCAAATATTACAGAACCACAAAGCCTCATACAAACTATCTATAGTAATGTATTCATTATAATAAAAGCAGCCCAAGTTATTAAATGAGGTTAAAGTTTCATGTGGTAGCCTCGTGTGAGACGAGAACCCTTGCGATTAAGAGATTAATTATGAAACAATTAAGCTCAAATTTAAAGAGAAATATTAAGGGTGAACGAATGTGGTCACATTTGGGTGGTTGAGAAGATAAAATGTCAGTGTTAAAATCACACATGACACGCATGAATGTGATGAAACACACTTTTTTTAGCTTGATGATGATGCATTTTGTAGTTTATCTAAAGATTTTAAGGGATTTAATAGCCCATATGCCTTTCCTTCAACCTATATGGGACTGTGTAAATCACAGAAATTGAAGTGGTGATGCTTTTCACATGGCAACGTTTATCCATGTATGGACAAACACACATACGCACACACGTGCGCACAATAACAGCTTTGCACACTGTGGGATTACTGCCTTCTATTTTGAGAATATCATTCACATATCAAGTCACATCTCAAACTCCTCCTTTCTCGCTGTTTAATAAACCTGTGGATTCTGTCGAGGCCGGCAGTCATAAAACCCAATGGGTCGAGGGTCCGTTGCACCTGAACAAACACACTGCTGAAGGTGTGTGCTGTATGAGCGGAGGAGCACCACGATCTGTCCGGACACGTTTCAAATAAGTGAAAGGTGGAATTCCTCAAACTTTGGGGAAACCCCGAGGAGTTCCGAGAGAAAACTACCGTTCCCGAGCAATACTCCACACCTCGCTTATTTAACAGGGTTATTGCTGGATTTCAGCAGGTGTGAGAGAATAAATGTCACAGGGAATGTTTTTGGAAGTGTCACGTATAATATTAAAAGGTGTATTTTGGATGCAGTCGAAAGGGAAGCAACAGGGTTGGATTTTATTTCATACTTTATTTGCCCTCTCAACGCAACTGACAGGAATCTGAGCGAGAGAGGAGAGGAGAGGAAGACTGGCTGCATCTACAGCAGTCAAGCAAAAAATTATGACGTTTCTTCCGCTCTGAACCATGGGGGATTCAGAGATGAACTGTCCTGCTAAGAGACATATTGAGAGGATAATCCAGCCTTTGTTTAATTCCAGCAGCCTGAGTCTTAGTTTTTTTTTCTTCTCACTGGAGTCGTGCTTGGCAGGTTCCAGGACTAAGGGCGGCTAAGATTGATGCTCGTTGTCATTGATAGGAAGTAGGAACCGCTAGGCTTCACTGCAAGCCCATGTCCTCATCTCTGGACTCGGCGGGACACTGCATAGTTTGGCAGGGCCTATTCAGGAGGGAAGCCCCGTTAATGGTGAGAACCAATGCCACAGAGCCTGCGTTCCCAGCAAGAGCAGAGAAACGCTGAGGACAGCACTTCCATCTGGCCTCTAGAGAGCCTCAACTCAATTTTTTTTTAAGAAGGATGAGTGCTCACTAATCAGGTGATAGACAGTTATGACACTTTATATCCAAGTTGCAGAAAATACCGGTTTCTCATCAGCTGTCAGGTGTCCATTAAACTGACATTATAACACGGTCACTGAGAATTCTCAATTCTGAATGGCTGGAAGGTGTGTATTAGCTTTTAGTAACCAGACAGTATTACAGGGCTTCTATGATGGAAGTGTTTGTTTTGCCTAAATTAATGCGACAGTATTAAACTGTAGGTAAGAACAGCAACAGTGAGGCTAAGCTAAAGAGCTTGGAGCTAGCATTATTTGTGTAACCAAGAACAAAAGATAAAAAGCCTCACAGGGAGAACCAAGCAAAAATTCAAATGTGTTTGATATTTGCGTGGATCTCCTTGCATAAATCTCCTACCAAATCAACTCACAGCAGGAGGAGGAAAGAGGACTAATTAATAGCATTAGCCACATTGAACCTGGTAGCCTGCATCTGGAGAAAAGCTAGAGGGGAATGGGGACAGAACCAGAGCAGAAATGTGACACAGAAGACCAAGAGAAGAAAAGAGAGACGGTGTCAGAGAGCCCCCATTAGCCCCCACGTCAGCCATTACAATCATGGAATGTACAACTTGTTGGATATTATCCGAATATACAGGATACCTCTAATATAGTTCAGGTCAACAGTTTACCCACCGTTCTGTATCAGTGCACAATTAAGCTAACTCTCACTGGTGAAAGGGACCTAACAGTGGGTTAAACTGGCTGTAAACAGAGTTTAAAGGGCCATTCATCAATTTTATGAAAATACATTCTTACTTACCCATATTAGGATTAGGCCACGCAGATAGTTTTAGTTTAATTTGACAAAGTTCTGAGATATCTGTCTGTAAGGTTTCTGCTGCCATCCTAAACAATGGAAGTGAATAGAATTTCCCACTGGTGTGCAACACATTCAAAAATCGGATTTAGACAAGACTAGGGCTGCAAATAACAATTATTTTCACTATCGATTAATCAGAAGATTATTCTCTTGATTAATCGATTAATCATGTCGTCTATGAATTGTCAGATAATAGTGAAAAATGCCCACTATACTTTCCCACAACTCAAGGGGATGACATTTGATGATATTGAGATGTCTTGTTTTGTCCGACCAACTGTCCAAAACTGAAAAATATGCAGATATTTATATATATTAGATCATATATGCCAAATAAAGGTTCAAATTCTCACTTACTAAAACAATTAATCGATTATCAAAGTTGTTGCTGATTAATTGTCTATCGATCGACTAATCGATAAATCAACTAATCATTGCACTTCTAATCAAGACTCTACAAAGAGTCTACAGCTACACTAGCAGCTCTGTAAGTGGTGCTTTGAGCTAAATGCTAACATTAGCATGACAACATGCTTGTAGTAACAATGCTAACATGCGGATGTTTAGCAGGTCAACCTGCTGGTGTCACTAGATGAACAGTCAGGGGATCACGAAAGCCTTTTAGCATTCATCCTTCATTAACCACGAAAGTTTCAAATTTGGTACCAATCCATCTGGTAAAAGTTGAAATGTTTCACTGGATAAGTGACAACCTTTGACCTGCTGATAATGCTAGGGACCTTAAGTATCTGTAGGAAATTCAAATTTCATGGCAATTCATCAATTCATCGAGATAGTCACCACTGTTGTGTTGGGTGGGCAGCAGAAAACTATATGCACGGCTCGATTCCACGTAAGTGAGAAAACGTGACAACAACAGAGCAGGACTCGCATCAGGGTGATGTAATATTCTACAATTTTAAGTTATACTGTTGAATTACATCATGACACGTAATCAAGGCCTATAAGTCATAATCATTCATGTTACGTGACTGAGTTAGACTTTGACAAAGTCTGTTTATGTCCACCTCGACCTTGTCAGGAGCCATGCTTACATAAGCGGAGTCATATAAACGCAAGAACCAAAGTCCTATTGAGCTCCATAAATTTAGCTCCAGTAGTGGCCTGCATGTGCCAATGATCAAACTCTACCTTGAATAATTCTGCTATAAAAAGGAAAGTATGACTAGAAAAAAAGAAAAATAATCAGCGTAGAATGAGATCCAAATCGATTGTCTTTAATCACTCAAACCTTACGAAATACTTTTACATCAATCAGCTGCCTAAATCATCACCCTCAGCGACAAACTCCTGGCACTAACAAACAACGTCCTTCATATACAGCCCTGTGAGTGGTGGGTCGTCCTGTCAATCACAGGGGTAATGGGCTGTGAACAGCCTTCCAGTGTTTGGATTGGAGGGCTGTTGGATGGGGTGCCAACCCAAACAGTGAGCGCCCGACTCGGCGGGACGGTCGGCCAACTCCCCTCCGCCGCTGCCATACTTCATGCTGTCCACACAACTCGGTCACACACACTAAACTATACACACTAACCATGGTCAGGCCCACTTACAGCTCTCACAAACAGGGTGTAAAACCTATGGATGAGCTAAAATGGCTTTCCTCTTATATTTTATTATTTTAACATTCTGTTTTAATTGATCATAATTCCAATTCTGTTCTTTCTAATTTACTGAAATCCTAAGCACTCACTCTTTTTTACTGCTCTCTGTTTCAAACTGTTGTGATTGAATCTGAAGGCAGTTCATGAAAGATTTTATATTTGATGCTAATAGAAACCAGGGTCGGTAGGTCTTTCCAGGGTAAAATCTTCTAGGATCAACAACAATCAATCAATCTTACAGTTGCTCAAATGTGGAGATTTGCGGTTTTTCTCTGTTTGATATCATGGGAAATTAAACATCTTTGCGTTTTGGACTGTTGGTTGGAAAATCAAGCATTTTTTCACTATTTATCGACATTTTATAGACTAAATTAAGAGAAAAATATAGCCTCATCAATAACAAAAATAATTGTTAAAAGTCATGTGTTTTACGGCAATGTTGGAATATGTTTACGTTGGAATACTTAAAAAAATAATCAGCTCATGGTAAAGGTGGTATAATAAACAGTTGTACTGAAAAGTGCCCAACAAAAACACCAAAGAAATAAGTGCTTACAACCAGAATGTAAAAAATCTTTCAGATAGTTACTTTCAATTTCAAATTTCTGCATAATTTAACACCTGTAACATCCACCATAAGGAACAGATACACTCCAATTTTAATCAATACAGCTGTCTACACAGGCTACGTAACAGCTTGTGTTTCAATTGTGTTATAAATGCGTAACTGCAAGAAAAAGTGAATTTTTACACTTCAAGTCTATTTTTTTTCCATTTTTGGCACGTAACTACAATGATGGTATGTTGGGCTCTGAGCTTTGCCAAAACTGTGCCTGTACATCTGTGTAGACAACAGACAGTTTTGAAAATATGTTTAATATCTGACCAGTCCGGTTAGATATTAAACTAAACTGGGGATTTCTTTACAACATTTCTGATCATTTGACATCTACAGATCTGAGTAAAACATTACCATGACTGATAATGGGAAAACAGCAAAAAAAAAAAAAAAGTCAAACAAACCACATGTGAGCCATTACCCCTCATATTCATCCTTCATATTCACACCTCATCCCTCCAATCAGTGAGGTTTACCATCAGCAGAGTCAGCAGCAAAAATCTCCTCATCTGTCAACACTGTTGACAGACGGAAGTCTGTCCGTGCAGCGAGTGGAGCACATGAGGGCAGCAGACAGCCGGACTGTGGCCTCTGCTGAGCTCAGCGCCCCTCTCAATGATCATAACACACTCCTCTTTTCTGCACTTTGTTTGAATGCGTACATACAGACCCTATGAATGTTATCCCTTTGTAATGTCTACGTTCCATGAGACCAGTTTTTCTCTCTTAGTAGACAGCCTCTCTCTCTCTTTCATCGCACACAGCAGACGGAGAGTGAGATCACAGTGACCTATAGATCACTGCTGATGTTATCTCTGCCTCCCATGAGGCCTTTCACTTGGTCTCTTCTACTGCAGTGAGCAAGACCCCCACATCCTGACCACACCATACCAGCAGAACCAGCAAACCAAGCGGGAGCCCGGATTCTTTTGTTGGCCCTGCAACCTGCACCAGGCCAGGAACTCGCCGTCACGGTGAAGATTTATGGAGCCCCGGCCGCAGGGGCAGGGTAACCCCCCCCCCCTCCCCCCCCCTCCCCCCCACCCTGCCATACAGCCAGAAGGAGCTCCTCTTTAAACAATAACATCCATGTCGGCTAGGTCTCCTCAGGGACGGAGGACAGCGGAGGAGAGCAGAGGAGTGCTGATCTGCTGAGCACATCTGTTTGTCTTAACAACTGCTGCTGTCTGCTGGGCTGGAGGAGTGGGAGGGGTGTGGACACATCAGCAAACAGATACAGAGGATAAGGTGCTAGCAAAGCAAAAATCTATTGCATGCATAACCTTAATTACCAACATTTCTGTCAATACACCTTTTTTCTACTCCAATTTTGGTAGAAATGTGCTTTTTTCTTTAGAGCCTCGGAGTTTCCTCGATCCATCTACACAGTTTTTACAAACAGCATCGTCCTCTCAGCACATGTTTTCATGTGCTTTTATATTGCCAGTAAATGAGCAAAACAAAAACTAAAGAACTAACTAAAGAAAATCTGACTCTTTTGATGACACAGTGAATGAAATAGTGAAATATGTGAAATGGGCAGCAATGAAGTTGCCAACCGTGGTTCACGTCCTATAGCACAACATACTACTAAATAATTTTCCAAAGTACGTTGCATTAACAAACGTAACCGCTGCCTGGATTATGTTCACAGATGTTTTTTTCAAATGAATGAAGCGTTACATTTATGTAGCTGCACTGAAGTTGGAGGGAACAGGTCTGGGTGGATGGTGCGCATACAAGACGCAGGACCTTGACGCCAGGGGCCGGAGTCCTGTGTGTGTTTAGGTTTAGGCAATGAAAGCACTTTGGTTAAGGTTAGCGAAAGTTTGTGATTTCGGATAAATGTTAAACACATCATGTACCGTGCTTCAAGTCACTGCAGACTTTTTCTGTATCGAACCAAGACCACAATCCTTCCCTAACATTAACCAAAGTTAAAGTGTACAAACACAACCACAAAAAAATGAATAATGCTGCAGGCTAGTCTGTACTGATATTTTGGCAAAAACAAAATTAAATATGTTTTCATTTTACTGATAACTTCAGTATCAACATTTTTGCAACTTGCCAAATATGCTAATTAACAACATTTTCTCATTATGTTGACAGAAAATGTAATTCAGCCAACATTACATTTCCTGCCAAACATATTTGCTGTTACAATTTAGTAATAATAAAGGTAATATCCAGGGGAACCTGTATAAAACTTCTCTAAGAGCTTGGCTGAGGTTGTCATTGAACCTTAGTCATAAATAATCCACAATATCTACCTATCTGACCTCCACATTATTACTTTTCCATATTGTCAAATTACTGACTGTTTCCAGTGGTGTTTCATCTCTAACTAATCCTTTTGTGGTGTGGAAACATTTGAACATTTCACAGCCAACACTTAATAACTTTAACCACATTAACAATATCATGCAAATAGTTTATTTCTAAAACACCGCTACGTCTCTCTCTTGAGCTTGTGGGTGTAAGAAATGAATTCTTTGTGACAAGAGGACACGTTGCTCATGGCAAACACTTAACACTTTTTCATTTAAAACATTATCTGTTTGGGACTACAAGACATTTGTCGCAGATGACAGAAAACTGGGTAATGTCCCAAACGCAGACTCAAGACAGTTGATGCTACGGATGAAACTATCAGGATTCACGGGTAAAACAGGGATTATGGCAGCTGAGGAGTAACAGAGACCAAGTTGACATATACAAACAGGATGAAATTAAAGACAACTTTAGACAATCAGATGTCAGATGAGTCTAATAAAGTCTTGCTCGCAATCTGTATCAGACTGTATGATATTAATTTTGAGGCTATTGTGCAATAAATGTCCGGAGTGAATGAATCGAAGCACAACAATGTAAACAGAAAGAAAAAGTGTCATCAACTCACATCATCCATCAGAAAACTCATAAAAAAACAAAACAATAAACAAGCTTTGGCCACACTGCTGGAACTTCTATGTTTTGCAAAAACCTTAAAAGAGTTGCATCGTGGGAAAAGAGATCAACGTGAAATATTTTGCCAAGTGAGTTTGAGATAAATACATTTGTAGCAGTAGTATTATGTTAGCTCGCCAGTGTCTTCTGTGTTATGTCATGTTGTGTTTTAATTGGCTGGTTTGTAAACATGGGTCATAGCTGAAGTCACATTGTGGGATGTTTTAACGCAGCCTGTCTTTAGCTTTAAACATCGGTAGTCTCGTACAGTGCGTTTTCATTCACTTAACAGTTGGCGTTCTCCACAAAGCAGATTTCTTAACCGTCACATAAACAAGAAACCTAGTTTCCGTAATCAGGGTGGGGGACTAGAGAAACCTGATTTACTCAGGAAAATTTCACCTCAAAAATGCTGATTTCTCTGTCACGTGTAAACGTAACCAGGTTTCTAATCAGCTTTTTACAAGTACGCATGTGCATAACAACAGACTGAAGACAGACACAGAGCGATGCGTCCTCATATTTAAAACAGGTCCTCCCAAAGCCTGACTAAACCTGAAACTAACAAGTAGCCTGCAGAAGTCAGTTTTCACTGAACATTTGACTATTTGTTCAATTCAGACGCTTTCGCACTGTGAGGAAAAGCTCCGCTCTGTATGTCCTCCTGTCAGTCTGCAGTCAGGCTGCTCTGACACAGACACCAGAAAAATAAGCAGCATCTTCAATCACTAATACAGTTAAAATCAGTAAGCCACGCTTCCAGAACAAGGCTGGCAGTAGGGGAGAAATCTGATTACTGATCGGCTGCATGTTAACGCGTTCCGCGACGCAACCTGGTTTCTCTGAATAATCTGGTTACTTACATGCATTAGCGTTTTTCTTTCATTTCATTTGTTGTCCTGCAATTGGCCTAAAAAAATAGTATGAGTTTGCACATACGATCTCTCTTCTCTGATTTAAAGTTCCCATTAAATGGAAACACCCTGGAAAATGTGTTTGCTTCCAACAATATAGCAGATCTTCAGTAGAGGCCTCATGCTGCACTTGTGGGTGCAACTAAAAAGTCCAACCAATAACATCATCACAAATTTTCAGCAGGAAATACATCACATTACCATATCAGAAGACCTTTAAGTGATGCTCTGATGTTTCTGAGCTATAAGTGTAACACAGAGCAGCAGCTACTGTAGTGTGGTGAGACAACTGCAGCGTAACTCCATTACCTCACATATAATCAAAGTACGGACAGCTGACTGGCTGATTAATGGCTTCAGCCTGGCTGGCATGCCTGGATATAGATGCTGCCTGAGAGCAGAGCTGCTATTAGTGGCAATTGCGATATAAGGTTAGAATAAACAGAATCAACAGGCCTGTCAACAACATGGCCGCATCCGAACCAAGCTGGCCTCCCAGTCACCCAAAACCATCTGGTTCCAGGCTGGTTCAGAATAGAATAGTTATGAACATATATAGTCTGTCGGAGAGTGAAAAAGGGCCGGAGGGGAAAGCAGCAGACAAAATGTGGAGTGAATTGGAATTTTTTTTCTATTCTTGTCAGTCAACAGGTTATTGAACCAATGTGTTTATGAAAAAGTGGCTTCAGTGGCTGTCAATACATAAACTAGTGGTTGAGTCTTAAGCGGAGGTCATATTATTTCAGAGGTTAGAGGAGTTGCACTTTCTGGAAATCAATCAGCAACAGAAATCTGAAATCTTTGCTTCTTGAAAAGCAAAATAAAACCACAAAGTACAACAAGACAGTACAACCCTGAGAGCAGACCTCACTAAAGTTACAATATTTTGATTCTGGGACCATGCACCAGTGATTAGAGTTAGAGCAAATATTGATATCAAGAGTTAAGATAAACGAGCACCTCGTTTGAGTCTGTGTGCACAAAGGTCACTCAAATGTTTAAAATTCCAGATTTGCCTCAACTCAAAATTCAACAATGGGCGGTTTGTGTACAAAGATTCAAACCAAATGCCAAGCAAAGGCCACAAATACAGTCTAGTCACAGGCTTTTGCTAATATTTCAGTGGAGAATTCTGAATTTCATCCAGGCCTTAATGCCTGCAGTACAGTTTCCTTTCAATCTGTTGCTATCTCCAACATCACAGCGTCTGGCAAGAGTGAGGCCAAGTAGTAATGTCTCCTCAGTAAAGATGGCATCAGCACAGACGACTGACTCCCTTTCAAAGTACTTTCCACTTAATTATCTTCGAGCTGTCCTTTTATGTGGAAGTCATGAGAGGGAAAATATGAAAAAAGGACCATAAAACTGGTTAAACTGAAAATGATTTTACACTGCAGGGCTCATATTTCCCAGTGGAGGATGTCACTTTAGCCTTTTTTCGCAGTCTTCTATTGTAGTCTCTCCCTTATTATGTAATATTAAGATTTATGGCTCATATGTTTTGACACAATAGGATTACAGATGTAATGTTCCTGCTGTTTTGAGGCATAAATTGGACAGATTGTAAAACTGTTCCAAGATATGAGTACAATAAAAGAAGACAGGGCTCCTAAAGCATTGTTACATGACAATTTGACACTCATTAAACTGTATTCTTAATGCTGAAAAACACTTAACCCGCAACCTACATCTGCCTTATTCCTCTGTGCTTCATTAAAGGCAACTTCCATCCCACATTTAGGAATATTTTGGTTGAACCTTGCTCTGAAAAGAGCTGGAGGTCATACTTTGGTTGACCGAGATGACCCCAGCTGACCAGAGTAAGGAGTGAGGACCGTGCCGGCCCTGTCCTGCGGTCGGAGAGAGCCGCTTCCCACTTGGTAACAAGGGGAAAAGCTTATATCCTGAGCGAGCGCTGCGGCTGCTCAGCACCAGACAATTATCTGTGACCCTACAATGTTCCATAATAACAACCCCAACTGGCTGGAAGAAGAGGAAATGAGAGTAAGTGGAAAGTTTTTTTTTTTGAGACATAAAAATGATTCTGCAGTTCAAAAATAAAAGAATTCCGACCGAATAAACCGAGCAGTTATGTGATACTGCGAGCGTCATTGCTCTGCATCGTCAGACAATGAGGGCAACAGCAGGAACACACTCTTCATAAAATCCTCCTTTCAGGTTTTACTGAATATTATTCAGCAGATAGATTACCATGGTAAAAAATAAGGTCACACAGATGGATCATCAACCCTCCAAACATCAACCTGGTTTCCTAGATCAGTGGTTCTCAAAGTGGGGTCTGGAGACCCCCAGAAGTCCTTGAGGGGGTGTCGGGGGTCCCCAGCAAAAAGGGGAATCATTTTATTTTCACTATAATTCTATCCATAAGTAACACAATGACACAATGTATGACCATTTTGGTCATGGGTTTCATTCACTTTCTGTAATAAAACCTCTAAAAGCAAAAATCTTATCAGGTGGGGCATCCTGGGACAAAATCTTATCAAACTGGGGTCCGTGGTCTAATTTGTGCCCGTTTAGGGTTCTTTGACGTGAAGAAGTTTGAGAACTTCTGTCCTAGATGATCAACACATGAGTGTGGAGCTTTGTTTGCATGATTCACGGTCAGGCTAAGGACACTAAGGGGTTAACTTGGTATTTTCCCAATAATAGATTACAAAACATGATCCACACCAGTTTGCTGCCATGGCAACATGCCATGTTTTTTTTGCCAGCTGAGCTATGGAGATCATTGACTTGAACTGTGAGTAATACATCTGATATAAACTTGCACAAAAAAAAATTAAATGTATGAGTGGTCCTGACCTGTCGTACAATTCATGAACAGCTAGATGGGAAGAAACACTTGTTTGACTTATAATTATAATGTCTTAATCTGAATGATTACTTGAGTTTAAATGATACCAAAATCGACTAAAATAAAATATGTAACTAAAACAAACTTAATGCAAAATTAATATTCTGTTCACAATATTATCATCGTCATCTCTGTCAATTTACTGAGATTTTATTTTTAATTTTATTGTTGATTGTTTCAGATTTTAAGATTTTTAGTGGCATATTTTGGCGCAACAACTTCTACATTTCAGTAGTTGTTGTAAACAGCTGCTCAGGTTCTTTCTGCAGATCTCTGTCCAGTATCATCATCAGCGTAACATCACCTACTGTAGGCTATAATATTCTCTCCTCTAATATCTCTGTCACTGCAATATGACCTGTGAAGGTAGCCTTATATGGCAATTTTAGAGGCGTTGATTATGCTAAGGATCAAATCTCACAAACTTGCACCTCTTCATGAACAGCTGACATTCATCAGGCTAAAACGAGCGATTAACGACAAGTTCCGGCAGTTGAGAGACTTTGTTGAATCCGACTTTGAACACTCATACGAGCAAAGCTCACAGAAAAAAGTAAGAGTTTCAGGATAAGAAAGTGTTCTTGCATGTGCTCACAAGAGAGTGCCTACACACACACACGCACACACACACACTAACATGACAATAATAATGCTTCACATATCCTACGCCATGGTGGTGGGAACTAAAAATAACTCCAGTGCATGTTAAAAGCATAATGGTGCAACAGAGTCAAAATGACCACCAGTGTCAAACTCTACCAAAACAGTCCTGAGGCGATGTTCTTAGTCACCTCAAAATCATGTTGGGCAGTTTTTGGCGAGCTGCGGCAGACGGTTTAAAAACACAGCTTCTGTTTAGCCAGATTCAAACATCAACACAGCGGCAGCGGACTGTCATCCAAAACTATGTGGACTAGACGGCGGGAAGCTTAAAGTGCCACTGACACAAATAAACACCAGTTCAGGCCACAAATAAATATCTCTCTTCCGGTGTGCTGTGTGGCAGCGGAGCATCTGGCACGTGCATCAGTGAGCCAACACACATGGAAAGAGCCGCAGTTTTTTAAGAATGTCCAACCACTACACTACTGTAGAAATACTGTATCCGGTATATATTTTTTATGTCTGTTTTTTATAGTGATGCTGCAGGACATGGCTGCTTCAGAGCCGTGACTATATACAGCTTGTTGCTGTGACAGCTTCGGGTTAAGACCACAGCCCTCTGGAGACCACGGCCTCTCACATCTGCACAGCTCTAAACCAGCTGGATGTAACTCAAAAATAATTGCTTCCTCCGCAACGTCCAGGAAAGCATGATGTGTGTGCTATCTTCATGACTCCTCCCTGCAGGGATGGCAACTAAAAAACCACTTTGTGGTTTTTTTGTTAGTATTATCTAAGGGACACATGAAAGGGGAGTTTGTTTGGTAGTTAGGTAGTGAAGTTTAATATGTTCTCAGAACTGGATGATATTGGCAAAGTAATCTAACATTCATTATACTATGAACAGAAATACAACGCTACATGCTCCATCATCATTTTTGTAGTTTGAATGTTATGAAGCTCAACTTTGAGGCATCAATACTGAGGACAAGATGTGTTTCAGAACTTCTGACCAATGATTTGTTATCTTTGAGCATGAAGAATGAGACTGAGCATATTTTGAGGAAAGTATGACTTTATGAAACATACTGAGCGTATATATGGGGATAGCAGAATAATGCTGAAGGCATAGTTTAAGAAGTGGTTAATATTCAAATCCATTGTAACCACCACAAAAACCACAGCTGCTGTGCTCCGTGAACGAGCAAACTTCAAAGTTCTTCCATCCACCTTTTAAGCCTACAGTGAGGAGAGTGTTTTTGGGTGAGTGTCACTTTAAAATTGTTCTTCTGAACACTCTTTTTATGCTTTCACTTAAAAAATAATCCATGAGGTGCATACTTGTTATTATGTAATACACAGTGCAGAAACCACACAGCAGTGAGTGCTTAGCAACAAACTACTGCCAAAAAAATAAACAAGAACATTGTGAAAATAAGTTTTAATAAGCTACACTTCATAGCTCTGAATTCCTTTTTTTTCTGTGAGCTGTGGACATCAGTGCGAGTTTCTGGTGTCGGTACCGTGAGCGAAGCGGTGGACCCAGTAGTAGCAGAAGTCCACTCCCAGGAAGGTGAACCACCAGGTCCAGGCAGAGTCCCAGGGCAGCTCCACCAGGTGATATCGGTCCCACACATACATGTAACTGGTCAGCTCACAGCCTCTCATCAACAACCTGAGGGAGGAACAGTCAGAACTCAATGTCAGTATCACAATCAACACACAATATGTTACAGTAGATGTGTTGTACAGTATGGAGTTCATCTGTCCATCTTGTGCTGCGCATTAACACAGGAAAAGACAATGTAAAGGCGAGAAAAAAACAAAAAAAGAATCAAAACAGCACCAAATATCACACATCCCTGGTGGTCTTGCTTCATTTGTGAATCTCTAACAAAAACTGGAATATTGTATGGCACCTATCTGTTCCTTTATATACAGTACATAGGATCAAAATACAATGCTCCAACCATCACTGAATCTCAAACGTAGTCATGAGACCACATTGGCGAGCTGCCCAGTCAGTCTTTTCAACTCTTTCGCTGTTTTAAATTTCAAAGGCGGCTACCTCTGTGGAAGTCAGCAGTGCAGCAAGAGACTTTGCCTTCTTTTAACCATTTTTTAGGACACAACCCTTGTATGTTTTGTGGCCTTCACAATCCCAAAATCCACTGCATGCAACGTTTAGGGGCAATGATGATATGGTGTATCTTCTGTGAATCCTCTAATCACTCCTCAGTTCTCTTCAGACTTCCTGTTGCTCACATCACATGATCATCTTAGAGCTCCCCTCCAGACATGTTGTAAGATATATAAAACTAATTTAGATAATAATAGTGGGGGGGGACTTTAATGAACCTGCACCTTCTCGTCAAAATGTGATAATCTGAACTAAAGCCACACTTTAAATGGAGTTAACACGAATAACACAAATATAAGACAATATGCCTGATGATAAACATTTCTAGTAACAAAAAGAGGTCAAAGTTTTTTTCTGGTACTGTATTATATCATACAGTGTGACCTATGACTATGACACTCACAGCGGGAGTCTGGAGATCATTCCAGAAGATATGGAGGTGAGTCCATCACTGATGGTGACCACTGAGGCTCCTGTCTTCAGCACGCCTACCAGCAGCTCCAGCACCATCAGCCCTGCAAAGAAAGGAGTGGCCTGCACACACACACACACAGAGGGAATCATGATTCAGCACTGTAACAAACTGAGAAAACAAGATGGTTTTAAGTCCACTGTTGCTTTTAGCAGTTGTGTTGAGCATGAATATTTGTTTTGGCAGATGAGCTAAAGGCTTGCAGAGCTTTCATGTCTTGTGATCCATGATGTTTGTTTCACTGTACGAGGCTGGAGCAGCAGGACTAAAGCCACAATGTGTTGGCAGACTGGAGAGCATTTGTCAACAACAGATCTGCTCCAGAGGTGGAAATCATCTCATTAGTTGAGCTAAACGTTAGTGAGTAGAGCTAACAAAACAAATTTTTACTGATGTCAGGCTAAAGCCAAGCAAAATGAAACAAGGTTACAAGTTAGTAACACTGCCAAACTAGCCATACTGACCTTTAGCTACCACATAAGAAAGTAAGCTGATCTTTCAAGAATGAATAAGTCTAACAAGAAAAAAAGAAGCGATTGTCATTTATATTCTCTTTATATTTTACTCAGAGGTCTTCTGCTGAGCAACTTTGCCAGTTAGCTAACTTGTTCAAGAAGGTTGGAGCTTTTTGGCTCCAACCGTTGGTTTGTCAATGGAGGTATTTTTCTCATATTTGAAACAAATAAATTGTTTTTAAAAAATGATGGCCATAACAGAATTTATAGGTTTTTTATAAGCAGCGCTAGGGGTGGGGTGGAGGGGCTGGTCAGGTTGTCGCTTCGGGGCTACATAACGTGTTGCTGTCTTTTCAACTGCTGAACTGTTGACACAGGCTTTTTCATTATTTTAACTTAACCAGTATACAGTGCAGGGTGCACAATAGCCAGCAGTAAATTTAGGGCTTTAAGGCTTAGCCTTCTTTAGCCTACATTACCCACCACCCCTGGGTTTTTTCTGCCACTTTGAAACGGCTGATGACATTCACGACATCCACCCTATACAGAAAGTAAACAGATTTAAACTGCTGAATGTATTTTCAGGTTTCAACAAAGCGCAGTCTGTAATTTGAAGTTGCAGTAAATTAGCAGAGCACGCAACAGAAATTTAAGCTCAGTGATTGGATGTTCCTTAATTAAATGCACCTCGGGAGTCGTAGCTAACTTCTCTCTGTATGTTTTTATATCGGCAGGCTCGTGTACATAAACTCATCCCACTTCGCAATTCTACTGCATGTGTGAGAATATGAAGATTAAAGCTGCAAATCAACAGTTCTTGAGGCTCCATTTCAAAGTGGGTACAACAATAAAGAAAACTGACCTCCAAGCTGCAGCACATGTTGTGGCAGCATTTCCCAGTAAGGCAGTAATCACCGGTTACCACCTGTTCTGGTGATGATTTCATTTAGTAATTTTACTAGTAATTAATATGTGTTCTCCTTGTCAAATGAAGATATTCCTCTTTATTAAACATAACTAGTGCTGCAAGGATTAGTCGATTAATCCATTAGTTGATCGACAGAAACTTAAACACAACTGTTTTGATAATCAAATAATCATTTTAGTCATTTTAGTCACCAAAATATTTGCTGCTTTACCATCTCAAATGTGATGATGTAATGCTTTTCGTGTCACATGGTAGTAAACTGAATACCTTTAGGTTTTGGAACAAAAGACATTTAAAGACGTCACTTTTGACTCTGGGAAATTATAACATACAACAACATAAACATAATTTTATAGACAAAGCAATGAGTTGATTAATCCAGAAAATAATCCGCAGATTAATCGATAATGAAAATAATTGCTAGTTGCAGCCCTAAACATATCAAATACCAACTTCACACACATGCTGCAGCAGTATGGCTCACATATGTGTGGTCCATCAACACAAACAAAGATGTTTTTCATTTCAATTAGCAGCTGGTTTTTGCACGAGATTCCATGAGAATTTCTTTTTAATAGGACCAACAGAAGTTAACACTTTTAAAATTATACTTTCCAAATGTTTCAAAGAATGGATTACATTTTGTAACTAGTCGTGACAAAACAAATGGTAAGCACTAACCAAACAGTCAGTGCCATGCTCTATTTTCTAACTGTGCTGGAAACATGTAATAACCTCTTAATAGGTCTGTCAAACATGGAACAAATTAGTGAGGTACGGGGTTAGCAAACAGGTCACGACTGCGACTTGAGCAGCGTGTCAGCCCTGCTGGTTAGCTTTAGCTTCAAGGCATTCATTGACCAAGTGACTGCAGTCGTAACCAGGACACATGGCCCTGCCAAGAGCGAGGAATGAAGGGTGTGACGAGACCGCAGAGGAGCACATCTGCAGGTGGGGAGGGAGGAAGTGTGTGTGTGTGTGTGTCTTTGTATTCAAGTGTGGATGGAAGTGAGAGTGAGCGTGCATACATGTGTGTGCATATCCACATGTGAATGCTCACACTTGTGCATGCAGGTGTGTGATGTGTGTGTGTGCACAAGCAGAGGCGAGAGCACCCCCAGGGACCTGCGATCACACGCAACGCTCCAACATCTGGCAGCAGACTGCAGAGCTGCAGCTAACAAATGTGCTCGCAGTGCAGGCAGACCTCCTCCAACCCCGCTGAGAGAGAGATTATCATTCTGGACACCGGCCTAAAACCTTCCCTCCTTTTTTTCTCTCCTGTCTAGCAGATAGTTTTACCTCTGCAGCCCTGCATTCTTGACAGCTCAGGACAAACTTATTCAGCAGGTCAAGCTCATTCTCATGCTGTGCAAAAAAGAAGACAGAGGAAAAAAGCTTCTTTTTTAAATTCTTTTTTGCTCCTTTCTCCATTGTTGAATTCTGATGTAATTTCCCACCATTTTTGCTTTTCTTCTGTTTTAGTGAGATATTTTAAAGTCCCTTTTTGATCTTGCTTGCACTGAAAATGCAATCTTTTTAGAAATAAACTGAAAATCACACTAAAGAAACCCTATTTTTCACTGAAGCATACTCACATCCTTTGCGGACTGTTTGTTGTGGCATCTAATAATTTCATTTTATTTTTTCTGAATTTACATGGAACATGACATTTGTGGACCAGATGTCTGCATTTCCCAAACAGCCTTTTTTATAAGGTTACGGATGACTGATGTTGGCTGAAAACATGCAGGCTGACAATACACTTTTATCCCCACTGTCTAAAAAATTGTGTGTTTCCTTTCAAATCACTGGATAGCTGTGAGACCTGGCGACAACCCACAAAACCCATAATTCCAAACAACTCCAAAATTAGAAGATTGTGTTTTGTTTTGTGTAATTAATTTGGCCTGTTGGGATCTGAGAATAACAGTTGTGCAGAATAATTAATGACACATCACTAACTGTAAACAGTGCTGAGTCACAAACTTCTCACACACGCCCGTGCAAACTTTTATCACCATCAAGCCCTGCAGCAATAACAAATTTGTTTAATCACGTTTGGTAGTGGATTATAAGGACTCCTGCTGTGAGGGTAATTGTTCTCCTCCCCTGATGTGCCCCATAAAACCTCATAACAAACATGTGCTGTTAAACCTGCACCAGACATTCCCCATAGTAAAAGGCAATTCAGACATTGTAAAGTGACAGCAAGCCGTGGAAGAAACCCCAAACTTTTTAGATTTACTTAAGTATTGTACTTAATAGTATTGAGGTCTTACGCCGCTACAATTATCTGATGACTTTAGCACTTCTTGACTTAAATGTGTACTTAGCACAGAATATCAAAAGTTGTGAAAGCTGATTGAATGATTAAATATGTGCTCAGAGTCCTAATCTTGTTTGCTTTTTCTTAGTCAGATATTTACTGATTTAAATCACAGATGTAGACTGTGTAGTCTGTAATTAATTTAGGCAATGTGCTTGTACAGCTGCTTGTGTTTACACCACATTTTACATTTGAGACATTTGGCTTCTTTTGTTAACTGAAAAAAATGTTTTTCATACAAAAATATGTTTACATTCCTCAGAGTGAGCTATAAAAAAAAGTTTTATTTTGGTATCTGTAACGAAACTCAGGCATTGCTATTGCTAAAATTCCTCAGCAGGTAATTTGATCACTAGATTTGACTGTTATCAGCCTACTGAATAGGTGTTATCATCACACATCTGTCCCAAATATATGGGCCAGTAGGGGCCTACTCATGGATGTATAAAGAGAACTGGATACAGTGTCAGAGGCGGGGCTCTGTTCATTCCTATGAAAGTTACTCACATGAAGCCAAAAAAGCCACTGTAAAGAAATACCCAGATGAAAGCTCTACGGCCCAATGCGTCCACAGAGCATGCTCAGTAGAGACTTCCACCAGCTGAGACCCAGAACTTCTGGGTTTAGCCCTCCGGCTAACTTGAATGAAAAAACTATTCAATCATGCAGCTTTTCTAAGCTTTCAAAATGTGATCAGACCAAATGGATCAAATTCTGATAGAGAAACAAGTCATTTTGCGGGTTGTGATGCTCAAAAAAAGGTATCCGCTGATTTACAGACGTCTCTTTCACAATGTAAGTCTATGGGGAAAAGTCTTTTTTGGGCCCAATAGCATCACGCAACGTTTGTAATTACACGGTTTGGCCACTATGTCAAATTGGCTTCAAATCCCAGCGCTCTTCAAGAGGCTGTTAACACCCATTTATTTAAGTGAACCAATGTTGGTGGAGCTTAGTAGGCGCAGAAGGTCTGTTATTAGGCATTTACTGTCAAGTGACTGTCAAGTTTCTTACTGTGTAAACAAAAAAATGGCTGCCATTCCTTTTATTCTTAGTGGGAAATGCAATATTTTAAGCATTTCAGCATTAAAATGCATTTTATTTTCATAGTCTTCATTCAGTGAATGCATAATATGATGTTTAGTTTGTTAGTTATTATGGAGATTCCTTCAGGTCTTTCTATTGTTGCTATGGTGGTTGCTAGATTTGTGTATGTGGACTTTTTTTTTTTTGGCTTATGCAGCATGAAACAGCAGTCACATGACAGCGTGTGCCTGATAACAGGCCTTCTGCGCCTACTGGGCTCCATCAACATTAGCTCACTGAAATGAAATGGGTGTTAACAGCCTCCTGAAGGTTAGTAGGCCCCTACTAGCCCATATACTTGGGACAGATGTGTGTTGATAACGCCTATTCAATAGGCTGATAACAGTCAAATCGGGTGATCTGATAATCAATTAATTGTTAAACTTATTTTTCAAGAAAAACATTTCTCTGGTTTCAGTTTCTCCAATGTGAAGATTTGCTGCTTTTTAAAAAAAAAATCATTGTAAACTAAATATCTTTTGGACTGTTGGTCAAAACAAAACAAGAAAAACAAGATCAAATCAAGGAAATAAACGGCAGATTCAATGATTGATAATGAAAATAATCATTAGCTGCAGCACTATATGCTACTGTATCTAAGTTGGGATAATTCACTTCCTTCCTTAGTTAAATTCAAAGCTAATAACAATGACACGAAAAGCTTAAAAAGCTCCTCACACCAACTCTGAGAGGCAGTGAATACAGTTTCTCTGGATAAACTGCCCCTTTTTTGGTCTGATTACATAATGATATTTAGACAACATCCTATGAACTTTGGAAAGGAAACTAGGTTAGATTATATAATTTTTTTTATCCTGTAGGGAGGTGTGTAAACCTTCAATCTGAAAATACAAAAATTTGTACTGAAAACAATTAGTCGAATAATTGATTAATCTATCACCAGCAAGCTCATCATCAACTATGCAATGGGAGGATTTGCTGCTTTTCTATTTTCTATGCAATTGTAAAGTTAATATCTTTGGGTTATGGACTGTTGCTCGGGACAAAACAAGACATTTGAGGCTCCACCTTGGGATTTGGAAAACATTGATCCATATTTAATAGACCAATCGACTAATCTATTAATTAAGAAAATTACTGACAGATTAATCAATAATGAAAATAATCATTAGTTGCAGCCCTTATCTCCAATTTTGGGGATTTTCTTATGATTTTATGGGAGGAGGGTGTTCATTTTCATACCACTGTGACACTGAACATTCTTCACAATTATTTATTGTCAACATTTGAATGAAGCCCTTTTAACTTGCATGTTATAATTGTATGTTTCTAATGTAGTATGACTACTTTTACTTATAGCAAAGCCTCTGAGTTCTTCTTGCACCAGTATAAAGGTCACCTGAGGTGTTTCAGACAGAGAGGGGGAACTCGTTTGACAACAAACCATCACACATGAAATGTGACCGAGAGCAGTCTGTACCCACCTGCTGCACATACAGAGGAACATCTTCCACTTTCTCAAACGATGATTCATTCGGTGTGAGCATGAAAAACATGGCCCGGACCCCCGAGGACACCGAGCCGGGCTCCACAGCTGCAGCCATGGTGACAACACCTCTCTGTTACCTGCGCAGGTAATAGGCGCCAGACGGGGGACGTTCCTCTGACCCGTATCCCTCTGTTTCCACGTTAATACCCTTGTTTTTCCTCTGTGGCAAGTTAAGTAGGTCAGTTGCAAAATGCAGAGCGTGTCAGCAGATGAGCAAACTTCTCACACACAGGAAACCGAGTCCGTGACAGTTTAAAACGGCTGCAGGATACTGTTACTGTGAGCATTTACCTAATCCTTCATTTATGGACGGCGAGTTTACCTTTGGTCAGGGTAATACTTTAAGGTGTCGCATTCGCTCCTTTATCTCGCGAGAGTTTCTGCTTTTGGCAACAGTTTGTGTCGCCTACTGCTCAGGAATGCTGCAGTTATTTGCAGAGTACAGAGTTTCCTTGCAAACTAAAGGCAAGTTATCCATCAGTCTGTTCTGGTGTGGTGTTCAGTTTTAAAAACGATTTGAATGTAAAACGTGCTTCTTTAGTATCAAAGGAGCAGAAAGTGGCCTGCTCAACAGGGCCGTAGCAGGATTTTAGAAATGGAAAATTCCCCTATTCCCCTGGCCCCCGTCCACCCCCCACAGGATTTTTTTTCTCATTTTGACCAAAAACAAATAAAAGGTCTGTCTTTCTTTCTTTTTTTTTAATTAGCCTATTTGAAATATTTTATCGTCTTTTAATGTCTATAAAATTGTATTCACAACTGAAATAATGCATAAAAGTCAACAAATTAAAATCAAGGCTTTATTTGTTTGTGATGTGTGTGTGTGTGTGTGTGTGTGTGTGTGTGTGTGTTGGATTGGATTCAAGGAGAGTTTAAAGGTACATTAGGTCAGGGTTAGAAAATGGTGTCACCTGTTAGAGGACTCAGTAGATTTATGGCGACCTGGAGCTCCTTGGTAGCTGAGCAGCAACGCTGCTGGTGCGACTCCGGCTAGGGACCCTTGTTGCATGTCATGCCCCTCACTCTTCCCTTCTTTCCGGTCTGCTTATCTACTATCAGCTGTCATTAAAGGCAAAAAATCCCCATATAAATAAAACTGTATGTATTATTTGTATATATAGTAGTCTATGATAATTGTTTTTTCTTAGGATGATTTATGTGATTTGTGCTTTACATTTCACTGAGAGCTGCAACAATTAATCAATTAGTCGAAGAAAAAATGCCCGCATTCTCATTAGTTGCAGTTCTAGTATTATATCTAACATGGTCTTGTATTTTTCTTAATGTTTTTTCTGTTTTTGTCGTTTACCTAGGGGCATGTCTTGTCCCGTATATGGGAGTATCAGTATGTTACCCAGCTCTGTTCTGACTGGTTCAGTCTGAGAGTAGATTGACTCTCATTCATGCAGATCACAACCATCTGAGTGATTAATGCGTTTGTGTGTGTTCTGCTTTGTGATGCCTATTTGACAATGCCTGACAGAAATGTTTCGCCTGTTAGAGCGAAACATTGCTCTGTTAAATATCAGTGCAGTGTGTTTGACTTTTGCCTTCAGGTGAAGTAGCAAGACCATATTTGGCATGTGCTGTGACTTGGACTCATACAAGAGTAAGTTCATAGTCAGTGGTAACTGAGCTGATATTGTTGATATTCTGCCCAATGTAGATTATTAAGGCTCAGTGGAAGAGGTGAGTATCCTCCATACTTGTGAATAATTTGCACTGAATTACAGCTGCAGTGTAAAATAAAACTGGATCACATTCATCCTGTGGGTTGCTTTTGAGGGGGAAAAGAAGAAAAAAAAAGAAAACCTCACATGCCGTGTGAGGTGCCTCTTCAACAAATTAGAATGCACAATCACAATGTGGTGAAAGATGAGATCAAGTCATGAAATTATTTTCAACTGGATTTTGTAACAGAATCCGATCCTTTGCGGGTTCTCTCTCAGAGCCTTGGCAGGAGTCCCGACCCTGCCCCGAGGCAAAGGTGAATTTAGCATGCACCCCCATCACCAGCTTTCTACACTCGCTGCAATGTTTAATTCATTTCAGCTTCACTTCGCTGAGCACACATGCATACATCACCCTGCATTCATATGGATGGAAAGAAGTTCATTAGAAATTCCTTTTACCACTGGTTAAATTTTATTCGATTTGCAACTGTCCCTAAAAAGATTTAATAAAAGACTTATTTCAGGTTTCAGACTTTGTTTACAAAATGTCATCTCCAGGCAGAAAAGTGTTGACTTACGAATTGTCAGTGTTTATTATAGTGTATTACTGTTAAGGTAAGAAAATA
This sequence comes from Scomberomorus guttatus, assembly GCA_038419695.1. NCBI lineage: Eukaryota > Metazoa > Chordata > Actinopteri > Scombriformes > Scombridae > Scomberomorus > Scomberomorus guttatus. The sequence continues at coordinate 30,095,984 of CM076448.1, forward strand.
CTGAGGATTATTTACAGATCATTTATATTAGCTAGGCAAATTTGATTTCCTGGCACTTGATTTGATCAATAACTCAGTTACATCGTAATGTACATTTTATACAGTAGGGGTGCAGACTGTATGTTCAACAGTGCAAATCAAAGCCTTAGCCTGCTTCTTTCAAGGCACACAACATGGAATGTTTACAACACTTATGATTTCCAAAATTTACTGCAATATTCAGTGAACTTCTCTAGCCAAAACATCACATTTCAATATTCATAATATTCGTTTTTTGGCTTTTAGCAAGGACATTTTTAACCAATGGCATGTCAACATCTTCCTTTATGTGCTCAGTTTTTTAAAATTTACATTTTGCCTGCATGATGACTGCATTCTCTAACACACATCATTCCTTTGTACATTTGTACACTTATTTAGCATCGTTGTATGACGATGGCAAATCAGCAAACAGCAGTCCTTCTAAGGACGGTCCTGAGGCAGAGGCAGGGCCTTTACTCTGAGGGGGGGCGGGGATGGTTGTGTGTGCATCATAAGTGAGCGTGCTCGGAGCTCTGGTCGCTGTCGTGACTGTCCTCATTGGCTAAGGAGTCCGTCGAGTGGTGGAGCGCCGCGATGCCAGAGAACTCTGACGGCAGCAACGTCCCCTTTTTCACATTCACCAGTTCTTTCTCTCGAGCCGCGGCCCCCTGCTGGCCACCTTTCACTCTTTTCCACTTCATCCTCCTGTTCTGGAACCACACCTTCACCTGCAGGGGAGAGGGAGACAGAAAATGTCAAATCAATTGCTCATAAGGGGGGAACAAACAGTCACAAAAACAATCAAGAAGCAATTAGGGATACCTTACTGCTTGACAGCTACTTTCTATAAAGTTTGGCAGCTATTTCTACAGCAGCAATTACTTGTGGATGGACTGTTCCATCTGCTGCTTGGCGTCTAGCTAATTTTCCCTGACTCAACAGCCTCAACCGTATTTACGTCTCTCAGATTGATGATTAAGCTGTTGCTTAAAACAGTTTACACGTCAAGTAGCAGAGGCTTCCTGAGTGTCGACACATGCAAGGAGGGGGAGGAGGTGGGAGGCCAGGCTGTCACACTGGATGGGGTGAGTTTATTTTTGGGGAGTGTCATTCTGAGGGGACCGAGCAGTCACATGGTCAGGAAGTTAGTTGACAGCACAAACGTTTGTCTTAAACGTCAGGGGCGTACGCCGTGCTGAGTATCACCTCAGATTCTTTACAAGCCTTGGGGCCTTTTTCTGAGAGCAGGAGAGGGGAGGGGAACTCTTGCAAAGGATCACTTATTTATGCCAAGCTTTTAATGTCAAACCAAACATGTGATCCTCAGGGCTTACGTGCACACACACTCAAACACCCACACTGTACTTGCACTACCTCACCATTGCTCTGTCACAAACGCTCACAGCTTGCTTAAAACACAATGAAGCTTTTGACCTCAAAGCCCATTTTTAGCATTGATATGCTAGTGAGATGGCCGACACACTGGCTCATTTAGCATGCATGCAACACTAATGTGCAGTTCAACACCTTTACTTTTACAGGATGAATTATAACTCTGATCTCTCTCTAAGAAACTCTGATAATGAAATACATGTTAAAAGGAACCCGGCAAGCAATTATTTGGAGGTTAAATTGTTAAAACTTGGCTGGTTGAAACGTTTTATTAAACATTTGGGTTAACCTACTTAACACCACTTTTTCAACACGTCTATCTAAACGTCCATCTAAAAAACCCAATAAAACTTAGCTCAATTTTAATCTAGATATGTGAAAATTAATGGTTACAGTGATTAGTTCATCCCAAAATTTAAATACAGTCAGTTTCTTTTCTTCTTTATTCTGCTACAAACTCACTGAAAGACGCAGGAACTCCAAACCTACAACAACTTAGGCCCTGTAGCTGCACTCCCCCTCTGCCATCTTTGAAAATATTCCAGGTCTCACGGCCTACAAAGACATAAAACATCCATCAAATTTCTCCAAACAGCTCACGCAGCATAAATCAAGTGCCGTAGCCAACTGATTGTATTGCCAATATTTACCTCAATATCTCCTGCTGTATATTTTCCCTGACAAAACTGAGGTCACACACAACTTATGTTGCATGAGCTGAAGAAATTTCATGCACATTTTATGCTGCTTGGAGCTTCAAAAAGATTAATTGCAACAGTCTGGGAGAAAGCTGAAGTGGAATTTTTGTGGCAAACTCTGTGCTTGGTGGCCTGTGGAGTTAAATTAAGTTTGGCCTGATGTGCTGTTGTTAAGAACTATCCCTTCAAAGTTTTCTGCACCTTTGTAATATGAGGTAAAAGCAGACGGTTACTGAGACAATTTATGATACATTTGTCACTTCTTGTGCCACAGTTTCCAGTTGCTCTCAGACAGATTCCCCTAGATGGACACTTTTATCTGAAGCCCCTAACCCTAGTACCATGGGTGCATATACTGTACCTTTTAAGCATGGGTGGCACCAGTGGAGATTGAACGCCAAACCCTGACAACATTACTGCTCTTCTCAGCTAACTGAGCTACAGCAAAATCGATGTACAGTCTACTAAGGCTATAGCCAGAGAGCCATTAATCACATGTTGATATCAAATGTGTAGGTGATGATCTTGCAACAATCTGAGACACTGCTGATGGAGACCTTTGTCATTGGCTTACATTTTAATATGTGATACCAGGAAACTAATAATATTAAGTCCCCTTCCAGTCAAAAATGTGTTTTGCTTATTGTTACTGCAGATGTTTGAGCTTCACTGTGCAGTTTGACACCAGAAGGCTGTTTTCACATTCATCTACTGAAGGGGGAAACTTTCTCTGTGCTCTCCTTAAATCTGAGTTTAAGGTGTGTGCCTATGAGCATGATTTGTGACATCACAACTAGTTTTGAGCCAATTGTGTCAATAAAAGTGTGACGTGGAAACATGAAGCCTCCACTGCACGTACACCGAGAACGGACTTTTCAGTGAAGTAGGAGAAGTCTCGTGTCCAGCAGTTCAACCATTGAAATGTAAAATATTTGCATATTCATACAGTCTGGATTTTTCAGTGAAGGAGAAAGAGTAGATGTCATTTTGAAGATTTAAAGGTGCAGTGTGTAGAATTTAGCGGCATCTAGCAGAACAGACTTGGCAGAAATGGAATATAATATTTATATCTGTGTTTTAATTAGTGTATAATCAAATGAAAATAAGAATCGTTGTGTTTTTGTTACCTTAGAATGAGCCCTTTATATCTACATAGGGAGCAGGTCCTCTTCCACAGAGTGTTGCACCGCCATGTTTCTACAATAGCCCAGAACGGACAAACCAAACACTGGCTCTAGAGAGGGCCTTTTGCATTTTTTTGCGGCCACCGTACGTTCTCTTACACACTTGGAAGGGCAGGGGGAGGGGGAAGGGTATTCATTTGGTTGTAATCTGCAACCTCACCGCTAGATGCCACTAAATTTTACACACTGGACCTTTAACGCATTTATTAAACTTTTTCATGGAAAAACCATATTAGACACTTAAAACATGAGGACAGAGGATCTTTAATGTTGGCTCTGTTCCATTTAGGTGTCCCTGTAAGCTGTGAACCAGCATTCAGGGCCCTGATGTTATTTGTTCCACCCGATTTTTGACAAATCAAAACGTCCACAACGAGAAAGGTAGGCCCATAGGCTCATCAGCAAATGTGAGGTTTGTTGTTTTACATGTACTTGCAATCATTCACACTTTTTAATGTAGCATGACATGAAAACCATGAACCTTTTCCTACTCATGAACACATGCTACCCACGGCTCATGTATGCACATCTTCGGGACCTCACCATCTATCACCAGAAAAATCTATACTCATTCCTCACTCCAGTCTGTTCTTTACATTCAATCTCACACTGCAAAATATCACTGGCAAAGTGTCAACTAGGTGTGACTTACAGCTTCCAAACGGGTGTCAGAGAACAACAGGCTGTTCGCTGTTTCCTTCCCCCAACCATTTGTCTCCTGTTATTTATTTCATGTGCCTGAATTTTACAGCAACCAGCCCACGCTCAGAGACCAATTTGTGCTTGCAGTGGTAGTGGGAGAGAGGAAGTGACTTGCTAGACAGCATTTCCTTCAACCCGTCTCCCTGCCTTGACTGTGGCCTGCCTGAAAGAATACACAGGAACATCTGGAATATGATAGTCCCGTCACACAGCCACATCTGGAGCACAATAGCCCTTGCTCCGAAGTTTCAAAAACACAGTAGCGAGCTGAAAAGCCTCTTCGTTGTCCTGAGGCCACCTCTGTTTTCACAACATGGCATTAATGTGCTAATGGGGGGGTTCAATAATGTCTGAACCCAGGCGGAAACAAGCAGCAGCGGGTAGGAACATACTTGTCTTTCGGTGAGGTCGAGGTTGACAGCGATCTCGTAGCGCCTTAGTCTGGTTAGGTAGTTGTGGTGGGCAAACTCAGCCTCCAACTCTCGGATCTGCTCCTTGGTGAACGCCGTCCTCTCCTTCCTGGGCTTGCTGCTCACGTCTGACTTGTAATTCCCGTCCTGGGACTCTGAAACAAAACACAAGACAGGTTTTTGTTCCGTTCAGGGCAGATTCAGATTTAATAAAAATAACAATAAGGTGAATGTTAAGTGGCAGGTGCAAGTCAGGCAGGGGAAGAAAAGAGGCCAGGTAAGAGAAACAATGGGAGCTGGCAATCACTCTTTATTGTTCAGTCGTTGTTTATGAACACTTTAGGTGGCTGGAAGGACTCACGGGTGGCTACACATGTGTGTCAGACTGTGGCAGCTGTGCGGTTATAATAGGCTGGCTCTGATTCTGCCAACATGGGTTTAATTTGTATTACTCTTAAAGGAATCTGCTTCTACAATCTTATTTCTGAAATATGGAACAAAACAGCTTTGCAGGATACATAAAATATATTTTCTCTTTTTTGTACTTCAAAGCTTAAAGGCCTCTCCTCATTTGGTGGCATAATCTGCCAAAAAAAATTGCAGCTTTTCCTCCTTTGATTCAAAACGTCTTAGCAGATATAAAATGCCAGAATGCTAAATCACAAGAACATTTCTTAAAATTGGAAAATTGTAGTCAGAGGTTACCTGATAATATTCATGGAAAGCATTCTGCAGAAAAAAGTAGTTTTTGTGACTATTAAATGCAAGCATTTTGCCACAGATTAACATGTGTTATATGCAGTACATATGTGAAAAATACAAAATAAAAATCCCCAGAACGTGTTATCTCCACTTCAACCCGGAAAATACTTTTTGTTGTGGTATTTCCACAAAACTTTCCGAAGCAAACATGTATGGTTAATTTGCCCTCCAAAACTTTCCTATTGTGTGCAGCCTTTGTGGTTTCTCTGTTGGACATGCTTCAGTTGCACATTGCACTTGAAGGCAGCAGTGATTGCATGCTAATTCATCTGCGGTCCTGTTTTGTAGTGTGTGTTAATCCAGCAGGCCTGCGTCAAGCCACACTGTAAATAAATCCTGCAGCTCAGAGCCAGACTCACAAAGGGTGCGAAGCCTGAAGCCACGTCAGAGGAGAAACTATCTCTTCACTTACAGTAAGAGTCCCTCCAGAGGGACCCCTGTTGGCTCTGTTTTTTCTGTCAGAAAGAGGATCTTCCTTCTAATTAAGTGTATATTTTTTCAGAGCAAAATGACTCCCTTGAGAGGTTGAAGAGAAGATGAGGGGTAAACTGAAACTGCTCTACAAAAGTTATATTTGTATGGCACTTGCACAGTTTTCGAGCCAAGGACAAACAACACAGATATATAAACTGCAAGAAGTCCTGCACGAGTTTTATGAAATGAAACAGATCATTGCTTGACCCGCAGCCTGTGTCCGGCTCCCCCTTGACCTTGCCTTTCACTCCCTGTAATTTCAAACCGAGCGCTCCAAACAGTGTGTGGCTGATTGAAGCGGGCCTTCAGACGCATTTATCCACTCTCTCTCTGGTAAACACAGACATTGTGTAAAGAGAAATAAAAGAATAACACAGCCAGCTGCTTCAGACCAGCAGGCCTGGAGTTAAAACGAGCGTCAGGCTTTTATGACACAGCCACTACACCACAGCAATTAGGTCCCCGCTGTAACTTTCATCTCTCCACAAAAAAGGAGGAATAATATGAGAAAAATACACGCACCCAGACAGGGCACATCGTTTAGGGTTCCCAAGTGAACTGAACTCAGGTCAGGAGGGACCCTCTCAAAAATAATGTCTTCTTCTTTTCAAAAGCTGGAATGTTGATTTGCTGATTTTTTTTTTTTTTTTTTTTTTTGGTGACGGAAAAATGTGTGTTCGTTGTTTTCCCTCAGTGAAAGTTGTCATTTTTTCATTTTCCTTTGGTAAAATAATGTTACAGCAGCACACACAAGAATGAAGTCAATTGCACAAACACATCTGCAGTGTTTTTCTTAACCTTCTTCAAGGAAAAAGCGTCTGCCGGCGAGAGGCACCTCACTCTTCCTTTTTACAACACTGCCTCTACAAAATAAGACTTCATGCACCTTTTATTGTTCCACACAGAAAATCTAGTAACTTTTTAAAGAACGCCCACTCCCTTAACAGCGCTAGTCTATGTAAATATAACCCAGAAACTCAGCAAAGTGCACCAGCCGGCACAAAAACTCTCCAGCTTGCCCACAAAAAACGAACAGGTTCCCCAGAAACCAGACACCCGAAATACCGAGGACCTGGCTCATCTCATTAGCCGACCCTGCGGCCTTCCTTGAGGAAACAATCACAACCGAGTATTAGACACAGAAAGTCGAGATGCTTCATATTTGAGAGAAAGAGGTAAACCTAGCATGGAAATGAGCTCTCAGGTTTTGTTTTTGTTTCTGTATCTAAATTCAGGTTTCGTTCAAATTTCTGGTCCAGATGGTGAAACCTAATCAGGCGTCTATCTCATGCAACTGGCAGCGGTGTGATATTTAGACAGCTGATTGAGTCAGCAACCTAGTTAGCCCCAATAATCAGCGTGATTGGTGTTAGCATGGAGAGAATACACGGCACATGTAATGAGTATGCAGGGACTATTGTTACAGGGGAAGTGGGGTTTGGACGCCGGGGCTCAGTTTCCAAATGATTTGACAAAGGAGGAAAGGAAATAGGAGGTGGTTTGTTGAATTTGTGGATTAAATATATGATTGCAATGTGTTGCATGTGGATAACAGGACATTTAGCACAAACTGAACTGAAAATTAAGTCATCCAGGCTCTTGAAAAACTTGGTCATGTTACATAAATTTGGCATATTCCGTGTGGCAGCGCAAAACTATGACGTGAAATTTTACCTGCTGTTTCTAGTATTTGGTATAATAGCCTACATTATTACAAATACACGTTTCCAGTGGCGTTTCTCTGTCTATTAATTACAGTCAGTCATGTTATATTTTGCACACTTGAATTCTGTAAACTGAATGCGAACAGGCCACCTGTCAGAGGGAATAGACACTCTCTAAAGTGACCAGCAGCATCCTGAGCGAAAACTAATCACACGCGTGTAGGGGATACTCTGTGCATACAAAGAGGCCTTTAAAAGGCTGCAGGATCGGCGCTCAGGGCCCACAATCCTCAAATGGACACAGAGAACGGCCAGCACACTTTCCTTGGAAAACTTAGAACTCTCACTAATATCACGTTGCCTGCGAGAACTCCCGCGACCCGACCCCGGCAGTTTGTCATGCCGTGATTGATTATTGTGGTGACTGCAGGTTGGAAATGTTCTACAGGTCATCAGGGAGGTGTTACCTATTTGAGTACAGTCCTAAAAGAGGGATTTGTGTATAAATGCGCAAAGAAAGATGTTTTTATAAATCACAGTTTCAGTCTCATTTTTATCTATTATTGACAATATCCTGGTTATATAATTCAGGGGCTGTGCGCCTATTTAGGGAAAATGTAAAGCTTTACATAAAGCAGAGTAATCCACATTATCTTAAAAAAACTTTACAATGCTCACTAATTGTAAAAGGTCAGGACTCCTGCAGCCGCTTTAAGGTGCTGTGTCACAAATTTTCCAAAATCAAATTTTTTCTTACAACAAAAAAAGTGTCTTTTAAGGTCACAGCGCTCGTACAGGTCACTGCACAGAACAACAGTCTGTCTGTTAATTATGTATATATGAATATAAATCTGTTTGATGAATCTGTCTGACTGGTATTTTAAGTACTTTAGAGCAACATGTAATAATTCCATTTTTATTTGGGATTTAAAATATTTTTTAAAAAGAACAATAAAATATTCTACTTATCTGTTGAGCTTTCACGTTGAATTAAATAAGATAAATTAATATTGCATTCTTTGAAATGTACATCTGCAGTCAGTGCGTTTGAACTGAGCACTGATAACATCACACACGACTCACTGAGTGCTTCTATTTCATTCATTTTATTTCATCAAAGTTGACTGTAATTTCTTTTGACTACAATATTGAGACAAATCCTCAAATCGCTGCTTGCAGCCTGAAAAGCCTCAACATCTGACGGGGTGTTTAGTGTGGCGCACGGCACTGGTGTAGTCATTTACAGTCCATGACATTAATTTTTTACTGTGTGCCTTATTTTCTGCCCTCTGAAGAGCGTCGCAACAAACCAGATGTGAGTTTTAAACAAAACATGCTAGTAGTCAGATGTGCCCACAGAGTTATGATGTGGCCTTTGCTCCACGCTTCAGTCTGCCTACTGCAACAGCCTCGCTGCACGTCAGCCGACACCTACAAAGTGCTTTCCTGACAGTTTTTTGTTTTTCTATCAGAGCTGCAAAAATATAAAAAAGCAGTTACGTGCTGCTGAAATATTTAAAATGACAAGTACAGATGCTTTTGTTATTCTTGAGCTCTGCTTGAAATTTCTTATAATGCTGATATTCATGTGATGATGTTTATCTAACAAAAAGAAACTGACATGCTGGCAATGTTTCCAAAGGCTTTTACATGAAGTCTTTGGTTGTACAATGTGTCAAAAACAGCTTATTTATTCATAATAGTAGAAAATCTGAGGAGTGAAATCTCTGCTATTAGGGTTGTTTCTCTCTTAAAAAACTGATGGAAAGAAACTCTGATTTCTTTGCTCCTCTTACCTGAACTGTCACTTTTCCTCTTGCTGTTCCTCTTCTCAGCCTCAGCAGGTGACAGAGTCTGTCTGCCAAAGTCTGCAGGCACACAGGAGGCCCCTGTAGGGGTGCTGCCGCTGACCAGACTGGGGGTGCTGGCACACATACTGGGCCCACCAGGGTGGCCCAGATCTGGGGGTGTGGGCCCGCTGTCGTGGGATGAGTGGGAGTGCGGGTGGCAGAGGTTGTGGCGCGTGCTGCCAGGTGATGGCATCTGTGGGATATGCCAAGCTGCATGGTGCTGAGGCGGGTGGTGATGCTGCTGGGAGGGCAGGTGGCCGCGGTGGGGGTGGTGGTGGTGCTGCCCGGAGAACACGCCGTCATCGGCCGGGTAGCTGGAGATGATACAGGGCGAGGGTGAGGAAGTGGAGGAGGAGGAGGATGAAGAGGCCAGGTCAGGGTAGGAGACGTGGTCCGAGCGTCCGTGCAGAGTCAGGGGAGACTGGGTGAAGGCGGGATGCAGGGCCTGTGCCGGGGCGTGAGGGCTCCGCAGGCAGCCGAACAGTGTGTGATCCATTTCGTGCAAACACACACGGCCCTCCAGGAAAGGTGAGAAGGGCAAGTAAAGAGGGTAAAGTTACTAAATCAACCAAAAACAAAAAGATCACAAGCACATATCCAAGATGCTTCTCTCTTTTTCCCGTGACTATCCCAAAACTTTTTCCTTCAGTTAAAAAAATTCAAATAGTCAGAGAAAAGTAAAGTGTGTTTTGAAATTGGTGTCCTGTGGTAATCCGGAGCATGCGGCCAGTTGCCAGGCTGTACAGGATAAACAGTTAGCCCAGGATATGCTGCAGCAGAGCCTCTCAGATGTCAGGAGGAACAGGGGACTGGAGCTCGAGGCTGGGAGCAGAAGGAGGTTCCTAGGAACTGCAGAACGAGGGGAGCCGGTGGAGGGGATGTTATAAATAGGGTGTAACGTGAGAGGGAGGCTGGGTCACAGACTGCATACGCGCCACTGACCACATACATATGATCACCCTCCAAAAAGCACAGCACAATAAATCTGTACTATTAAAATGGCTGAGCCTCAGGAAAGAAGGCAATTTATTTTGGACCTGACCTCCGGTGGCCATCTTTTTTTCCTCCGAGAAAACAGCCTTAATGGTTCATGGGTGGGGCTGTCGGGGTGGGAGGGGGGGGTGGGGGTAGGGGCGTGAGGGGAGGTGAGGAAGAGTGTGGAGCGATAGGGGGAGAGGAGTCAGAGGTTAACTCAGCGTGTCACCCTGTCTTTGTCAGTTTTGACCCCTTTAAATACTGTTAGTCTTATGGAAGTAAGCAGGGATGCTTTTTGCTTCCAATTGAGTTCTGATGGTTTTCTTTTGCTCACGATGTGTCACAGATATACTGAGATGTTAAGAGCTCTAGTTACTCCTCACACTCTCCACTATGCTTTAAAAATAATTTCAACAGTTTTATTCCAAAACAATCATTTGAAATTAAAAAACATTTATTGCTGTGCAAGAGGATCCGGTCTTAAATAAGGGTTAATATTTTAAACATTTTGTCATCCAAGTAAGTCCTACCCTTTAAAAACAGCCACAGTTAATTTAGTGCAACCAACCATTTTTCTGAGAGTGTTAATCTCACTTTGTAATGAAACACATCATCAAACCGATGAACACATTAATACTGATAAAAGTTTGACCTTTGATATGAGGTCATGAAGTTGAAATTACAGCTTTTATTTCAAAACTGTGGCCCAAATAACAAATTTGCTGACTTTAAAATTACAATGAATTACTGTAGACATAATAAAAACATTTTTAGATTGTCAACACAATTTTCTTTTTTTAAAACCCAAACCTGTGACAATTTTTATCAGTGATGAAAAATAATGGAAAATAATATCCGTAGCATTTAGAGTCGACAGTGACCAGAAATAAATCCTGAAAAATGGTTTATGAGCTGAGCTTATATAAGATTATAAAATATAAATATATAATATTTCAACCACCTCCAACTTCAAAATCAAACATCAATCAACATCAAACACTCCAGCCATCAGTTTCTCACTAAATCAGTTTGGAAATAAAAGTATCATTTTCTAGAAGTGAAGTTGGAATAAAAGCCAATAATCTGCCGGGAGTGAACGAAAGACGCTTTCACAGGCTTTGTTTTATTCCACAGAAGCTTCTTAACAAAAAATTTCTAAAAAAAAGAGGCAATACTATTCAGATAAAAACAGATTAAAGACATGAATTACCCTATAATATTAATATATGGCATAAATTACAAGAGTATACAGTGCAGATTAAAATCAAATATTACCTAAAACAAATTTCAAACTGAAAGCTGTCGGAGAGTTTTCTGGGCGCAGACACATTTTACAGACGGACAGTCACAATAACTTCACTCTCCGGGGGATCCGGGTGGACGACACAGGCTGTGCCACAGGCGCTGTGGGCCGCCTGGGAAAGGAAATTAATTCCTCTTTGAGAGAAAATTACTTTAACAGATAGCATGGCTGAGGCAGGCTGTAACTTTGCCGCTGTCGCTCCCCTTCCCCCCCCCCAGTCCCACCAAAGCCTCCGAAGGCAGCAGAGGCAGCGCAGCAGAGGAAAGGCACCTTAGGTGAGTGAGTGTCAAACTCTTCTACTGTTTACCTTACAAATTAAGGCTATTAGCAGGTTAGCCCAGGCTATATATTTGCTCTGGGCCTTGAGCAGGTATTAATGCACACGTGTTTCCAATCCTGTCACTGTTCTCTCTGCAGTGATGGCCTGTGGCATGGGTGTTTTCAGTCAGTTCTAGCCTTTGCCCCTCGTGGGCTGTGAGGCAAAATCTCCCACTGTGTGAATATAAGTGTGTGTGAAATCACATGTCGGGCCAATACTTTACTTTAACTGTGAAAATATGAAGTATTAAACAGGAATGTTGTCCACTTTAGATTGGATTTGAGTTCCACATAACATCCATCAATTACATTTTATTTTCTTTACACATTTTCTTTAGTTCATTGTAAATTATTTTTTCTTTTTGTTCATGTATCTTTGTCTACCACTGAATACATGTGGTGCCTTTAAGAGCTGCTAACCCTAAATAAATGTCATTAGTCTGGCTTCAGTGAAGAGTTTTAGTGTCCCATGATGGTGTAAATGCTGTTTCAGGTGCTTTTCCAATCTGAATTGAATAAAAATCCAATTGGAAACTTTTTATTTGGGCATGAAAATGACCCCATTTAAAGGTATTGTGAGTATTATGGCACAAACCATCAATCATATCAATCTAAAACTACCTGTATGGGCCTCCAAAAGCACATATTGGTCAAACTCTACTATGTGGTGACATGTGAAGTGAAGAGGAGAATAAAAAGAGGTGAACAGGTTCTAAAGATGAGTTTCTTATTTTTCCTTGTGAGTCAGTGGAGAGGAGAGGCTGCTGCTGTCGATGTGTTTCTGATGATCGTGTCGGGGTGGCGAGGTCGGGGGCGGCACGATTTCTCCACAGTAGACAGAAACTGAAGGTAGACCTGCTGCTCAACCTGTGGCTGTCAGTCACTAAGGCAGGAAGGATTACAGCAAACACAGCTCAGTGCCACTGTCACCAAAACAAACATGCAACCACCACTTTAGTGCTTTTCTTACATGAATTTAAAGTTAACATGGTCATTTAATGTATAGTTTGGGTTTGGATTTCTTTGGAAAATAAGTAACCATTGTCTTTTTGCAGAAATGTAATACACAGTGAGGCTCTGGCTTTGGCAGAGGTTCATCAAAAGATAATATGGAATGGAAATGTGTCCCAGGAGTCCCAAAAAAAAAAAAAAAAAAAAAAAAAGTTAAAATTAGAACCAGTGACAAGACTGTATATGAACAAAACCTGCATTCTTTTAATCCATCTTAAGTAAAAAGCAATAATGACAACAATTATTTACATCTTCAATAGCAGAACTCAGTTTTTCATACTTTTACATCTGTATGAAACAGTAATATGATAAAATGTAATCCTTTTAGCTGTTTTCATTGCCAATCACTGCAGCTACTTTCCTAAATTTAACAGCCCCGGATGTGTAATACGCTTTACTGAGAGAGCTTTGATGCAGCTCTCGGCTTCAGCATTTAAAAAGGCCCAGCGTGTGTGTAATCATTATTGGACATTTTCCTTTTTTCTTGAAATTCTCCGGCTAATATGGAAACATTTCAGAGTGTATAACATTCACTGAGTCTCTCTTGATATATAAAGCATGTTGCCCAGTACAGTACGATTAGAATTGATGTGTTTTGTACCAGCGTTAAACCTAATATATCCAAAATTAGAAAGTTGGCATGAAAACAAATGTCATACTGGTAAATAAACGGAAACCTGCAGGATTTGGGCCTTCAGTAAAAACAAGAGAGCAGAAATTTCTTTTGTCACAAGTTTGGATTTAATGGAAACGTTTGGCTCTCCTCAGATATGAGATTTCCAATTTTATGAAAAAACCTGATGTCTGCCTTTATAAAACAATTGGTGATATGAAAGTTATAATTATTAAGTTACACAGAATATCATCTAAAGATCTTTGCCTCCAAGTAGGTTATGTGTTTAAATGTCTGTGTTTCTTTTTTCTAAAATAGAAATAATGGTTCAGGATAAACTGTTTAAATGTTCACCAGCAAAATTGCATTTGGGCCTAAAAGTGACATTTTAAAATTTGGCCAAACTCATTAATTAAAATCAACTTTCTCAAATTAGGATTCTTAATAACAGTAATATATATATATATATATATATATATATATATAGATAAATAGATATAGATATAGATGTAAATATCAGCTACAGAGAGAGTGTGCATGATTGCTCGGTTTGATCCTGCAACTAATAAAAGAACAGAGACAGTGACACGGCATCCGCGTTGATATGAACATCTGTGGGCAGCGTGGAAACTGTTGTCGCTGCTTGTTTCCTCTCAAACCTCAGCCGCAGATTTACAGCAGTTGTCAGAAATATTGTCCATACAGGCGATAGCAGGATGTCAGTGATATATGACAGTGTGTGTGACAGTAAATGTTGTCTCAGTTTGCAGCTTGATTACATGAAGAGAACAGCAGCCTTCTGAGGGAGTGACGGCATGGGAGCATAAAGGAAAATGTTGACAGCTTTGAATGCATTTTGTTATTTTCTAACTCATTTCATGTAGCTTGAGATAGATAAAACCATTCATGCATTTAACTTTTTTGCAGTTTGCATAAGACTAAATTATATCCTATGATTATGATAATTAAAAATCAATTGTTTCATTCTTCAAATGTTTGTATTTAAAATGTTTATTGGAATAAAATCCTTAATTTATCAGACACTGGTTGTATATTATATTCCCTTTATTCAGTGAATTGTTCAAGAATAAATAATGAACATAAATAGTTTTAAATTTAATGTTGAACACTGCTGTGAGGAAAACCTTGCAGTCCCAAATTGTGTTAAATTAAAATATCATCTGGCTCCCTTATGGAGCCAGAAAAATCAGTGACCATTTCTACCAACGAAACCTGAAAACAGGTTGATTTATTTGCTAAAAAGTTGATATTTCGGAGATATAAAAGCTCTCATCTGACATTGATGATATCTTTGTGATTTCCCGCTCTAATGGAGTCATTTAACACACTTGCTCCTCTTAGGTGGCCATTTTCTGTGTCTATAATGGCCGCGGACAGCCGGGGTGAGATCATCATCTATAATGGGGGCGGTTGGAGCTGCCTGGTGTGATGGTTCCCCTCCGCCTCCAGCTTGAAGGCACTGGAGCCTGAGTAGACATGTGTGATGCTGTGCAGGGCCCCGCACCGAGTCAGACCACACCTCAAACAACCCAGGGTCGCCACACTAAAACCTCCATTTAAATCTGGACCCGGTACAAGACCAAAAGCGGCACCGGCTCCAGCCAGCCAGGCAGCCATGCACATTACCCTGCAGTGCTAAGCCTGTTTCCTCCCAGACTAAATTTGTAAAAGCCCTCCTTCATTTCACCCCCTTCACACTCCTCGCCATCTTCAAGCACCTTCGAGTAGGAATGGGTGCCAGGCAGGGGAACGACTCCAGACTTCTCAATCTCTGAACGGGGCCATTAGTGCTTTTATTTGGTCGGTTGGATCGCCTGCCCGCTCACCAAACCCACCCGCACGCTAAACTTCCTGCTCCAGAGCGAGAGTTGTTTCGGACGCCCACATGTCGCAGGCTTAGTCCAATGGTTGTGGAGAAGCTCTGGCCATATTGCATCATTCCAACGTCCCTATGATGGTCCAGCTTCAACATACTGTTCCAATAAGGCAAATCATTCAGAGGAGTGAAGTCAACCTTTTATGATTTAACGGCTTCCTTCTCTCTTTAGGTTCCTGGGGATTTCTGGAAGATTCCCAGAGTATTTGTTCCGTTGGGTTACTGTACGACGGACCGGCCTGTTTTCTGACTAATGTTAAGTCAGTGTGTTGGGGCTGGTGAATCTCATTAACACTTAATTCAGACTTCAGTTTGATTTTTACACGGCAGCGTCATGCAGTGTTTGATTTCAGCTCGAGCTTCATCCAAACAGATCTCAACGGTAAATCCAATTTCAAACCTGCTGATAATTCCCAGAAAGTACAGGTGTGCTTTATGAGTTGTCATGTAGTAACCACGGAGACCATTGGCAAAATGTCTTGTTTACACCTGTTGGGTATTCTGCAGATCTTTTCAGTAAATCCCTGTATTGTTTGTTAATATGTAAGGCCAAAATCAGGGTTTTATTTACAGTCCTTACACACCTACAGTTCACCTTCACAGGTGTTTTCACTTATTTTGCCTGATTAGACCATTTAAAAAGACTGTCAGCGTGACTGTGCCTGATTGACACTTCCCTCACTTTCCTGGTAGCTTTGTTGCAACTGTTAAGGCGAGACACATTACACCCTTATCATTCTTAGTAGCATGTTGAGTTTGATGACCTCATAGCTTCACCCAATTTCCACCTGAGCAGATGTCGAATCAAATAACTGAAAACACCTGTGTGGGTTTACAGGACATTTAACTAATATTAGCCAGACGGTGTCGCCTACTTCTGATTTAATGGAGGTTTTTTCGTGACCACACCTACTACCACTACTATTAATAGTTCTTTAATACTAAAAATAATTATTGTTATTCCACTTAAATGTTTTGTTTGTGATTTGACTTTTAGTGCTATTTGGGGAAAATCTTCATAGGCCCACCTACTTTTTTCTGTCCTGCAGTTTTTGTTTGGTATTTTTGTTATTTTTTTCTCTGTGCAAATGAACAATACAGACAAAAAGCAAGGTTGACACAAAACTGAAAAATGAAAATCCTCACTATACACCTTATTTTCAACCAAAGCAAACATGACTCCACAACCTTTCTAATTTGATTTTCCCAGCAGAAGTCACTCAGGTTTACTGAGATGCTGCTGCTGATGATGATTAACAGAATTCAGGGAAAATTTCATTTTCCATAATTTTTATTTTTTATTAGAGCTACAGGTTTTTGTATGTTCCCCTTGCCACTTCATTGGTCTGTCTTAATCTTTGGTTTCTTCCCATGTGTGTAATTTTTCTTGCTTTCTTTAGAGTAGAATTTCTGCCCTGTGATTGATTGATTTGATCTTGTTAAGCTTGCTTCTTGTGAAGGTCTTGGAGGTGCTTTGTGATGAATGGTTGTGGAAATAACATGTCATGTCACCATGCAAATACAGCTGTAGACTGTAATGATGGTCTAAATGCTATTTGAGAGGCTTTTCCACCATGACAAGCACAAACTCAAAAATAGCCAACCTTTTTTGGACAAGCAATTGGAAAAATTTAACAGCATCATAAGTATTGGCACACTCCGTCAATGATTTTAATCTAAAAATATTGACACAAGATGCTTTCTTTTCTAGGCCGATGAGAATAAAATCGTGGTATCTGTGAAGCTTTCAAAGTATTGAATACTTCCACACAGTAACGTCTACCAGCACGGGCATCAACCTTGTGGCTACAGTATATCAGTTGGAATTTACTGTCTACATCTTTCTGTTAATACAAATTAAGTCATTTACACTACACAGCATAACTCACCAACATGTTCCTGTGTTGTCTGTACACACAGGTGTTTCTTGTATAACTGGGTGATTTTGTGGGTTTTTCTGAAGTTGCAGCAGACACAGGGGCTTCACAGTGATTAATCCTTGCTGCTGTTGCAGCTCTCCACTCTGTGACCTGAAAACGCAAACGTGCCGCAGCCTCACAGGAGGTGCAGTGTGCAGCAGGAGAATAGGGACCTCTACTGGTGGATGATGACAGGTGTGTGTGTGTGTGTGTGTGTGTGTGTGTGTGTGGGTGTGTGTGTGTAAATATTGATCCCCACTGATGCAGCATTGACTAATGTTTTAATGTGCTGCAGCATTACGATGGTTTCATGTTCAAACATGTAGATGCAAAGAAAAATATATACAGGTGGTTGGTGGTCATTCAATATAAATTCACATTTTCTCATTTTCTGCAAAAATGCTTCTTTCTTAAGTTGAAAATCAGAATAAATCTGATGAAACATGATGCTCATGAAGCAAAATTTATGTAAATATATCAAACAAGGGGCAGAAGTAATAGAAATATATCAATATTTTTCTGTTGTCAGACAATCTGTTTTGTCTTAGTTGACTGACACTTCAGTTTTGGCATGATCCAAAAGGTTTGGATAAGATTTCGCTCAGTGGTTTGATAAATGTACTCATTTAAGATGCAAAAGATTATTCTCTGATCTTCTAACGGCCACAAGTTTACTGTGTGTCAGTTGGTTGTAAATATTTTATCAATTGTTGACTTGTTCAAGAATTCACAGCAGTAAATTCACAGCAGTCAAGTTGTCTTTTTGTTTTGGCCCTGCCTACTAAAGGAGCCCTGTGTCAAACTCTGTGTTTAAGACTGAAATGATTTTCATTAATCTTGTGTTTACATGGCACATATTCCTAAAATAATATAAACTAATTAACACTCAGAAAACATTGTATGAAGTATTGTGTAATGGTATTTTTCTGGATGTTGGCACAAATAATGAAACTGACATGTATAGTTTTTACAATTCACTGTAGATTTTTGGCCTGGGTCCCAATCAGCTTATTGTGGCCACAGGAGGATGTCTCCAAAAGTAGAGCCACACGGTATGTGCATGTAGAGACACAATGCATTAGGTACTTTAATAATTATGTGGATTCCCACATATATCTTAAAATAATTATCAGATCTGATAGACAAGTTCCTGCACAGTCGTCATACTATCATTTTGTGCTTTTGTGTCACTCTTTTATTTTTTGCACCACTGGCAGCATTCTTCCCTGTTCTGGTTAAGCTCAGATTCCTTGTTCCCCTCAGTTTACATCACGGATTGTTTTCTACTGAGGACATGTTTAAAATTCAGAAATGTTTGCTTGACATTTATCTGCCTGCAAATAAATAGCGTGTCTCCCCAGCAGCTCATGGAGTCAAGGGTTATTGCTGCTCGGTGTCAGTCAGATTTAGCTCTTGCCCAATAGAAACCCGGTGACCTCTGCATATTTTTCACTCAGCGGGGTCATCGGCTGCGCCTCCGGGGAGCCGTTCTGCTCTCCGTCTCCTCTCACGCTGGGAAGTGGAGTTCCCAAGCATTTCCCCCAACTGTGGTCCAGAACAATCCCATGTCGTCGCCCAATCAGGAGACTGGAGAGACTGGTTTTAGCCGCCCGCTCTGTGTGGACATGACGCATGGACAGGACAATAGGAGGATACAGAGGCATGCGGTATGGGTGCAAAACCTCCCTTCATCATGACGACAGGGTGAGATAGGTTGATATACAGTATAGTGTTGATTTCCTGAATTTTATGTTGTGACACCTTAGGCCAGCTGAGGCCCTCTCTGTTTTGCCTCATTAAAAATGAGGACTCATACTGCATAAAAGAAAACCAAATATGGAGCTTCAGCCTTGATAATATATAAAATGTGTTGCCTGTGGATCAGATCCACAGAGAGTCACGCTATAAACTGACCAGAGCCCAGCTTTTCTGTTGCCTGTGTCGTGACATCTGTTGAAATCATAGCCCCGTTTTCAGCAGGACCCTGTCCCGTCCTGTTTGCAGTTGCCAGGGCAACGGGGCAGTGCGCAGGAGGCAGCGCAGGGTTTGGTCCAAGCTCACTGGGACTGAAGAGGAGGCGGCGGTTTGGACGGGATGGACTGCATTCAGTTCCAGGGCTTTCCAGAACCTCCCAGGGGCTTCATTAAAACAAAAGGAGGAGGAGGAGGAGGAGGTGGGACTTCCTGTTGGAATGTTACAGACCAACCATGACCCCATAGGAACAGCAACACTCCATGTGGACAGAAGGTCTACAGTCATACTATAGTAATAGCATGAGTATCCATTACAGAGGTTCTCCATCATGCAGCAGAGCTGTTACAGCCTGTGTCGTCTATTCTGAGCAACTTGCTGCAACACAAACCTGCTGTCAAAAGGCCGGTTGGCAGATCATCTTCTATTACAGTAATCTGTGATGTCTACTGGTGACCAGCAGGACATGCAACAACTGTGTTTTATGGCATAGTTGGACTGAAGTCTGCTTCCCATCCACGTGTAACAGGGTGAGATTCATTTGCTTCTGTTTGCTTCTTCGCGTTGTGCAGTTCAATTGCAAGGCTCTCCAATGTCTGGAATTATCTTGTTTTATAACGGTGAAATAATACAAACAGAAGAGAAGGAGAGATGCTGCCTGGTTGCAGCGAGTGTAAGGACAGTGACAGAGTTTACGAATGTCACTGTACTGTCACTGTAAATGTTTGATTAGAAGCTGTATAATTTGCGACTTTGTGGACTGTTGTCATTAGCATGCTAGCCATGCTAACTCTGACAGTTCACAGTTCACTTCACTGTGGAACCAAACCCCTCCCATTCTGTCCCAGTCATTTCCTGTATTTGATGCATCATCGCATTTTCACAGCAGCGAGTACAGCCGTGTTCAGACCGACAGTAGCTCTGCGGGAAACTCATTCATTTCAATGATAAATGTAGGGGCTCCAGTGCAGAGTGCTCCTTTAAAAAAAAGTTGAATCTAAATCAACTTTTGCTGCAATGCAATGCAACGTCAGCTTGCAATGCACAGCTTTGGCCAGTCAAATACATGTAAGCACACACTTCTTTACTTTGTAATATAAATTCTACTGCTCACCTTGCGATTGTGGAGACAGAGTGTAAAATGATTGCACTGTGATGACATGAAATCCTGTTTCATAGTATTATAAACTGCTGTAGAGTGTTTTGACATGTGACAAACCTTCAGATTCATGGATCTATTACTAAAAGTGGTCTCTTGGATCCTATTTCATCCTCTCACTGCACCTGAGGCAACACACCCCCACCAACACAGTCCGTTGTGTTTTTTAACTTGAACAGACGCCCAACTGAAAAGTCTGACAAAAATGATATATCAACATGTAGCACAGCAATAATAACACTGCTTTGTTGCTTTTATTTGGCGTGAGAACGTGTTTTGGTTTTAGTCGTTGAATGATGAAGACCTTACACACCAAACACAAAGACTTTTTTTTTACAAGTTAGGGTATCAAAATGTAGTTTCACTCCTTCAGTGCTGCACCCAGGTATTCTCCAGTTTAGCAGCTAAATACTCCACTTTGTCTAGCCCAGCACCACCTACTGTTTGGTACTGCGCCATCAGCGTACTGTGGGTTTATCACAGCTGCCTGCTGCTGCTGGAAGCAAGGTTGATGAGAGCGGTGAGACTGAACCATAACAGCAAAGTTGTGAGCCAGAAAACCAAAACAATGCGCTCTGTAGAGCTGAAGGGAACAGAATCATGTAATAATCCTCTGTAGTTTTTTCACTATGAGCAACACCTTTCATATTACAATTTTACTTTAAGTTTGATTTTCAGTGTGGCATCTTTATGTCAGCTGAACATTTCAGCTGCTTGTGAACATCCATAAACACAGGATAGATCACTATGACATTGATATCTGTATCAATGCATCTGTATCCTAATTTTTTTCTGCAGTCTACAGTTGCAACACTGGTTGCAATATCCTTCACTATTGAGCATGACAAATGGATAATGAGTAGCTTGCGAGGGTGGGGGAGGATTGGAAAGCATCTTGATACTGCTTTTTTCCAAAACAGTACGAGCCAGAGAGTGAGTTCTGTGAGCCAGAATTATCAACACGGAAAAAGTACCCTTGAGTCATTGGTGATGATAAACAACCTGCAGATATTTTGCAGTCATTTTGTGACAGAAAATGTTACCTACTGCTGCTATAAGAAGCACATACAGAGACCAAACTGTGGGGACAAATGTAGGACAAATACACAAAAGCTGAACTGAATTCGGGAGTGACGGCCCTGTGTGATGTCCAAGGACAGCAGAGACAACAGAGAGAAGGTTAAAGATACAAGCGGTGAAAAGAAGAGGCGAGACAGAAATTGAGGGAAGAAGAGAGCAGCACCTGGTGTTTGACAGTTGCATTAGTGCAGTTTATCATCCAGCAGGAAACAATAGGGTTGTTGTCAGTCTGGAGCAACAGACTCACACAGGAACGAGTAAGTGGGAAGACTGCCACTTGGACCAGAGATAGTTTTCCATAAAACTGATTTACATTTCCATTTTTAGGCATTTAAGCCGGGCTCAGGCTACAGGAGTTTTAAAATCCTAACCGATTTTGAAATCGGGTTGCATCACGCACATAAGGAGAAACTTTACAGATGTTCTTTCTAATCTCAAACATGCACACACTACAAGATTTGAAAATAATGGCACATCACACACTACAGGATATTATTAAGATTATTGTGCCAGAGGAATGCACCACCTCTCGTGATCTCACGGGGAAGCAGATGTAAACGGAAAATGAAAACTGAAAAAACAAAAGCAGAAGGCTGAATAAGTCTGGATGAAAAAATGGTTGGGGAGATGTGGTCAACAAGGGTTGTCTCTGCAGGTGAGATTTTATCCGTCAGTTTTAATATCTGTCAACAGTCGTATGCTAGCTAACGGTAGCATCAAGGGCTAGAAAGTTTACCGTTGCTTGGCAACACCGGCTAACGTCCTCTCTTTCTCTTCCATCTCCTTGTAGATTT
Organism: Scomberomorus guttatus; assembly: GCA_038419695.1. Lineage (NCBI taxonomy): Eukaryota > Metazoa > Chordata > Actinopteri > Scombriformes > Scombridae > Scomberomorus > Scomberomorus guttatus. The sequence goes on from CM076448.1 coordinate 30,118,181, forward strand.
GTCTCTCTCATTGGCTTTTGTGGTCTCGCTCAGAAAGTAGTAACATAATCATCCAGATTTTATCTCCTAAATATCAAACATGTTTGAAATTATCGTACCGGCTGAAGGTCCCAGACCAGATTTCTCCTTCGATTGTCGGGGTGAATCAGGGATAAATCGGCCCAAAACTCCTGTAGTCAGAGCCTGGCTTTAGATGACTCTCTTGGCCTGTGCAACCTAGAGTGTGGCGGGTGTAACAAGAAAAATAAAAAGCAGAGATAAATAGACAAGTAACTGAGAGAATTGACAGAAAAAAACAAGTAAGAGGTAAAAAAAGAAAATACTGCAGAAGGAATCATACAGATGTCATCATAACACTCAGGATACAGAAATTTAGCTGTTAACGTGTCAGATTACACCACATATATAATCATTTTGTGAAATTATTCTCTCAAATGCATTAATCCTGAGCGATACAGATACAGAGTAAAATACTGTATCTTCCTGTTATTTGATTATGATTCATGAGCACGTAAACTGGATAGGAACAAAAAGACGAGACATTATTACTTTCCTGTTTTTGTAAAATCACTTTTTTAAATAAAATATTACACCCTTAATTAAGCAAAGAGTTCAGAGATGTGGAATTAAAACTTGTGAATGACAAGCTGTGATGTTGGCTTTATTAGCAATGTTCTGCGAGCTGAATAAATAAACTCTGAATAAATAAACTCAGGTTTCTATTTCATTTTGTGCTTTTTTGCTGAATATTTCACAGCTATTTGCCAAGTAGACAAACAACAGCTGCAGCTGTTTATTTTTACTGTCCATCAACCAAAGAACTTTCTGGGCAATTTGTCCAAAACTCCACCATGTTGTACAAACAATAAATAATTAAAATGAAAATACAGAGAGGAGTTATTTATTACATGTTGGTGCACTTACAAAAAGGTGACGTGGCCTCAGAAACACTGATATAGATGTAATAGTTTACACAAAGTTTCATCTTATGAAAACACTTTTCTATGTTACGTTGAAAATATGTTAATACATTGTCAATAAAAGGTGTCACATGAAACATTTTCTATACCTATTTATTATTATTAAATACATTGTAAATACCTTGGTATTATAAGGTTCTATTGAACACACATGTTAGAATTTTTTTGTTTTTTTGTTTTTTTTTTTGTTGCTTTTGAACATGGATTTGTCCCCTTACATGTGTCTTTCATTTTACTGGAACGAATAAACATTTCAAAAAGCTTTTCAGTCCACTCTGAATTTGATATGGTACATCATAACATGTACATACAGTTTAAGACTGACAGGTTGATGGATGTGAAACCTTTTTCCTGTCTTGGCCGGTCCCTACTGACTTTTATTATTGACAGTCCCGACCCATTTTAAAACTTTTCACTCCCAGTCCTGTTAAATTTTGCATAATTCCTCCCAATTTGGGTGAAACAGAGGTTCTAAGTCTAAAAGCTAAAAAGTCTGGTACTGTACAGTATAAGAACCATTTTTAAATGTTTAAGGCTTGTGGCCTCTGCATTACACATCCCATTGGACTTGTCATAGTAGGAAAAGCACAGGTGTTACTAATAACATTAATGATGACTCTTCTATTCAAGTATCCAAATAAACCATGACAGTGTGACAGCATGCACAATAAGACCCTGAAACCGAAGCAGCTAAATGGAATTCAGCCAACTTTAATTTTATTTACATCTGTGCCTTTGTAGTGAAAAGGCTTTTTTTTTTTTGCTTTGTTGAGAAAAAATATTAACTCATTATAAGCCTGTGCTGAATCAGGTAGCATATAACATGACTGTAAGATCATATGCCTATCCCCAAATGTACAGTGCAGTAACAAGTCTCCCATCCCACAGGTATGACAAAATACCTTATTTTGTTTGGTTGTGCTGCAAACGCTGTTAGCATGTTTTTCGTGTTCTTTTATCCTTTTAATCATTAATCATTTTACCACTTAAAGGCTAATTCCAGTTCATTTAAAACTTGGGTCTTATTTTTGTAGATTTTGTCACCCTAAATATAGATAATATTTACTTACCAAGTTATTTTCTGAGATCCTAAGGAAGCAGCAACATTGCTAAAAGTCCAACGAAGTAAGAAACGTGCGGTCAGACGATCAGACAGGTTGTAAACAAACATCCAGGTTAGTTCAAGAAAAACAAGAAAAGGACAACATTAAAATGATTCCCGAAACTATCCGTTGTAAACATCCATCACAGTATATAGACCAACTTCCTGATTAACTTTGAATTACCGTACTTACCGTACCATACCTACCATTTTACAACATGTTTTGCTCCCAAATGTGGTTAAAGGTTCAATGTGTAAGAATGGGACAGAATTTTAGTTTAAAACATCCAAAAATTAAATAAAATTATCAACAGAATGTGAAGAAATAACAGTTTTGACATTATGCCAAAGACCTATATGTATTGTGATGCAGAGATATCTACTGAAGTTAGCACGCTAGCCAGCTAGCTTCGGCCCCATCTGGCCCGTACTGTCTCATAACACCACTTTATAACACAGGGACAGTAGTGAGTCGCTCTAGTGTCCAGTCTGCTCTCAGTACAACATGAGAGGAAGAAGAAGTAGCGCTGCCCAGAGCAACTGGCAGTAATGGTGAAGCCAGGCTGGAAGCTGTTGAAATTTTCACTGTAGGACTGTTAATATGTCACTTTATTGAGTTTTAATATTTTTTCAGACGACAAAGTAACCATGTAGATTCCCAATATGTGGTCAGTTTATCCAAATAATGCCTATTTGGAAAGTTGCACTGACGTTGTCGGAGCAGCTGGCTACTGCTGCAGACACTGGCAGGGGAGACATCAGCTGGTCATGTCAGCTGATCCTATGAACTGCACTATGCACTGCACCAGCTATGTAAAAGCTGGCCATTTGGCATCATAGCACATTGTAGTAAGCTGGATTGATATTGAAATATCATATCAATAAATTACTGTTGTAAAATGACATGCAATTAATGAAAAAATTATGCTTTATGGCTGAAAAACTGTTGTTTCACCATTAGTAAGTTCTGTGATATTTTATGATTTACACCTACCCCTGGGCCATGTGTAACTATTTAGTTGTTACTTAGAGTTATGTTGTAACCTATCCCTGTGGTGCAATCGCTTTCTGATCTGTGCAGCTCTTTTGTAATTTACCACTGTCTCTAATGTCTCGGTAGCATTTTGATATATTGACAATGACGCTGCACAGATTCACTGTGAACAGTAAGCTTTACACTATATCCAGTGAGCGATAATGGTGGTGGGTGATGTGTTTGGGGAGGGGGGTTTGATATCCTGCCCCATATTTGTTTGGATCAGGTGGCCAATTCTTACACATTGAACCTTTAAAATTGGTTTTGATAACCGGCTAAACTGTTGACTTGTTTACAGCCTGTCTGCTTGTGTTTGTTGCCCTGCCAGACTATGTTGCCAAGACTATGAAAATAAGATCCAATGTGTAATAAACCAAAATTATCCTTTAAGACAATCCATTTCGAAAATCGCTTAAAGTTGGCATCTCTAGTCCAGAGTGTGTAAACGTAGAATGACCTAATTCCTATATGACCAACATTAGACGTATTAAAAAGTGCAGTCGATGGTGTAAATACTGTAACGATGTTCTGCGATCACACGGCTCCATTTTCCCTTTTAATGAAGTGTGTTACACAACCAGGCCGTGTTTATCTTCCACCTGATTGATCCTTTATAAGGCGCTGATTACAATCGACAAATTACACAATGAGTAAGAAGGAGGAGGCGGAACACACACACACACAAACTTGCAGGAACACACACAGAGAAAAAGACACGTGCAATTAAGGAGAACACACAGGAACGAGCAAGAGGACACACAAAGACACATGCATGGATATACACAATAATACAGACACACATGTTAAATAATAAGACATGTAGCCACACAAACAAACACAAAAGTATCTACACCCATACACACACACACACACACACACACGCATTCCCTGCCTCATTCTCACACCCACACAAACACTAACACACATCCCTGGATTCCAGCTCGCGTCGAGTGTGTTTACATGCCGCCATCACTTCGTGGTCTGGCGTGAGGCATTGAAAGTGATCAGAAATCGGACCAACAAAAGGCCGGGCCAAGCCGGAGAGTAAATAAGTAATAAATCTATCCCACATCAGCGGAACGTTTCACTGTAAACACGATCGTTGTGGCGTCCCGTGCTGATGGGAAGATGGCTGACATTCCTGCTGTTCTCCACAAGAAAGCGCAGCGATAGAAAAAGAGCTGCGAGTTTACGGGGTTTTGGCCGGTTTCTCCGGAGCATCTGGTGGCTTTAATCACAACAAAGCACAATTAGTCAAAGTCAGAGAGACGGAGAGATGGAGGGTTTGTCAGAGACTTAACAACGTGTGAGAAAGACTGAGAGAGGAAGAGCGAGTGTTGTGCCAGAATTTGTATCACGCTAAAAATGTATTTCCTCTGGGCCCTGTAAAATGAAATTATGATGAGGAAAATTTGCTCAGAAAATGACAAGAACATCAATATCCAGAACAATGACAGCTTCCTTACAGAATCAGTAAATGAGTTTGGTTTATAATAATAAGATCGGTTTGTTTTTTGGGTTTGTTGTCAGGAATCATAAAGAGTCACTTTAATTATTTGTGAAATGTTTTTAAAAAATTTTTTTTTTGAAATATATTTTGCAATATATTCTTACTAACACAAACAGACAAGATGAAACAAGGGCAAAAGAAAAATGGAAGGAGGAATTACAAAATTGATATATCAGAAGATGAACGGAGGGAAATGAATATCGACACTCACCAAACAACAAATTCACTTTTTTGGCAGGAGTATTCTTGGAAGATACAACTCCATTACTTTATAACACCCATTCAACAGGAAAAATATATTGATAAGATTACTTCAAGGTGCTGGAGGAACTGTGGGGACTACAATGCCAACCTTTCTCATATATTATGTTGTGCCCAGTATTAAAATCATTTTGGGAAGCAATACATAATGAAGTCCAGATGATACTGAAAGTAAATTTCCCACTGGACGTCAAGTACTATCTCCTGGGTATGAGCCCATTACACATAGGCTAGTAAAAGAACAAGACAAATACTTGGCAAGAATCTCTCTAGAACCGCTGCACTGAAAGCAGTCACACGCAACTGGTGTCAAACATACGAGTCACAAATACAGACATGGAGGGATCTGATTAACCAAGTACATACTATAGAAAAGATAACACATATAATTAGAAACCAAAGACAGATAGCTGATAATAGATGGAGAAAATGGACTGAACACTGCAACCATGTGAACTAAAATGAAAATTCAAGTATGGCCCATGTATTGACCATGTGCTTTCAGTTGTTTTGCTTTTCTTTTCTGCTGTTTTTTTTTCCTTCTTTGCTCCCTGGGGAAGTACATTTTATTATTAAACTGAGGGAGGGGAACTATTATGATGGCATACTGTATACTCCCTTTTTTCTGTTACTGTTTTGCAATCAGCTTTCATCTACTTTCTAATTTGTTTGTACTTAGAAATGAATGAATTTGAAATATATATAAAAATATATATTTTTACTGTTTGAAAAGGAACAGATTGTTTTCCTCCTGGTGTTGCAATCACAGCGAGGGCCAGAGAAAACATGTTTTGGTGGAAACAAATTTTTGGCACAACAATGGACCTTCCCTGTATTATTATCCCTTTCTTCTTCTGTTCTGTTTTTTTTTTGTTTTTTCATTTAATTTTTTTCCCGTTTTAAAGAACAAGTTCTTACAAAACTGAACATTTGAAATATGCCACTGGATGCCCTTTTTTATTTTTCACCCCCCAAAAAACACAATTGAATATATCATATTTATATTAAAGCTGCATCAATAGGTTTTTTTTAGCCACTTGGGGGCAGCGGAAGCAAACTTAAAACACAAAATCTGACATATAATTCATCGCCCTATACAGAATGCGTTATCAAACTGTTACCTATTTACACATCAGAGCAACATTAGCATTCAGTTGGAGTCCTGTAAATATAAGTCCAATATTCACTCTCCCTTCAGCTCTGTTTTGATCTCCACCAACTCCTGAGAAAAATATCTGGCTCTTCAGCTGCTAAATGCTCCACTTTCTTCACCGGCTATTCACTAACTTTGTCTGCTCTTTATTACTTGGCAGTTAGAATACAGTTAGCTGAAAACAGCTGCCTGTTGCTGCTGGAGAAGAGGTGGATGAAAGCATAGTTTGCCAGCCAGAAAAACAAAACAATGAGCTGAAAAAGTCTTAGAAAGCTCTGTGAAGTTGAGGGGAAGTGCAGAGAGCCGGATGATGATTCTTTGTGGTTTGGTTGTTTCATCCAATGTCACTAAAAAAAACATTGATAAGCGCAGATTTAAACACAGTAAATATTTTTTTTTTAATTTGAATGAGAAATTCCTGGATTGTGTGTTTTTAGAAATACATAATTACAAGTATTAGGTCTTCTCCTAAGTGTCCACGTAGTTTGAAAATAAAGTTTTGCTTCATTTTAAGGTGTAAAGTGTAGATAGTCTACACAGAGACAGTGACGTGCTCTTTAAATAAACTGAAGCTGAAGTTCATTTTAAACCAAATTACGAAATGTCATTCACTGAAATGGTTTATTTCTAAATATTTTTATATCATAAATCGATGCAAAAAGAAACAAGTCAAAATGTTTTTTTGTGTCCTTGAAGGAATAAAGGTCTTATAGTGAAGTTTGAGATGTACAGTCATGATTTCCATTGTTGCTCCGAAACTTCAGAACAGCTTTATCTTAATTAGCGTGTTCTTATTATGCTACATTTTTTTGGTTTGGACACTGTGTATTTTATATATTGTCTTGTCCTTTTGTTCTGTTCTCTCATTGTTTGAAGTGTGTAGTGTGACGCTATATAAATAAAGTACTTACTAACATCACACAGATAGACAATAAACACGTTTGTTTCTTTTTGTTCGTAATATTTATTCAGTCTTTCATTTTGTGTGTTTGTGCAGCAGACAGCTGCGTGGGACAACGAGGCAATCACAAAGCTGTTCTGTCACTTTGTTTGTTTAAATCAGCCTCCTTCAAATATTCAGGGCGCATTTTGTCCATGTGTCTCCACAGCAGATTCAAGAGCTCACACATAAGCTTAGCGATCATTTTACTGGTCAACATCAGGTCCATTTAATAGAAATGGAAAGAAGCTGGGATTTCTGGGGGAGTTTGAAACTGATCCCTCTCTCCCTTGTAAAAGTTGCACACTTAACTGGACGCATACGAGGAGGTGAAATTGATCATAGCAGAGTGGGTGTGAAATATATGCACAGCTCTCGGGCCACCTGGAGGTGCGTGGACATGTGTGTTTGTGTGTGCGTGAAAATGTGTGTGACATATAAGACACCATGCAGGTCCCACGCACCACTGAAAGCTGGAGGTGAAGCGAGGAGAAATAACCCCAATAACTTCTATGGCTCAAATTAGCAGCGCTTTTTTTTTTAAGAGCCCTCCCACACAGCTATCACCACGTTCACCACCGAAGACCCTAATTATCAGCCCAGAGAGCCCCGAGTTCGCCCCAAAGACTGAACTTCATATGTCATCATGAAGGCCACGCCTTCCTCTTAAGAATGGGAACGCTATCATAAAAGGCCTTGATGACATAAAACAAAGCGATTGGCTTTGACATGGGAGGAGATTTTAGCTCATTTGGGGTTTTTCAAAAAAGGGGACCAGTTCTGAATTGATCCTGTGCTTTATGGCCTCCTTCCCCCTCTGTGCTAGGTCGCTGGATTTATTTCTGCGTCTGCACAGCAGGACATAAATCATCCCTGGACTCTCTTTCTTCTGCTCCCTCTTTCTTTTCTGCCCCCCTTTTTCCTCTCTTTCGCTCTCTGAAGCGAGGGATGTGGCTGTCTGCAGGACAGAGTCCGGCTCTCTCCCCTCCGGAAGAATTAGGCCCGCAGACATTACCACATTGTATTTTGCGGTGCATAGTTTTTCAAAAGGGGGAACCAGTCCTGGCTCCACCACAGTCCCAGTCCTGCGGGCCCCTCGGGCCTCTTTCCCTCACTCTCTAATTAGATTAGCCGGGTCCCCAATCTGGCAACCCAGGACTCCAATCTGGCAATCCGGCTACCTTTGCGGCAGCGCAATATCTGGTCTTAAGAGGAGGAAATGACCTAAATGTCGGTCAGTATGGTATTCTGTTACACCCAATGGTGTGCTGACAAAACGACTTGGGTAATGAAGACGTTAGAGGCGAAGGAGAGAGAAGGGAAAAGAAAAAGAGGATTTACAGCCGAGCTCTATGAAAAGTGCTGGGCCAACCAAAGGCTTGTGGTCGCAGCAGCCATTTTGGGAGGGAAGCTGGCAGCTAAGGGAACCATCACAGGTCGGGTCAGTTCCAAAACAGCCAATTAGGAGCTCAGGGGCTGTTGCATATCAATAAATATCACCCGAGCATGTCGCTACTTGGAGGGCTTGAGTTAATTTGCAATGAAAAGCAAAGTGGATCTTTCAGTCAGGATGAATGTTGAATTCACTGCCGCTTTCTGTCATTCTCTTCTGTCTGCTCTTTTGTGCAAGTGGAGTTTCAGCATCTTCAAGTGTCTGAGCAGAAGGCCATAAAATACAGAACGGCATCGGAAAGGAAGTCGTCAAGCCAACTGATGAAGCCAAAGTCAAAGCCAAGGTTTAGAATATTTTAGGAGCCTGAGAGTCTTACAGGACACTGTATTTCTGTCATTACGAATGCTTTACTCACTGCCAAAGAGATGATTAAGAAATATAAAGAAAACACAGAGTGAGTCGGTGCGTAAAAAAGAAAAAAAAAAAAAGGCAGTTAAAAGTGAACGAGGACGGTCAAACGGTACAGAACTTCCCGCAGCGAAACACATGTGCGGACAAGACTAATCCAGCCGTGCACTAAATTCCACAGCCAGCCATCTAGATGGGACGTGACAGAGGAGGACGTCTGGAGATTTCACTGACAGGAAGTGAGTGCTGTGAATGATTCGGCCTCATAAATCATTTTCAGGGGAGAGATGCAGGGAGCTTCCAAAACCTGGAGTCTTTTTCATGCCTAGCTGATGAGTTGATCCCTCAAAGGGTGCTGCAGAGAGCAGCGGTGTGTGTATCGGAAAGGCAGCACATGGGTGTTGCGTGCATGTATTTGTGTGTGCAGCTCCCACGCTATAAGACCAATCAGCATGTTATGGCAGGTTGTGATGACTAACTTGCTGTTGTTGTGTTTGGGGTTTTGCTGCAGAGAAAAATAGTTACAATCCTTCACCGTGGCCCAGAGGGAGCTGAGGCTCGGAGCTCGGGCCGGGTGAAGGGGGGAGAGTCTTGAGTCAGGGAGACATGTTCATGGGAAAGATCAACCAGGGATTTGTCTCTGTGGTGTACTTAGTCTATGAATGTGTTTGTGTGTGTGTGTGTGTGTGTGTGTGTGTGTGTGTACCAGGTATTCCTCATGTTGTGGGGACTCGCCTCGCTTATGGGGACAAAGTCCAATTTTAGGGTGAAGACTTGGTTTAAAGCAAGTAACGGTTATGGTTAAGGTTAGGATAAGTCTCCAGGAAATGAATGTAAGTCAATGTAATGTCCTCTGAAGTGATGGAAACCTGACTGTGTGTGTGTGTGTGTGTGTGTGTGTGTGGGGGGGGGGGGGGGGTCTGTCATAGGCTACTTTTGGGGACAAATTTCAGACTAAAGACCAGTTAATTGGGGACGGCTTGTCAAATTGGGGACAAAAACCGTGTCCCCAATTGGTAAAAATCAGATTTTTGAGTAAGTGGTTAAGGTTAGGGTTAGGCACATGGTGGTTATGGTTAGAGTAAATCTCCAGGAAATTAATGCAAGTCTGTGTAATGTCCCCAGTAGTGAGCTAGGACAACGTGTGTGTTTGGTGTGTGTGAGAAAGAAGGAGTAAGAGAAGGACGCAGCTGAGTTTGAGACTATGTTCACAGTAATTCAGATAAATTTGAAAACATGATTTGTTCTTTGTTTTGGCCTCCCATTCACAGTCAGCTTCCGTTTTTTTTCCGCCCACGAAAACTGATCTTTATGAAAAATTCTCTCCCTGAAAAAGTCTCATGTGTAATGTGTGTAAATGTGTGAACAGGGAAAAATACCAGATTTTATTAAAACCTTAACAGTACCCTTTTTTGATGCAGCAGAAGAGAGTTACAAAATAGTGATTCCATTAAGAGCAATGTTGGGCAAGCATGCACACAAGCATGCACACAATAAATATTACACATTTAGAAAGTAATAACGTTACTTTACTAATCTATAATGTTGTCATCCTGTTTTTACAGATTGTATTATTGCTATCTTGCTCTGTTCTGTACACACATCTATTACATTTTTGTCTGTCCTCTTGCTCTTCCTGAGATTTCGTCATTTTTTTCCCCTGTTAAGTGTTTTTTGGGGGAGTTTTTCCTTTTCCATCTAAAGCTAGACGATGTTGTATTGCTGTAAAGATTGTAAAGCCACCTGAAGCAAATGTGTGATTTGTGATTTGTTCTCACAGCCTCCAACTCTGAACTAAACCAGCTGACTTTGGACTTACCTGGTGTCACATTTCTTCTCTTGGTGGCAGCTAACTGTGTCTCTGCACAAAGCTAGCACACACCGGACCAGTCTGTCCACTGAACGCACAAACTACCATTAAGCCTGCAAACAAGAGACCGCAAAATTAAAAAAGTAACGGGGAGTTATTGAGATTAATAGCTGTAACGTAATTATTAAATTTGAATTTCAAATTGTAATCACCTTACTGTAATGCTTTGTTGCCCAGCAGGGATCAAGAGTTAGGACCGCAATTACCGCATGTTATTGCTGAGGGGCGATGATGAATTTCCTCAAAACCATATATCACTGATAACCAACTCCAAAATAGACCTGACACCTTCTGTCTAAAATTCATGCACATGTCACAACCAACAACAGCTTCACACTCACCAGACCTTAAGTGTTTGTTCTGTTTCCTTCACACGCCATGCTCAGATCTCTAATACTCAACGAAAACACTGTAATTTTTGATTGATATACATATGATGTACTGCTTTTTTTTAAACAACCTGTATTATCTGGGTTTCACTCGCTAAATAATTCCCCTTTTGACAGCTGTGTCTGTTGTTGATTTGTCTGTGAACCTGTGTGAACTGGTTATGCATTTAAAACTGTCAGTCAAAACCTGACTAAATAATAAACACGCTCGCAGGTGAACCTTATGAACCTTGTGTGCACACTGATGCAGCGCTGTCTCTGGCACGTTGGCTCTATTGCTCTGTGTCCCTGGGAGACTCTCAACGGACAGCTAAGATCTACAAGGAGAGGTCTCATGACCTATGGAGGTGGCTAGCTAGCACTACTGCTAGCGGGCTAATCCACTAGCATGTTTACTACCAACTGATCACTGTGTTAAAGGTTTCATTTAAAGATCATTACAATGGACAAACTTCAGTATGAATTTATTGTTGAAAATTATGTTCTGCAAACGCTAGCTTACTACTACCGACGTTAGCTACTTTAGCTAAATTGTGCTAAGCAGGGCTGGTGTTGTAATCAAGTAACATTAAACTTACCAAAAGATTGTATGACAGCATTCTGTGAGGGTCTGTAGCTCCTCAACCACAAACACAGCAGAACTGCGTGTCCGGAGGAAAATCACTTTTTATTCTTTAAACAGAAGCTTCAAAAGTCTGAGACAGTGGAAGGAGAGTCGAGGAGAGCGGCAGGCTAGCCAACTGTCAATCACAGCTGTCAATCAAAGTCCACAAGGCAGACAATAATTTCCAAAATGAGCACCATTAGAGGACCCACTTACAGAGCTTCGCTAGCTTGTTGTGCTACATATCACAACCTCTTGACTTTGTTCTACTTTGTAAATTTCTGTAAGAATTTAAGTACAAAGTCCAGAGGGCGTCTCCCTTACACAGAACTACTCTCCAGAGACTGAAAATGCGATCGCTGTTATTAGTCTGGGGACTGCCCATTGGTCCGAAGGCCCGTTATTCCAAAACCTCAATAGTTCAAAAAAATGTCCCATTGGACCGAAAGCCCATTAGTCTTAGTCATTGATCCGAAGGTCCATTGCACCGAAAATACATAGTATGTCACTGTTAGAGTTCAGTTAGGCTACCTCTGTCGTCTTTTGGGTTAGGGTTCGTATGCACTAAATGCACCAAGAAGTAAGCATTTTGTTAATGGTATCGTCATGTTTACACGTCAATATACACTAAGATATTAAGGGCAAAAAACTCCAGGGAGAGTGTGGAGAGTGTGTATTTCGGAGCAACGAAAGGCAACGGGCCTTCGGAGCAGTGGGCTTTTGTTTTCGGGATATCGGGCGTCGGACTAATAGGCTTTCGGTCCAATGGGAAGTTTTTTGAACTACTGGGGTTTCAGTATAATGGGCTGTTGGACCAATTATGTGGCACCATTAGTCTTTGGAGCCGTTTCTAAACAAACTAATGTGCCCAAACTCTTCATAATGAAGGAACATGTCACCCAGTGCAACGGTGTGGCTCACTGATGTGTTTTTAATAGTGTTTGGACAATGGAGCTCTACAGCACAGAGGAATACAATATATCAGGCTTTGAACACACACACAATACTTGTTAGTAAATCAATTCATTGTTGGTTTGGCTCTGCACATGAGATTTGATGAAATCAGTCACTAGCCGATGGCAGCTCGCGCTGAAAGTAGAAAAAAAAACGTTGGAAACCGAGCGTTCAGAGCAGTCTGAAGCCGGTGCTTTTTGCTGACAGGGATTACTTCTACGTACGTCATTATTTTACACGTTTAATATGAACATCCAACATTGTAACATTATATATATATTGTACATATATGTATATGACCGAAAATAAAGAAAATAATAATACGTCCCCTTTAATATGGAAATGTTGTAGATCATTACTTTTCTGGATGCGTGTGTTCACATGTGCGTGTCAGTGTTTGTGTGGGTGTGAGCTGTAATGGGTGGACGTCCTGTCTCGCCTGCTGGAGGTGGGCTTGATTGAATGGCGCCTGAGGAGTTGAGGAGCAAAGAAAGCAGCCAGGATGGATGCAGAGAGGAGACGCTGGGCTCTGCTGATATTTCACTGTCTGAATCACGAACAGAGCTGCAACATGGCTGTCAGCATGATGGAGATCCAGTCGAGGAGGGGGCCAAGCTCACAGGACCAATGGCCAAATCCACAGCTGTTTCTAACTAACTGCTCTACTGGCTCACTCAGTTGCAGCTCAATTCAATGAATTTTATTGGCATCAAAGAAGAGAGAAATATTTCCCAAATCAGATAAGACATCAGAATTTTTGACTAAATCTCATTCTCCCCTTCTACCAGGAAGTGTTTCAGTAGCTGAATAGTGCAGGATCTGTTGTTTTTCCTTTCTTTCTTTCTTTCTTTCCTTCTTTCTTTCTTTTTTCTTTCTTTCCATTCTTGCTTCCTTCCTCCCTTTCTTCTCTATTTCCTTCCATTGTGATTTCTTTCTTTTTTTTTCTTTCCTTCCAGTTTTTTGGTTTCTTCCTCTTTTGTTTTCTTTCCATTATTCGATCCTTCCTTTCTTTCTTTCTTTCTTTCTTTCTTTCTTCAATTTTTGCTTCCTTCCATTTTTTCTTCTTTCTTCTGTTCCCTTTTTCCTTCTGTCCATTTTTTGATTCCTTCCTTTCTTTCCTTCCAGTTTTTGGTTCCTTCTTTCTTTCTTTCCATTCTTGCTTCTTTCCTCTCTTTCTTTTTTCCTTTCTTCCTTTCTTCCTTCCTTCCTTTCCTTCTTTCTTTCTTTCCATTCTTGCTTCCTTCCTCTTTCTTTTTCCTTTCTTTCTTTCGTTCTTTCTTCCCGTGTTTGCTTTCCCTTCTTCCATCCTTCATTTTTGCTTCCTTCTTCAATTTCTTCCTTCCCTCCATTTTTTGATTCCTTCCTTCTTTCTGTCTTTCCATTTTTTGTTCTCAACCTTTGTTCCTTATATCCGTCTTTTCTTCCTACTTCTCCTTCTTTATTTCCATGTTTGTGCTTCCTTCCTTTCGTCCTTGCTTCCTTCTTCTTTCTCTCATTTCTGTTCTTCTGTCCTTCCTTTTTTCATGTTTTCTCCTCTTTCTTTTTTCTTTGTTTTCTCCCTTCTTTATCTTTTTTCTTTGAATATTTTTCTTAAAACTTTACTGTCCATTTTACTTTGCTTACGTCATGCCTTCCTTTCTTCTGTCCCTCCTTCCTACCTTCACTTCACTTGTCATTCATCTCTCCTCCCCTCTGTCATGTCTCCTCCTGTTTCTATTCATTTACTTTAAATAAATATTTTTCACATTCTCAGTCTTCAGCTCTCCATACTGTCCCATGTTATGTGCTTGCAATTTGGGACATCCTCATTTGTAAAGACCATTACAGCAAAAAAAGAAGACTCCCATCTACCACAGATGAGTCATTCTCTCCTGTTCTCCACCTTTGATGGAGCACCCATTAACCTACAGCACCGAGCCGCCTCCAAACACAAATAATCAGCGCTGATGTGTGATTGTGTCCTCCCACCACTGTAATTGTAGATAATTGTTGGACCTAATTTGGACCAATTCTCCCCATTACTAAATTCTCTCTTACATCTAATCCACCCTTTTGGCTCTGGTAATATAGACAAGGTTTGGATCTCAGTCCTGCTGAGTGTGTGAGAGGTTGGAGTCTGCAGAGTTTACAAGTGAACATTAGATAGGAGAGCAGAACACTTTGGGATTGTAGGTGACAATCCTAACTTATGTTAGAGGTTGTAGGTGAAGGTGGGAAGGTACTGTACTTACTCAATATTTTTATATTAACAATGAATCAAATAACGATGTGTATTACAAAAAGGGTTGTGCATAGTGGCAAACCCAGAGAATTATCGCCCATTTCAACCCTTATAGTAGAATATCTGCTACTAGAAACTACAGCATTATTAAACTTTTTATGGTTATGTTTAGGCACTGGCAGCACTTGGTTAAGGTTCGGGAAAGATCATACTTTTGGTTTAATATAGAAAAAAGTCTGCAATGACATGAAGCATAACATGTTTATTAAAATTTAAACGAAACAATGATCTTTCACTACCAAAGTTGTTTTGTTGCCTAAACCTAACCACATGCAGGACTCACGATGCAAACCGCAGTCTCTGGTGCCAGAGTTGTGCGTCTTGTGCGCCCTCCACCCAACCCGACCTCCTCCCTCCGACTTCAGAGTGATATATTTTCATTCGAACAAACGTTGCCTGTGAACATAATCCTGGCAGCGATTATGTTTGGAAGGAGGAGATGTCATTTTAAGACTTTTTAACTAGTTAACTAAACTTTTTTGTGGAGAAAACATATTAGACACTAATTATTATCCCAAGCAGACATGTGGGGGGGGGGGGGGGTGTCTTTAGGTAAAAACTGCAGGACTTTTACATCTAATGTAATCTATGCTACATTGGGATATTATTAAATTCACTTAAGTAAACAGTTTGAGTATTTCCCCCTCCTGGCCATGACGCACTGTAAGCTTGTACATGGGTAAAGTCTCCAGTCTGTTTTGGATCACTCTTTCTGTCCTTACTATATTGGATCTGAGTCTTGCTGCTGCTCAGAGGCATTACCTCTGTGGTAAAGAAAAACCTTGATTTCGGGCTACTGAATGAAACCCTGCCTCCATCTGCAGTGAGCTGGCGCAGATCTTCACAACATTGCCACTCAACACCAGGTTGCTCACCACACGGTTGTGGCTCACCACAGCACCACCGTGGGCCCCGGGGCCCGTCCACATTTGCACACCGTGGGGAGCGGGCCGAGGGAGCTTCACGCTGACTGACTGGCTGAGTCTTCATTTCTAGCAGGTTGTTTCAGTCGTAGCTGTCAGCGCAAGGCAATATCACGGCAGTTCGTGAAAGAGTCATGTAATTTAATCTATAGATTCGTGTACATGGACACAAATTTTCCACTTTTTTCATGACACTCAGCACAACTTTGAACTAATGTATTTCAGTTGGAAATATCTTTCGTGCCTGCACAACGTTTTTTTCTGTCATTTGGGACTCGGGAGCACAGAACTGCTGCATTACTCAACATTTAATCACAAGATTTCATCCATTTTATCCATAATAATTAAATTATATAGGCTAACAGTGGAGGTTGAATGCAATGCACAATCTAAAGTCCAGTTTGATAAAATATATGAAAGTGACAAGTGCAGGGATTTAATGAGGAATGTGAAATGTAAAGTCCAGTCTGATAACCTCGTCTTCATCCTATTATATGGCAATGGTATTAGATTTGATGCAATTTAGTGCAAAGGCAGGTTATGGTTAGGAAAGGGCTTTGTGTCAAATTAACACTGGTCGGCCGCAGTCACAACTATCTGAATCCAAACGCCACTATCTCTGTTGCATGTGATGGGGGGGGGGGGGGACTCCATGAACACACCCAAAATCTTAATTGGTTTGGAATAAAGTCAGTAATTAAAAGTAAATAGTAGATATAGCGAACTGTCTTTGTCTTCATAGCAACGGTGGCTGAGGATCATGGGTAGTGTAGCCTTCTGCTATCCAAAACTGACAAAAAAGCTCTCAAAACAAATTTCTCTGAATCGAGGGAGAAATAATTCAAACTGATGGTCACAACATTAACCTATCGTACTGTTTCGTTATCAAGGACACTTGTGTTTTTGTGTTGAGAAATGTTAAAAACATCATTAAAAGAAAACCTTACGGGAATTGACACTGAGGAAAATACTTCCTGGCAGCTGGTAAAGGATAAAATCTTGTGATTAAATGTTGAGTAATTTAGTGGTTATAGTTAAAAAAACGAATCACAAGAAAAAACAATACAGCTTCTGTGCTCCCGACTGACAAAAAAAAAAACGTGGTGCAGGCATGAAACATACTTTGAAACACAAGTCGTGCTGAGTGACGTGAAAGAAATAGAAAATTTGTGTCCATATTTACAAATCTATAGATTAAAAAAATGGTAACTATTTCACGAACTGCCGTGATACTGGGTTGGTCAGTGTCCTTCTGAGTCTCATTTCTAAGACGAGCCTCAGCTGTGCGTGGACCAATGACAGCTCGGGAGGGGAGAAATGTGGAATTCATTTGGCCCTCAGGAGCGGTCTGCTCGTGGGGAGGGAGGAAATATTTGGGAGTGGGTACGGGGGCAGCACAATAAAAACAATACAATAGAGTGAAATCTGCCAATTACTGTGTGGAATTTGAACATCACCATGCAAGACTGAATGAAAGCTATTCTGAAAGCTATTCTACCACAGTGTTGAATACTGAGATTTCTTCTAAACAATACAGTTTATTCAAAACTCACTCATGTTCCTTTTCTTTTTGAAACTGATGTTGCTGTTTTGTGAAATTGATTTTTTTGTTTTTGTTGAGATTATTTCAGTTTTGTAAATATAAATCTTGTTACTATCATGCTTGTTTAATGTGAAACACTTGTTTTGAAAAGTGCTATATAAATAAACCTTTATTACTGTTTTTTTCTAGGACTGATGTGATTCCCATTTACAGTTACAGTATATACAGTATGTTTCTGTTGCCTTCAAGTACTGTTGGAGATACTGTACTCATACAATGAAAGCACATTAAAGATCAAATCAAGTGTATTTATAAAGCAAAGTAACATAACATGGTAACAGTAAAAAAGGAGTAGAGATAACAACAATACAATCCCATACACAAATAAATAAGTAGAGAAACATAAAACCTTAAGGACACTCATAGGCCTGAGAAAACATGTGGGTCTTAAGTTTAGCTTTAAAAGTGTCTACAGAGGGGGAACACTTATTTGAGAAGGGTAAACTGTTCCAAAGCTTTGGGGTGGCTACTGCAAACACACGATCACCGTTACCCCTCAGCCTCTGGAGGTACAGCCAGGAGCAGTAGGTCTGAGGATGTGAGAGCTCTGGGGTTGAAAAGGGGGGCAGAGGAGCTCAGAGATGTACTGGGGCGCCAGGCCATGTAAAGCTTTAAAAACAAATAAGAGAACCTTAAACTCAGTCCTCTACTTGACCGGTAGCCAATGCATCGACGCCAGTACAGTGTGATGCTGTCTCTCTTCCTAGTACCAGTTAGTAGTCTAGCAGCAGCATTCTGCACCAGCTGTAACTGAGACAAGGATGACTGGCTAATACCCAAATAAAGAGGATTGCAGTAATCCAGCCGAGAGGAAATTAAGGCATTTGTGACAATCTTCAGATCATTAAATGAGAGGAACGGTTTAAGTTTAACAATATTTCTTAGCTGGAAAAAGCAACAACAGTGTTAAATCTGTTGGTCAAATTTTAAAGCTGGATTGAAAATGACACCAAGATTTCTGGCATGGGTATGAAGGTTAGGGGCCAGGGGCCCTAAGTGATTAGCTATACCACCGATGGAGTTGGAGGGACCAAATAAGACCACTTCTGTCTTACTATCATTTAATTGAAGACAATTTTTTGCCATCCAAGTTTTTACATCCTGGAGGCAGTCAAGGAGGGACCTAACTGTGTTATTATTATTATCACCACGTTCTAATGGGAGGTATAGCGGAGTGTCATCTGCGTACCAATGGTAGGACATATTGTATTTATTGAAGATGGAGTGAGGAGGGAGCATGTAGGGCGAATAAAATGGGCCCTAAAATGGAGCCTTGAGGTATTCCACAGGTGATGGAGAATAGTACGGTCGACTGTATTGAAGGCGGAGCTAAGATCTAGTAGAATAAGAATGGCACATTTACCAGAGTCAAGAAACAGCTGTAGATCGTTGGAGACTTTAAGTAGAGCTGACTCGGTGCTGTAACGCACCCTGAAACCTGACTGAAATGTCTCCATAATATTGTTATTTTCTAAGAAGGATAAGAGCTGAGACCATTTTTTCCATGACTTTAGATAAAAATGGCAACTTTGAGAAAGGCCAAAAATTATTTAGAACAGTTGCATCAAGGTTGGGCTTTTTAATAATGGGATGTACCACCACATGTTTAGGATGAGTGATATTGTAGGAACAACAGTGTCAAATAGTTCTTTCAACAGGCATGTAGGAAGAATGTCCAGGGTACAAGTGGTCGGCTTAGTGTGTGAGACTATGTCTTTAATATGAGCAAAGGACACAGGCTCACAGGTACGGGTGATTTAACAAGGTGAGCAGCAGAAAAGCAAGTAGAGCATTCACTAAGAGGAGTGATCATGTGCCCAGAAAAATGTGAAATGGATCTTTTTTTTGGTGTTGATCCTACTGATGCTGGTATTGCTGCTCAAAACAAGACTTACTGTTGTATCTGTAGTTTTGATATTTAGGTGATCGATCCGTTCAGCCCTAAAATCAATTCATATTTCAAGAGGAAACAGTCTGGAAACATCTACACAAACCAAGAGTGACATAAACATAGATATAAACATAGTGGGTGAACAAATGCTGTTAATCTGCACACAACATAATGTGAAAAAAAGAAAAACTCCTTATGAAAATTAATTCTGCTTGCACATTTTTTCCAAATTCACACCACCAGATCACAGAGGTTCTCCACTAGTGCAGTTCTCAACTATTTAGCCGCCTTGCTCAATAGCATTTACATGTGTCTTGGATCTTCCCAGGCTGGCTGAATCCCTAACTCCACACCAACAAAATCACAGTTAATCCCCCCAAATTTGTGTATAAACTCACCTCTTTACACTCTGACATCACTCCCAACATTTTTACAAGTGATCTCACAACAACTGCTCCAACATCCATCTGTTTCTGTAGTTTGATGACTCTTTAGGGAAGGCTTAATCTGATTTTTATGGCACCTTTTATTGCAGTAATTGCAACTTTATGTGAGACAGCAAACCTGCATACAATTGCTTGCATTTGGTGGTTAAACTGTTGTGGGCTTTTTAAATATATATGTATATACCATGAAATTCCAAGATAATCTCCACCAGATGGCACTATTGTCCACAGATGTCCCTCTGTGAGTTCAGTGCCATTTGTTGGGCGCTGAAGTGACTTTCAGCACTGCAAACATTTATATTGTGTTTACATTGTTAGCGTTGGTGGGAATCCATGAAAATCAAGCCCTGAAAGCATTTAGATTTAACTGCAGCAACACTGAATCCTACTCATGTCCAACAAATCAGAGTGAATTTATCATAGGAGGATATTCTGTGAAGTAATTCAAGCTCAATAGCTTTGCTTTATGTCCTCACGCTCCAGGATACCAGACATTATAGGTCTACAATGACTTCATGAGGTCAAATTCCTGAACACCTTTGCTCCTGTATTCATTGCTGCAATATTGTACTTGGCATCCCACCTCATGGAGCTTCCTGACCCGTCCAAAGTCCTCATATTCTTAGTCTGCTCTTTTGACCCCCTTGCTGTGTTTGTTTTTAGTCTCCAGGAAGAAGCGCTTTCTTGTGGTTTCTCTCTGTGTGCCCTGCTAGGAGTTGCTGGCATGGACCTGCCACTTTTATTGTGATCCAGATTTGGGAATCCTTGAAGCCGGGAAGAACTTGGACGCAGGATTCTAAATTTAGGGACGACACTTTGTCACATTCATGCACATTTATTTCTAACACACTTGTAGACACACACAGAAAACCTACATGTGCTTGTATGGAAAGACACACACACCTAATTGTGCGCTCAGGGTCCAGGCTCTATTATGATACCAAGGCCATAATCAGAGCTGCGGTTGGCTGGTTGGGGTGACGACGTGCTGTTTGAGCCTGGCAGACCTACAGACAGACAGACTGTGGGATCTGGCTTTGGTCTCTCTCCCTGCAGCTCCAATGGTGGCGCTATGTAAACAGGACCTGGTCTGAGGTATCAGCCAAGGCCTGTGTCTCTGGTTAGCATAAAGCTAACTGGGTTCAGACAGAGCGCACTGCAGCGGCTATGGTACGCAGGACTGAACCCTTTGGCAGCACCAGCAACCACAGCATTAGAGGTTAATCACAGCCTTTGGAAATTAAAAAGAGGTGGATTTTCTTCTCCGCAATTTTTAAAACTACCTCAAAATATTACATGTGCTTTTCCAAATAAACTTAAAATCGTTGCTGAACTTTTTCTGTGAAGGTTGATAATCATATGTCAAAGCTATTCAAAGTACTTTTGGGGGAATGTTATGTCTTCATTATAGATTTGAGAGAGATGGGAAATGACATGTAACAAAGGGCTTCCACAACAGTTGTGCTTCATGGTCATCACCTTAAACTGCTAAGCCACAGTCAGGGTTTGTGAAAAGTTTTCCCTGTCCTCGCCTAAATACAAGGCTGATCTTTTCTATCCACTTGGGAAAACATCTTCAATGGCCTTAGTGTGAATAACCTCCATCATAAAGGACACAGAATCGTCAAAAAATTGTATTTTTGCCCCTTATTTACACCCTTTTTTGTAGATTGCTTTCTTACAAAATATGAAAAATAAAGTAACCTTTAGGGTTAAGCTAATGTTCCGAGCCTCAAGTAATATTTAAACAGTTAATGAATCAGTTTTTACAAGAGTGATGACTATTTGACTTAAATATGATGCACAAATACCATCATCAGTGTAGTTACACAACATTTCAAACCAAGAAAGTAAAACAAGTGCTGTTGCAGCACAACAAGTCTTTTTATGTAGATTTAGACTCAACTTTATAAAAACATCATCCATCATTCCCAAAGCTGCATGTACGTTTGTAGCCCTTTTAGAAAATACTAAGTCCAATATCGCCCCCTAGTGGAGGAAGAATATCTCAACAACCACACTAAAAAAAATCAGCCATGTTGACCACCAGGTGTCACTATACACAAAGAAAAACAGTGTAAATATCATCACCAAGCCTTCTTCACTACAGCCTGACATCTAATCACTAATCACAGGCATGTCCACAGTACTGACAATGTCTTTCTGCTCAGACTTAACTTTCCTTTCCTTTATTTCATCAGTGCATTGGCCTGATTCCCTACACTGTTACTGCCTTTTCTCCACAACCTGGAAAATCTTCTTTTCATGAGTTTAGGTCCTCTTCACTCCGCCCTCCCCCACAGTTTCTTCCTGTTGCTCTGAAACGTTCCTGTCTTCAAGGGGGGGAAAAAAAAGGAAGCGTCCACTTTTCACCAGCTCTCCCTTTACCCTGAACCACAGACATAGTACACTGTACTTTATCATGTCCAAGCAAATTTTAACATGAGTTGAGTCATTTATATATCTGAAGGGGATAGAGACAAAACAATACAACTTTATCATTCACTGCATGGACCATCAGAAATAAGACATGTTTAAACCCTAATAACATCACCTGAAAACATGACTGTCATCATATTCATCTGCATGTACAACCAATATCACTGATGTGCTGAATATAGGATGCTTTCTAGAAAAATAGGAATAGTATTGGTAATAATAAAAGGGAATTTTAAAAAAACAACAATTTGATGTTTAAAAGTCTGAATACATTGGGAATAAAGGACTTTTTGTAGATATTCTTTCATCGCTAGAGGCAAAAGAAATGCCTCTCTGAAGACTGTAATTCAAACTGATCATACAGGGGCGAGTGTTGTCTTTTAAAATACAATTGATTTTCACCACAACTTGAGCTTTGTGAATTTGATTAAGATCAAAGCAGAATTACATAGAAGAGATACCAAGAGAGAGAGATGTAGGTATGTTTCTATCAGCTCTGACATGCTCCCTTCAACATCTTACTGTCATTTTTCAAGTGGATGCATTCAAGCTTAAAGGACGAGTTCCCAATGTTTCAAGTGTGTCTCAAAACAACAGTCAGGTGTCCATATGAACAGTGAAAGAGGTTTTCCTCGCTGTAATCATCCCTCCTGTTCATACTGGCTATTAAAAGATCCCCTTCAAATGTGCTTTCAATGTAGGTGATGGAGGCCAAAATCCACAGTGTGTCCACACAGTCATGTTGTGCAAAAATGCATTTAAAAGTTGATGTGAAGCTTATATGAGGCTTCAGCAGTCTGAGTTAGTCATATCAAGTGGATATCTGCCACATTTACAGTCTTTTTAGCATCAAATTCCCTCTTTGTGTTTCCTCGGACAGTGTTTCCCTGTTGAGCTGTGGTGGAAGTATAGTAACAAAAAGAGGAACTTTGACACTAAAAAGACTGTAACGTTGAAAGATATCTATTTGAAGCTTCATATCATCTTCAGATAAACTTTTAAATACATTTTTTTATAGCAAGAAAAAGCTGTTTCAATGTTTATTTGGGCACCTAAATATTGTTTTAAGACAAACTTGAAAAATTAGGAACCTATCCTTTAATGTAGATGCTTCCACAGGTGTATTGCATGATTCAGTTAAGCACCAAATGAGGGAAAATCTCTTTAGTACAGTTTGACTTCTGCACTTACACTATTCGTCTCTTGCAGTGCTCGTCATATGTCACTGTGAGTTATAATCTCCAGCGAAATCCCTGAAATATAAGTGAGGAGTGTTTGAGTTCATTACAGGAATCTGTATCTGAAGACGGAGCTTCTGTCGCCCGAGGCGGCTCTCTATCAACAGCTGGAATTCCACCGAGCTGCAGAGGGACGGTGAGATGCAGGAAACTGGAGATGCCCTGGAAGTGTGAGAGGTGTACACAAAGCAGCGAGGGCTTTGTGGCGATCTTAGGAATGTTCCTGCATCAACACTATCACACTATCAAGACTCTTTGATGTGCAAGGCTGTTTTTCCTCCACCCCATGTGACAAATACATGATCCTAAAGACAGCTGCATCCACATATATGAACATACTCAAACATGCTTAAACACAAACCCAAATCTGTTGTGTTTCCAGATTACTTAAACCTTTTGTCATAATTTCTCTCCAGAGGTGGAAATAACATTTACATCCTACTCAATATTCCTTCTTTCTTGCTTCAGTTTTTCCATTTTTGGAGACTTTCTACTTTTCCTCAAGCTCATCTCAAAACCTTTTACTCCACTACATCTATCTGGCTTCTGTAATCACTAATTACTCTGCAAATAGGCAAAGAAAAATAGGGAACCAAATCCAGTTAACCATGAAGTCTAGATTCTTACAGGTCAAGCAACATGAAGAGCGAGAGCACTGTGACAGCTTTGTAAAATAAACAATCTGGTGAAGAGTGACTGAAAGCTGCCCTTATATGTACAGTAAAGAGAGCGACTGGGCAGCTGTGCAGACACGCAGTGATGGAATTTACTCGAGTGCTGTACTTATGTACAATTTTGAGGTAATTGTACTTTACTTGAGTATTTCCATACTGTGCAGAGGGAAATACTGTATTTTACTCCACTGCATTTATTTCACAGCTATAGTTACTTTTCAGATCAATGTTGTAAATGTAAAACATATGATCAGTTAGTCATATATGCACAGTTATAGATTAGACTCCAATAGTATAAATTGTTAAAATTAGCTCTACTTTGACAACATTAAAATACTGCTTACATGTACACATCAATTAATCAGTGATAATATTAATATAACATATACATGCATGATAAATATAGCAAACTAAATTGGGCCATTTTGCGTAATGAGTATTTTTTTTACTTTTGATACTTTAAGTACTGCTGACAATACTTATGTACTTTTACATAAGTAAGATTTTGATTGCAGGACTTTTACTTGTAATTGAGTGTTTTTACATTGCTACTTTTGATCTGAGTGCTTCTTCCATCACTGCAGACAGGTGAGTGGCCAGGTGATCTCCAAGGGAGGGAGACTAACTGAGGGCAACTAGAGGGAGGATGAGCCATTACTGGACTGGAAGATTCCAGAAAGACAAATTAAAAATGGGAAAACAGTCCGGAGTTATGTATATATGTATTTGACATCAGGTCTACCTGGAAGACGTCATAACTTTCTCTCTTTGGCCTCTGCACAGTACAGGTGCCGCAGGGCCTGGTGGTATTAGAGCTGGTTCACTGCAGGAAACAGGAGACTCTTCTGTACTAAGCTCCATCATTAAGGGCTCCACTGATGCATGAGGTCGCAGACAGACAAACAGACCTGCATCTAAGCTTTAAAGCACTTCAGTCACCTTTTATCCGAAAACAGCACGATGAGGAGGAGGTTTCTGCCGACATATCTGGATGTAAGGCAGAAGCAGGTAGAAGAGACAGGCAGCTTTGCTCATGAGCAAGACACTCAGCACCTGTTGAAAGGATGTTTATGAATTATATTTATGAAACTTAAAATGAGCACAGGTACAGTAGAATATGAAAAAAAACATCTATTATGTCACATTTATTGTTTAAATAAGCAATTTCAGTGGAGTACAAAAAAATATAAGCTTAGTCTTATTACATATTTGTGTTTCAGTCAACAGCATTTTCCAGTGATAAAGACAAGGCCATGGTTGTGTGGTTATGACCCAACAGAGTTTAACTGTCGTAATTTTAATGCCCCAAACTGTCCTCCATCACTCACTTGACTTCCTGATGTTTAGTATGTGACACCTCACTAAATTTGGCCTTTAAACAGAGTTTTTTTTTTATCTTTCAAATGATTCTCATAAGTTTCAGTCTGTAGAAAATGTAGGTTATTCAGGTGAAATTCACTGTATGTGCTGCTTATGGTGTACAGTTCTTTCTGCTACAGTGTCTTTATTTATGCAACCACAAGGAGTCGCCAAAGCGACAAAGGTTCAAATCCAACACATACTGGAGGGGCTTCAATTTCTGAAAAATATTGCTGTACTAATTTGATGTAACAAAACTAACAAACAAAAACATGCAGCAGCTTTGAAATATGTTCGGTCAACATATTTTTGATGTGTAAATTATTTCCCAGTTTTAACATCCCATATAAATCCCTGCTAATTACATGACTGCAGACATTTGGAGGTTTTTCCAACTATTCTGGAGAAGAGAAGCAACTTTCCCTTTATTAACCGCAGATTCAACCCAGAAAACAACAGCCACAATTTATCAAGCAAACATGTTTTTTTTTTTAAATATAACACTGCCTCTGAGTTGTGGTTGATTACAGTAAAGATGAGCTTAACCTTTTACTGCCTCAATAAAAAATGATGGCAGGTAGTAATTAAAGGGACACCACATGTCAAAGTCAATTTAGTAGTCATGGTCAGCCTTTAAAAGCAGCTATTTAAAGTGTTCTGTTGATCTTGCAAACTGGGGGCTTGGAGCTTAAAGATGTGGGTTGTGTAGCAGGGAGGGAGGGTTTGATGAAAGAAATTATTGAGAAGTGTCTAATAAATATCAAAATCTGTCTCTTTCAGCACTAAATCTCAGGAGTATCCCTTTATCCTTGCTGTTATTGATAATGAGATGGATTAGGAGCAGGAAAAATACTGTTCCTTGGTTGTCAGCAGCAGCAGCAGCAGCAGCATCAGGCACATGATCTGAACACTGTTTATGAGAAACATGAGGATTTTCTGTCCCTTCAGGCCTGCAGAAGCTGTCCCACCAGGGCGGAGCTTCTTTCCCGGATCAAGGTTGACGTAATCTCAGCGACCCTCAACACTGACCTCTCCCAACACTCAGCGTCCTAAAAGAGAGAACGAGGAGAGAAAGTGAGGCAATTTTTTAAAGAATACAAAATTACAGGCAGACACGATTGCGACATGCCTCCTCGCTCATCGGCTTCACCCGAGTGAGATCCTGCAGTAACAAACTAAGACGTCCGCATGCAGATTCACATTTGTTCACGTTTATCATTTCTCTCAGTAGTCACGACTCTGTTTGAGTCATCCAAACGTTTTTGTACACAAGTGTTTCAGCTTATAGGACTGCCCGCAGCATCCAGCTAGCGTTAGCAGCCAGTTCAAACCAGCGGGAAACAAAGTTAAACCATGTTGTTCCACTTGTATTAATGGCAAAAGTAAGTAAGAGACCTGTTAGGAAGAACTTACAGCATTAATTGTTTGCCTTTGCTCTGAGCTACTCAAACATCACTCACAAACGGTTAAAAAGGAAATCTGAGAAGTTCCAAATTTAGCAACAGCTGCCACTTTCTATAGAAATGACACTCATAAAAAATGTTGTGAATGCATTCCTCTCATGTTCTCGTCTAACACCTGCAGTGAGTCAGACACACAAACAGCATGCACTGTGTGGCAATCTGAATTCACCACATTTAATTTGATTGTAAGAATCACAAATTCTTGGGAAGGATTTTTTCGTGAGTTCCATGTTATTTTATGGCTTGTTCAATCAACAGACGGAAGCAATTTTCAAAAGGAGGGGAAAGAAAAATGCCACAGAGTTAAGGCACTTTAAGGCTTTCTTTTTCACATATTGTTAATGCTAAGTCCTCTGAAGCCTGTGAATCAATAAGGCCTACTTTATTTTTATGGTGCATGATATTGGACAGATCTATGCTAAACCACACATAAGACAAAAGGGCACCATATATTCTCTCTCCGTTTTTTTTTTTTAAGGCGAACTCCACTGTTGTGGTTGTTTTGCTTTTGTGATTCCTCTCTTCTGTATCTCTTTCTTCTTCTTTTTTTCTCTGCAGACCGTCTGTGCAATGCACTTTTAATGGTTTTCACTCCCCTGACTCCATTCCTTAGGCTGCAGCAACTCCCTACTTTGATTTAGGTTCTTGATTAGGCCTAAGAATGACCTGTTTTCCATCTTTCAAAGGCAATGCAGTTCAAGGAACTTTACTTTGTTTTAACCACCGGCTTGTCCCTCACATAGATTTATGCTTCATGCTCTACCTGGACTTTTTCATAAATGGATCATGGACTTTAATAAGGCTTTTGACATCGCTTTTGATGTAGCAGCATGCATGAAAGAGAAAATATAAAAAACATTTTCATATCTTGAAGTCTTTAAAGTTACAGTATATATACTGAGAACACAAAAAAGGATATATACCACAGAGAATAGAAAAAAAGAGGTCTGGGATAGATTTTGGTTTATGCAATGCAACACTGCATTTAAATATCTACAACATGACACTGGTTTCAAGCTAAACGAGCAAAAGCGAATAGTTTGGTTGAGGTGGAGCGCAGAATGAAGAGCAGCACATAGTCCAAGAAAAGCAGCTAACTAGGATGCTACAAGCTACATTAAAATGTAAATATCATCAATTCTCAATCAATCAATCAATCAATCAATTCTCTAACTTGGTATCCCCGTCCTCTCTTTTCGTTTTTCCCAGTAGGACGTGGGAGTATTCAGTATTCAGACGTGCACCAAAATAACTTATAACCATTCTTCTCTACAGTCACATTATTGCCGCCATAACTTTGTCCTCCTGTTAATGCCAGAAAACCACTGGAGGCACGTTGTGGAGGTCACTGTATTTAGGGTCAAAGTTCAATTTAGTTGAAATTCGTTTGCAAAACCTGGCAAAATCAACATAATGGCCATCCTGTTGTTTTGTGTTTTTTGGTCATCATTTCTAATTCTCTGTAATAATGACACTGTACTCACCAAATGTATTTCTGAGATTAATGGGACACAAACTATATTGTTCAGACAACAGTTTAGCCAAATTATTTACCAATTTGGAGGTAAACCCAAAAGTGAGTGCACTTGAAATGATTAAAAAATCCCTCATTTCATGGGAAAACTATGCGCACAACTACGGTAAGTACAATAGGTCAAAGTTGAACCATGAAGTGGGTCTATAAACTGTGATGGATGTCTATAACAGACAGTTTTGGTCATAATTTTAAAACTGTTCAACTTTGTTTTTTCTTCAAAATATGTTTGGTTAACCTGGGGCTTTGTCTAAAACCTCAGTGATCATCTGACCGCTCATGTTTCTTGTCCAGTCTGACTTCTTTTTAGAGCCACAATCCCAGGACTAAGCAATCAACTCGGTGAGTATAATATTACCGATGGAAACAATGGTCAAACCTAAAAAAATAAGATCCGAATGGTAATAAACCAGAATGTTCCTTTAAAATATGATTGAATGTGACTGTTTTATCTCAGCAGAAAAACACCAGCCACTCTGACAATTTCTCTTCTGGGTATATAACCAGTTTTCAGCCAGCTCTCAAAAGCCAGGTTTGGCCGGAGTGAAAAAAATCTTTTAAGAAGGCTTAATAAGACTTTTCACAAAGCTTTTAATGTTCAAACATGCACAGAGAGGAAAATAAAGATATATAAAAATATATCCCACTAAAATGACAATATATCTTTGATTTGTGATCTGGAACATCCTGTGTAGCACATCTTCAGATCTGAACTCCAAATGCATTTTGCATTACAACTATGTGTCAGCAGTTTGACACATTTGGATCTGAAAGTACGTTTTCTCTCACTGTCCTCTCTCCATCTTATGGCCTAACTTCACCAGCCAGCTCCTAACAGCCCAGCGTGCGCAGGGATTGGACGGGAATGTGACGAGGTGTGAGAGCGATGAGCGTGGAATCGGGCCTGACCGTGGTTAATGGGAGCGAGGGACCCGGGATCCAGATCTCCCGGAGCACTTCTCCCTAATCAGAACCAGCGCAGGGGGAGTCAGATGACATGGATTTTCCACACCAGCAGACTGAAGGGGGGAAAACCAGGCACTGGAGCACAGATCAGCGACTCCAGCCTCTCATTGATTAAAGCAACACGGGGGGAATGAAAAAAAAAAAAAGATGGACTCAAAATATGATAGCTTTGAATAGGCTCCAGAGGGGTTCTCTGTCAGCATCTACAATCCTTTCTTAATATGCTTTTAAATTTACAATTGGCCAGATCTTTGAAGAATCAAAGGAAATTTAGTGAAAGAAAAAAGAGGCTGTTTTTTTTTTATTATGTACCCAAGTCATTGTTCTGTGGCTTAATCACTCATACAAGGCAATGAGGAGATGGGCCAGTACATCTGCAAGCAGTCAACAGAACACAGCTGATAGCACAATGCTGTCCACATATCCTCAGGAATATGCATAGGTTCATCAATGATCAGTCAGGAACTCCAAGCACGAAATCAAAGTGTTCAAGTAAATCTGATTGCATCTTTTCATTGTTTGCACCATAAGCAATCAGATCAAAGCATTCCGCCGACTGTTATCGAAAAAAGCAATTACATCTTCACACGGAAAGTATTTGAGATGTTACATGTGTTTGGCGGAGCTAAAAGGCCGTGGGGATGATAAATGCATCGAGCACGATCTTCGGACGATTACCACCCAAGTGCATTGACAAGGACCCTGGGAAAGTCACGAGAAACTCTGGGTGTCTTGGGCATATTGAAGACAGCTACAGCCATCAAACCGCAGCTAATGACTCTATTATAGAGGTCTGTTTGCTTATAGGCAGAACAAAAAAACAGTTAAAGTTTGCACACGAGAAAATAAGAAAAAGCAAAAAGCAAGTAAAGATCACCAAGGAGGATCAAAGTTTTAAGCCCGTCTAAGCCCCAGCACTGAATTATTTCCACTCCAGATATGCGGCCTTTGAAATATGAATCATGCTTCATAAAGCAGCGTTATTAAATCAAGTAGTTGCTAGCACAGTGGAACACAAATATGACTTGAGCTCTTCATTGACTCGTGGCACAGCTTTAAGTAGTCACAACTGCCACTCAGACTTCAAATGTGGTTGAGGAAAAAAACACGACAAAAGGGTAGAATTACTTAGCAACAACAGACGCCGAGGCCTCAGATACATTTGCATATCTAACGGCTTTCAGGCTGAAATTTATATGACTCGAGCGTGAGGGACTGATTGATTGCTGCTCAGGGAAGAGCCACAGTTCATTCCCATAAGCTGACAGACAAGAGCGGGTACCTTTACCCACCCGCTGTTGGTGCGGTGGTGCTCCGCTCAGCTCGTGTCTCCTCTTTCCACTGAGGACCATCCAGGATGAATAAAGCAGCTCACTAATGAGCAGCTCACTGGCTCATTGTTACGGGCAAACAACCATGAGAGGGAATACATGTGCTGGGACACACACATGCACGCATATGAAAGACAGAACAGAAGCTCAGACTGGGGACAATTCATTGTGTACACACAAAGAGGTGGAATGTGATCCTGGAAGGGATTTGCATGTCTCCAGATCTTCATCATCATCATCATCAGAGCCTCTGTCCTCCAGCGTTGACTGACTGAGACGGTTTTCCACAGAATATGGAGATGAGGAAACCAGTTAGCGAGCGCTCGAGGCTGAATTTTTCTCAGCATGGCAGTGCTGAGACAAATAGAGCTCAAGTGGGGCATTTGGACAGAAATGTGATAAAACCTGAAGCGAAGGCGTAACTGAGCCTTTGAGATGAAAAACCACAAGCGAGTTAGTCTGATTGATGGAGCTATTTGAGCTAATAGGCACTCCTCACCTGTTTACAGTGAGGAATTAATCTTCATATTTTCCAAAGACAGAAACATCTCATGTGCCAAAGTCTAAGTGCAGTCAGCAGGAGGGTATTTTAATTTATTTTAAAAGGGCCTGCTTTTACGAGATTCACTTTATTATTAGACGTGAGGGAACCTCACTTTCCACTTCATAATGATTAACTGCCACAAATCCTCACTTAAAGGATTTCCCAGCCAAAAGTATCATCATTTATTCACATTAGTGGAGGGACTATCACCAATAACGTATGCCATATTAAATGGCAAAGCGACACATTTACATTTCAAAACGCAACACTTTTTTTCCACCGAGCCTCTGCTACATCGATTACCGACGCATCCAATCCCTTGGTGGCATTTATATAGTCTCTCTTGACAGATTTTACATTTTAAAATAGAGACTG
This sequence comes from Scomberomorus guttatus, assembly GCA_038419695.1. Classification (NCBI taxonomy): domain Eukaryota; kingdom Metazoa; phylum Chordata; class Actinopteri; order Scombriformes; family Scombridae; genus Scomberomorus; species Scomberomorus guttatus. The sequence continues at coordinate 30,149,848 of CM076448.1, forward strand.
TCAGCAAACAACATATGAACTTGTATCGAGGGAAAAATACCACTTGATAGAAGTCATAGATGGAGAGAGTTCTGGGGACTTTAGGGGTATTACTTCAGTTTTTTCAGTATTTTTACTTTGCACACCATGATTCCCCTCCAAGAGACAAGTCATATTATGAAATTAAGTGACAGCATTGTTTTAATATATAAACAATGCCATATATAATCATATGACTGGGCAGTAACTAAAAGCAAAATGTCCTCAATCACTCCCATGTGTATGAATGCACAAACACATGAAACAGCCTTGTTATTCCAAACTGCGACCACAAGTTTATGGAATGGAACTTCAATCATTAGCTTCTATTTTTGCTTACTGTTTAAAGGGAGGATTTTGACAAGCCGTGAGGCGACAGGTCTTTGAAACGCAGAGCAGAAGGGGAACGGGGAAGGACGGGGGGAGGAAAGCATCGGCGGACCACACAATAAGCAATCCTCAAACCCTCTCTACTCTTAAATGCCACCGATGCAATCAACCTTTCCGTCTCACAGGAGCGCGCAGCAGCACTTCTGCCACACAAGAAGGGCCTGCTTTGAAACTTAAAGGTTTCAGGCAATTAGGACCTTTAACAGTGACGATTTGCATGCCTCTGTCATTCTCCCGACATCCCCAGCCCTGAGGACTGCCGCTGCTGCTGCTGAGGGCTTCCACTTCTCTTCCCTTCATGAAGTGCCAAGAGCGCCGGGTCCTAATTGAAAAACAGTTTATGGAAAAGCTTGGCATGAGGCCCAAGCCAAGAGCAATGGAAAGAGTTGTAAGAGTCACACCAGCTACCATAACCAAAGTGGCCAAGAACATTTTGAAAGCTTTTATCGCCTCCTTTCATCATCCTAACGTTTTACTGTCACTGTATTTTTCCCTGTGACATGAGGTACAGATGGTTGTAGCATCCACTTGAGGGCAGCATCATGACTAGCATAAAAACCAGGCAGAACTCTCCACTCTGGGAGTCTTAAAAGTTAAAACCACAACCCAATGTGAACTTCACTGACTGACCTCTACTCTTTAATAGATGAAGTAATTTCTCAGTAAAAAAAAAAAAATTCTCCCCAAATGACCTGCACATTGAATCCCAGTGATACAATACTGCTAAAAACACCCAGTGCTTTGGTCTAAGAGAGGATAGTGTTTCAGGGCTTCTGACAGCTCGTCCCTGAGTGAGTATTGTGGTCCTGCTGCCCTCCCTCCCCTCCGTGTATCATTGCAGACAGGCAGTAGCTAGGGGCTAAACTGAGAGGAGAGGAGAGGGATAAGAGGTCAGATTACTGGCCAGTCCAAAAGTCTGATTAGAGCCCCAAATGTTACGCCGCACAGATCGTGTAGGGACTCATCTGATATAATGATGAATGGCGGAAGAAGAACTCAAATCCTGTAGTAAAAGCAGCAATACCAAAGGGGGAAAATACACCATTACAAGTAAAAAGCCTGTTATTAAAACTTTTTAACTCCTTAAAATCCTTTTATTCTTTATCATTGGAGCTTATTTACAGTGAGTTCAATATATCCAAACTCAAGACTCGATGTTTTTTATGGCTGCACTGTTTCATCAAATGGAAATATTCTGCATCATTTTATACACAGTCCCCCGAAATTCAGGCTGAAATATTTGGTATCCTTGGAAACTCTGTTATCTCCACTAGAATTTAAAAAAAAAAAAAGTCCTGTGGGTTTTTGCAACATCCTGTTGCACATGCATGAGTTTTTAATGACTGACCCACCGAGGCAAGTAACTGGGATTAAAAAAAGGTAAACAACTAGTAGCAGCAAAATATCCTCGATTTAACACAAGTAAAAGTACTAAGTGTGAGGAAGACTGTTTAAGTTTTAGCCTTCTAGTTTGGGGGATTTGCATGCTTTCATGCGAGTTCAAGAAAGAAGAGAAGTAAGAAGAAATTAAGAGAGAACATACAGAAGGATTTGTGAAAAGAGGAAGGAAAGAAAAAAATCCTCAACATGATTTCTGTACTTAGTTATGTTCTTTGTACATATTCAAAGTACTCATTGTGAGTAGTTTAGTTTTGCTGCTGGGTGAAAACCTTAATTTCTGGCTAGATTTTCAGATCAGTTGAAAATGGAGGGAAAGGCAATATGAAAGATCAAAGGATACCAGGCTAGAATAAAGGAAGAAAAGCAGTAAAGAAATAAAGAAAGGATACCTCGCTTAAACCGAAAGTTCAGCCATAAATAAAAAAGCTGCGTGGATCCAAGCTGAGAGACTGAGAGCTAAAGTTGACAGAGATGACAGAGACTAAGCTTTATTTCGTACTTAGCATCTCCAGGGAATGTGTTTTATTGAATTTAGCCGAGGTATTTAGTGTCGTTGCCTGAATGTCTGTATTTTAGATACCCGTGTCGTTCCCACTCTGCCTCACTTCATCTGAAAGGGATCGTAATGTAGGAAAATGAATAAGTCTGAATCCCACCCTACTTTTGTGCGGCTGTGACTTCCCTCAATCTTTCCAGCCATAGAAAAAGCTAACTTTTGTATTGATAACTGCTTTTCAGACCCCATTGAGAGAACAATTGCTACCACACAACTCTTTCATGGTATACTGGTAAAGCTCTTTCAACACGGGTTTCCAAAATATCCTGTCTAGGGGCGTCCATTGGGCAAACATAGCAGTTTGTTAGTCACGTCTAATGTACGACTTCTCTTTCTGTGTACCCTCTTCAGAGAAGGCTAAAGCTGCAAAGAATGGGACACCGAGGGGGTCTGTCTTTCCACTGGATCCCCTCAGAGAGAACACTTTTTCAAAAAGCTCTGGTGAGAGACAACTTTGTTTGAATTCACCTCACCGACAGACATACCTCAAAACAGTAAGCAGAACAATGGATCTTTAGTTGAGGAGGTATGAAAGCATGAAGGCGTGGGTAGGATTTATGAACTGGGACATACCAAATCCCACATGCGGTCAGAGAGCCCAAATAGCACACACACACACACACCCTCCACAGATGCCTCATTTACTTATCACACGTTATCACTTACACAAAACCAGGGAAGCCAAATTCAGTCTATAATCCTAAGAGCATCTGAGGTAAGGTGCAGGTGCAGGAGAATATCAAAAAACAAGACATTTATTACAACCTCGGTTTTCAGTAGTGCACATCCTGGCCAGGGCTTAGTGCCCTCACTTCCAGCCTTAATATAAGCATGAGATTGTAATCACAGGCTGTAAGCCAAACATACAAACATAGGTGCAACACTGTGTTTTTGTACTGCTGTCAAAATATCGGTGTACCGCAGACTAAACATCAGGGGATAAAGCCGGCCGTGTGGTTTGACAGATGTAGTGTGAGAACAAGAGGGGACCACTAACAAACTGTTAAGGAAAATCATTTTCATATGACACTTTGTGAGAAAACTCTGGGACTGTGTGATTCATTTGAAGGCATTAAATATATGTCCAGATTCTTGAATTCTACCTAGAAATCTGGTTATTTATAACTTTATGAACTTCCAATCGGGGTTTCCATTAGAGAAGGAAATAAGATTTTAGCACTGGGACCCAAATCCAATCCATAAACTCACCAGCCGTTTGCACTTTACTAGTTGACTGAACCGTCCAACTACGAGGGAGGACCTCCAAACAAATTGGTTGGTCATAACCTCCAGTAAAGTTATGCTTTCAGTCTGATTCATCCCCTTTTAGTTTTCCACCAAATTTCATGGAAAACACAGGAACAAAAGGATGATTTATGGTCGTGAAGTAAGTGACTACAGCATAACATTGCTACTCCATAGCTGCAGCTGCTTTGTGTGTAGGCTCCGAAGCATACCTTACACCACAGCTGACGTTTGCCTCCCGAAAGATTTAACTACACGTGAGGCCTACGACGGCTATGGAGATACCTCATGCAGACATCAAGAACTGTGATTGGCTACTCGTGTTATCTCCTTTAAGTTTCTGATTCCAGTGGTTATTTTTGGTCATAGAAACCCCCTGTTCACTGCGATAGTCTGTGCTTTATCACAGAGAATGAATGAACATAAGCATCACGACTGCACACCGGTAGTCTCCTATCAGTACTAAGACAAGGCGAAATAGAAGTTACTATGATGTAACTGGTTATATTAGTATGTGCGTAGTTCACTGTCGCTCTATATCACAAAGTGAGGTGAAATAGTTACTATGAGGATTGAAATTAAAGCAAGACAGAACCCGATCATGTATGATAAATCTGTCTAATGTTACAGGGGTGGTGTCAATAGATTAAAATCTAACGCTGAGCGAAAAATCAAAACCCATGAGATAGGTATCTACAGCACTTGCAACTCCTTAAGCGTAAATCCAGCTAAATGATTAATGTTGTGGTGAGGATTTGGATCAGCTACTCAGCAAGATTGCCTGCTACTAGATGTGGATTCAAATTCAGATTTAAAATTATTATTAAAATATTTATTGTTTTGCCTTGTGCCCTGTACATGCCCTGTGAGTGCTTTCCGATTTGCCAAAGTAACTGCTGGAGCAGATAAATTTACCAGCATTAGCTTAAGTTTTACCAGCATTTGGAGCATCTGGTGGTATTTTCTCTGGTCTGAATACACTGTGTGCTATTCCGCAGCTATTTTCCACCACACCAAACCAGACAAGCATGTGTACCGAGAGGTCCCTGCAAATAAAAGCACCAGCAGAGCAGGACGGTGAGCACCACAAAAACAATCTTTGATGAGGTCTGTTAAATGAGAGCATAATCCCCGCGGAGCCGTGCTCTCCTACGATATAACTCAAGAGCTGAAAGGAAACTCAAACCAGGACTACTGTGGGTGGTCAGAAACAGCTCAAAACCAAGTGGCAAAACAAACATACACGCATGTTTTGCCCTTACTCCGTGTGATTGAAAGTTTACAAACTAATTGTTAAGCGCTGGCTTACATTAATCTTCCATAAGAGCAAACCGTCTGTTTGTAACGCTAATTCTCTCTTGGAATCTCCTTTCCCAATTGTCTGTAAGAGCCCAAGTCGAGGAGTCACATCAACCCCAACAGCGTGCTTGCTGGTCTTCTTAATCTAAGAAATCAAAGCTGAGTAAACACCGCTTTGGTATGTCTAATTCCTTGAGCCAAACTCCAGCGGTCAAGTTTCACACATACCGACACACATCTGGAGCTTTCTCAGCATGGAAGATCAAGCTTGATATCCTGCACATGTTGCGGCAGTGCGAGTCTCTCCCAAGGCTCTGACCCTAACACTCTACAAATACATCACCAAGGAGAGGAGCGATCCCCGGGCTTCTGTCTGTATGGAGATGTCAGGATTCCAGCGAAGGAGCCAAGTGCTCTCATCCACATTTCCAGGGGGATATTAGATAAAGTTTAAAGACATAATTGTCTGAGCAAAGACAAGTACTTAGGCAAACAACAGGGGAAAAACTCTGTGAATGGGCAGGGTGGACATTGGACTTTAACTCTGATGCTAAGTACAGTGGATCCATAAGGAAGACTCGCCAAATCTGTCAGCCCACCCAGAGATGTTGTTGGGGTAACCGAAAACAGCTTTAAAAGACGCCACATCAATTCTTATCCGTGATGCTTTCTGCAATGTTTTGATGGACTTATCTGAAGTTTGTTCTGTTCAGTATCACTTTTAAAACAGCAACTCAATACAAACAGCATTTTTCCTTTCTAAAATTTCTCTTTAGCTGTCAATCGACCTGGACTCATAATCTGTATTGTAATAACTCCTCATTTTCAGAAACTGGAATGGCGATAGAGTACATTAAAGCTTCCAACGCTCTGTCATCGCAGAAAATGTAACACCAGTCACTTATTCATTGGAGAACAACCATTGGATTTGCTCAGAGAAAGGTCGGGAGTGTGCTGAGACAGCAGAGATGGCAGACATCCCTGATATCCCTTGACCCCGCCAGGGTGCGAATACATCGTGTCACAGCAAGAGCTTCAGTTGCTTGTGTTGGGTTTCACCTGTCTGCCTTGTTGGACTTAAACAGGATAAGCTGCATATGTCACCTGACAGATGTAGTGTGAGAAAAAGTGTGGACAAAAACCTCTGGAGAAATTATTTTCCATTGGCGCATCATTTAGAAATTTCTCCGGCAGTGTGTAACTCCTTTTGAAAGCATTAACTGAAGGAGCAGATTTTAGTTATGGGACTATGCAGTGAGACCTGATTGTTTATGACGTTCTAAACTTTTGTTCACTTCAAGTTCATAGAAAATTAGATTCTTAAAATCAACCCTTTTGGCTTGTGACCCCTTAAAATGAAGTAGTGTCTACTTGCGGGTAGAGGACTATGAGTTGTGAGCAGTGACTGATCTTCCCTTCAAAACATCTCAGACTGCTTCATTTGAGTAACCACCAAAAGAGGCAAAACTACTCAACATATCACAAGAAAAAAGCCAAGTCCAGAGAAAAGTCAAAAACAAGAATATAAATTTGTTCAGCAGATCAATGTTCATTTCTTTTTTCCTATCCCATTAATCACCCCGCGACCGTTCTGATTTATTTAGGGATCCACAGGTTGCTAAGAGGACCTTCAAAGAACTTGTTTTTGAAGATAAACTTTCAAGCTATAGCGTCCCTCTATTAAGACCAGTCGTTCATTCAGCAGAGGACAACAGTTGGATTTAGTCTGAGAAAAGTCGGGAGTGTGCCGAAGCCACAGAGACAGCAGCTGTCCCCAATCTCCTTTGACCCCGGCGAGGGTACAACTCCAAGGGTGTCACAGCAAGAGCTTCACTGGGTCGTGTACAGTTTCACCTGTCTGCCTTTCAGAGCCTCATCTGAACAGGTAGAGGAGAATAGACCTTTTCTCCCTCCTCCCCTCCCTCTTCTCCTTTCTCTCCTTCTCTTTTCTTCCTGGCCGGCTAATCTCTTCTCAGGTTTAGGATTCCCGGTCCATGCTCTTTGAGCAGGAGGAAATATGGGGTTGGGTAAACATCAGGGCTCTCACTGCGGGGATTACAACACCCATATATCACTGTGACAGCTCCCTTTTCAGCGGATGACAAGTCGCCAGGACCCTGTACGAGGAGGGATCCAATGACACTTCCTATCGCCACAGCCGACACTGATAGTGTATACCGTCACCATTTTCACAACATCGTGTCAGTTTATGAGGATCCGGTGTCTGCATATTCTCAGCCAACATCTTTAGATTGGTCTGAGGTTTTCACACATTATTGCACCTGATGTTTGGCTTGTGGGCATCTTCAGAGACGTAACAACACAAACGGAAAAGGACTCTAGAGAAGTGCTTTGATCACATCTCCTTTCAGAAAGACTGCTCTCATTGTCCATGACTCCATTTCACTCTCTCCTCTTGACGAAGCGAAGTGGCAAGCATGGCGACACGCTGCTGGATGCATTGTGCCTCAGCGGCTGGGTGTTACTCTGAATAACGTGAAACCACAGTCAGGCCTCATTTGAGAAAAACCCACTTTTTATCCAAATAGACATCACTGAAAGGTCAATGAGGTGGATCACTTTCCCAACCTCTCTGGGACGAACACTATTCCATGTGCTCATGCAGTTTAACTGTCAAAGGTTAAAATTCAGTTAGCCAAATGGCCGTACTTTTCCAAAGTGGTGGGTGCGTCCAATAATTCCTCAGTGATACATAATAAGAGGCAAGGGACACTTAAATGTTCTCAACGGTTGCTCTTCTCACTGTTGTGCAGTTTAAAACAACAGTCATGTCAAAGGAGAAGATGAAATCATTCAAAGAGTTTATGATGGATTATCTTTAACAATGGTCTGTATAAAAAAAGTGGAAAATACCCAGTGTTGATGTCATACCTAGTTTTACTGATGGCATCAGAAATGAACAGAAAATGGCTTCTTTCAATTAAAACTCTGTTAGGATAAGTATTGCTTTATTGCATGTAATGTATTTTAATTTATAAAATGTTTATTGGATTCGAAATATCTCCAGTGACATGCAGCCCTGATTATTATATTGACCTGGCAGCATATCTCAGTCAATGGTACTCTGGACTTTACAGTTAAATCCAGAAAACTAAACTATTGTGACTGCACAAATATTATTCTTAGCTTTCATAAGACGCTCCCTGACACAAAGCCTCACTGATGCCAGGTGAAAACTGAACACAGTTCTCATAATATTTACCCACTTTTTTTATTTTATTTTATATTTTTTTTTACAATGGCTGCCTGATATTTATACACTTTTTTTCAATCTCATATACTTTTCCATGCAGTGATTATATGATGTCAGACACTGGGATGATTTCACCCTTTAAGCCTAATCTCACAAATTGTAATTTAATTGTGAAGCATGCTTCATATGCAGCTATTCAAGGTTCAGTTGCAAAGTTCAGTGCAAATGGAGGAAACTGTGTGACATTCATACAGAGCAACAATATGTGTTTGTGTGGCAGTCAGGAAGCAAACCCAGACTGAGTTTTTAGGGTTTTGAACTACTTGACTTTTTCGTTATGATCATGACCACGATCCTTTCCAAACCTTAACCAAATGGTTTTAGTTGTTTAATCTGAAAGGAATGATTCAACATTTTAGGAAATAGTTTATTCGATTTCCTAACAGAAGTTAGATGAGATGATTGATACCACTCTCATATGTGTGTGTTACGTATGGAGCTGGAGCCGGGAGTCGATTAGCTTTGTTTAGCTTAGCTTAGTTAAAGCATGTAACTCCCCACAAAACCACAAATTGTTGTTTTTGTATTTCTCTTTGTGTATGGATTACATAAACAACATACGTCATGTTAATTAGGGATCTTTAGAGGTGTTGGTGTTGGTTATTTTTTAACTTTGGACAGAGCCAGTATAGCTGTTTTCCCCTGCTTCCAGTCTACATGCTAACCTAAGCTGTTTCCATCTGACTCTCGGCAAGAATACGAGTATTTCGCAAAATGTCGATCTACTGTTTGAAACATACTGTAGTATCTACATGTAAATTATCTAGCATTGACCAGTTACATTCTGCAGTTTTCAAAGTTGAAAGAAACTTAGAAGAAATTTAGTTGGAACTGGCAAGTTTCTGCAGAAGATCTTCATAGTTAATTCAGGGTTACTGAGCACCAGTCCTTCTTTGCAGAATCTCCCTGCTCAACACTCGTACAGGTCCATAATTGTTTTTGTTTTTTTGCCTCAGTACATTCAGCAATTTGTACATATAGTAACAGTGGTCACAGTTCAAAATGAGTTGCACATTCTGTTTTGTTTCACCAACAACTGTTGTTGCCAGTGAAAAAGACCTCAGTCATTTTATTGTACAGTTTTCACAAAACTGTGCCTAAGAAAAATAACTCTGTCAGCTTAAATTGGAAGAGCGTTCATGATTCTATCTATGCTGTGGTGTGTGGTGACTGCAGTCAGTTTGGTCAGTGTTTGACACCACAATCAACTTAATCCAACAGCCAGAAACCAAATTTGTCTTGATGTGGACCAAAGGGGAAAAACCCTTATTTTAATCAACAATGGCTACACAGCTGTATAGCTAATACATTATTAATATGAACTGAATGAATGTTTATTAATACAAAGTGAACTGTCAAACGTTATAGGAAGAACATATGTATTAAACTGTGGTCAGCAGCATAACTGAAATGTTTTCAGTCTGCGCTGGCTTCCTTTACGAAGATATTTTGAGATTTACAAACAGGAACACTCGACCTTTTCCTTGCAGGGAACAGAAAATGTAATCCAGACTTTCTTACCTAAAGTACATGTGACCAAGCTGAAAATAACATCCTCCTCTGAATGTTAAAGGTTTCATGGCAAAGATACCCGAGTTGTACCTTGTACTCGGTGACATCATGGCTCATATAAACACAGTTATGTATTCTTTAAAGCAGCAAACACATAAGGGCAAAAACTAAATAGAACAACTGCATTTTTTTGTTTTAATTCATCTTTCAACAATCAGACTGATTGACTGACTGGCTGAATATGTGTGCATCATTGCCTACTGTCAAATCTTTTTTTTTTTTTTTTATAAAAACCAAACAAATAAAACAAACTTTGAATTTGTGAGCAATATTCATAGATACTGTACGACCGCGGCTGACAGAGGAAGTGTTGGCAAGCATTTCGACAAGTATGAATAAGGCCATCTGGGAAGAATTATCCTCATTATAACAAAAAGCTAACAGTGATTTATTCGAGGTTGTATTCTGCTGTTCCACTATCTCATAACGATAAGCATTTTATCATGGTGAAACACGAATTATCTCCGTCCACTCCCTTCCCCTTTTCTCTGTTCTCTCAGAGGAGTTGAAGCAGGATGACTAATTAACAGCATTAGTCTCCATAATTCAGAGGAAAACCATGATGTCCAACATCCGATAGCAGAATCAAACTCACATGTGGGCCAGCAGCGCATTGCATGCCTCACTATTGAGAATACGAAGCATCTCGTTTTAATTAGATGGTTCTGTGACGTCAAGGCCCGCTGACGACGCCGTCTCACTGACCACAGTGAAGATCGAGTCTCCTTCTTCAGCTCATCGCTAAGTTTTCTTTTGCAGGAGTGAATAAACCTGACCTGCTCAAACATCCCATCGCCTGAGGCAAAGAAACTTTAACCATTGATTTGTGAAGAGATGCGGCTGCCAAGAGGCCCCATTTGTCACACTGTTGCAGTCAGTCTTGAACATAAATCATGATGGATGTCATATTTAAGGCCAGCAACTCCATGAATATTCAACGTTTGTCTTTGGTTTACCCTGCACATCAGGTCCAAAACTTGTGATTTGACTTGACAGCTTTGGTAGCATGACTCCTGACATTTCTCACTGCACTGGATGAATAATTCCACCTTATATAATCCTGTAATTACTGAGCAGTCAGTTATGGATTTCAGGTCAACCGCATCCACCCCGATGACTCCAGAGCATGCTTGGCGGGCCTCGCAGAGGATTCCCATGACACACAGTTTAACTCAAGAGCTGCAGCCTACATGGGTGGTGGTCGACACTTTAGACCTAAAGCACCTCTGCATCCTTTTCATCCCTCTGGCGTTCACTTCAAACAATACTGCACAACACATACGGCAGGAGGGGAAAAGTTGATATCCTGCCTTCTTAATCACACTAGTGGGCACATATTTAGTCCCACTTGCACACAAATAGACACACCTGTCCACGTGTGCGCACACACTAACACATACAGATGGGTGTTAAAAGACAGCAACCTTGCCTGAAGCATAAAAGCATGACAGGGCATTGGAACAAGACTCTTAAAAGACATTTCCCATTCTGTTTAGTTTGGCCTCTCTTAAATATGCATTCCACAGGAACTCTGAGCTCACTTTAGAAAGAAGAAGTCAAAGAAAAGATGGGAAAAGACAAAGAGCTTACCTTCGACTGCTGAAGCTGGATGCCGTAGAGGAGAATATTTCGGAGCTTGGCTGCTGAGGCCAGGTCCGTGATTGTCGCGGGCTCTGCCATCCTCCCACTGATGGACAGCTCATCCGAAGTGCTCAAATGCACCTATCAAAACAAAGACCACCGCGCCCAATCAGAAAACACTTGCCAATAGCGAGGATCTCTTACCAGAACAGCAATTATGCCCTTTTTGGGAACAATTACAGCTCATTGTTCAAGCAGTCGTTTAAACATGTTGCAACTCAATAGGCCTGTTTATTTAAGGTTGTGTTCAGGGAAGATTTGTGACGCGTGAGCTCTGCTGGCTGAGAGTAAACAGAGGTTGGCTGATACACAGTCCTGTCTGAGGATATAATGACTCTGTAATTCAGTTGTAAATCTTTAGGGCCTCTGGGGTTTATTTTCTCCAATTAAGGCAGCATAATCCAGACACATTGGTTCACATTACCGTGTCATCCGTATGACTATCCAAAGCTTAGCCGATTTCCATAGTCATCCCACTGACAGAAATCTAAGTCCTGATTTATTTACCGCAATTATTTTGTCATATATCCTTAAAAACTGTGGCAGTGAGACGCACAAGTCAGGAGAAAAGTTTCAAATGTGTCAAGACATCTGCTCTAAACGTTAATTATTACACGTACGCTTGAGTATCAATCAGATGCTCGCTGTCATCGAGTGAAGTTCAACTTGAAGACTGATAATTCAGCACATTTGCAGATGTCAAACTTCTCACACATGAATATCACAGTACACCTAAATTGGCCTTCTCCATGTGAGTCTATTCCAAGATCAATGCTGCAGCGTGCAGACGATATGAACCACTGAGTTCCAAAACACAAACTGACACACAGGGACAACAGCATGATTTAAGAAATTAAAGATGTGTCATTATTTTGTTGTGGTGTCCTTTTTAAGGACAAAAAGGTTGGGTAAGGATGGATGTTCTTTTTGTTTACACTTCATTTTCATTGAGCTACACACATTAACACTGTGGAACTGCCCACTAAAAATACTAGTGTCTACCTTTGGCCACTCGGCAGGTCTACTAGGATGGTTAAGAGAGAGATCAACTCAATCATAATAGTTACTGGGGATGTAGAGTACCTTACAGTTTTGGCCACTTACAACATGACATCAAGTCAAGATAATTAGACTGCAACTACTGCAGGGGGATCTAAAACATCATCAGCAGTCAGTGTCAGGTTTTGCGGTGTCAGTAGCTCATGAAGAGAGTGAACGCTTGTTTCTACGTTCACCAGAAATCCGCAGAAGAGGAAAACTAACAAACTTTACTCCATTAGTAGCCTCAGAAGACTAGAATAAAATGAAACGAAGATACAAGAAATGGAAGCGTGGCTACTATCACACACACTAAACTTACAAAGTGGTTGCTAGGTAGCTAGCAGGTGATTCCCACAAACTGAATGAAAGCAACATCATTGCTTACAAACATGAAGGGGACATATCATGCTTTTTGTGACTTCTATACTGTTATGATATCAGATATTAAATATAGTGGAGTGGAGTGTACTATTGCACTTAAACTGTGACCAGTTACCCAAGAAAATAAAAGGAGGCTGAGTTTAAATTGTAATTCATTTCATTTGGTAACAGCACCTCAGCATGTTCATTCACTTTTCTTGACCAAATTATGCCGAACAAAACAGTGACCTTCAATCACCAGTCTGCTTCTCTGCCTTCGAGGTTACCACCTACACTTCAATCTAATAACAGCCCACTACTAAAGAGAAAAGGTAAGAAAAACACTTTGGTGCTGAACTGAGCCACATTTCTTACAACCGTAAAACTCAAGAGCTGCCTCAAGTTTCTTTCAGTAACAACTTCCCAGACTGAGTTTATACATATTCTAACATGACCGTGAAATCAGATTAGGCAGGGAAGGAAAGTAAACTCTGTGTGATCTGTTTTTTCCTTTTTTTTAAAGTGTACCTCATCTTATAATTTATGGACAGCTTTGTAAATATTTGAATGGATAGTTTTTAATCTGGTCTTGATCATTTTTATTATATATTATGTGACATCAAAATTTGTAGGGCTGCCAACTAAATTATCATCTATTTTTTTTCTTGCTTATTTTGTCAGTTAGGGGATTGATCATTTAGTCGATAAAATATCCAAAGATAGTGGGAAATGTTGCTCACATTTACACATAGTGATGCCTCAGATTATTTGCTTTGGTCGATCAACAGTCCAAAACCTGAAGATATTCAATTTCTGATTATACCAAACAATTATATAAAGACTAAAGCAGCAAATCCTCACATTTTAGAAGCTGGGACCAGCAATGTTTTTTGTTTAATAAATTACTAAAACAATTGCCTGATCATCAAAATTAAAATTCAATCAAAATTCAGCACTCCTGATTTGTTTGAACTTATCTGCAATGAAATTAACGTTAAACAAATGAATAGAATATAATAGATTGGAGCAGAATAGTGGAGTACAGTAGAACAGAATAAAAAGAACAGGCCATATAGTTATTCCTGTTCTAATCCTAGTATAAAGTATTCTACAGTGGAATAGAGTAAAATAGAATAAAAGTGTAAAAGAATATAATAGCCTTTGATATTCTACAGAACAGAAAATAATCAAATAATAGTATAGAATAGAATGTTATTCTAGAATATGTATGTATGTCTCTGAATAGAATAGTATAGAATACATTTTTGCTAATCTAGAATAAAATAGAAAAATGCTTTTCAACAGTGAAATAGAATAGAATAAAATAGAATAAAAATATAAAAGAATAGAACAGAATAGTCTATGCTACTCTAGAATAGAACAGAATAGTCTATGCTTCAGAATGAAGTATCCTCTTCTAGAATAGAATAGAAAACAAATATAAATGAACAGTATAGTATAGAATATATAGCTCACAATAGAATAGCATAGAATAGAATAGCATAGAATAGAATAGAATAGAATAGAATAGAATAGAATAGAATAGAATAGAATAGAATAGAATAGGAGCTTGTTGACACTGGGAGTTGTGGAGAACTCACACATGGTGTTGCTCCGGTGTGGCAGGGAGTCAATCCAGCCAAAACACTGCAGCTTCAGACTGTGTGTGTGTTTTCACGTGTGAATGCATGTGTGTGGAGGTGTGTGTGTGTGTGTGCCAATCTTTATTGAAAACTCAGTACAACTAACACAAATAAGAGCAGAGGCTTGAGTCGAGTAATACTGCGTGACATCTGCAGTGATTGAGACTTGTTTTGCAGTAGAAACCGGCCTGTGCAGGCTCTGTGTGTTAGTTGAAAAGGTCAATTTTCCAAATTAAAAAAGGGTAAACTTTCACAAATATTTAAATGTTTCTTGGTGCAGATTTCATCAGTTTGTTTTAGGTTTGTCTCAGAGCTCTCAGTGTTGCTCTGGTAGAAGCGGTTGTCGGTGTTTGAAGCAGGAAAACAGTAAGTGAGGCAGAGCTGCGTCGCTCTCCTGGGGGGGGTTTAAGGTTTCCAAACAGCTACAGAGCTCCTCAAGGGACCCAAGGTAGACTACAGGTGACGTTTTTACAAGCATAAAAAAGAAAAGCTATGGCTCGCCGTGTAGTACATGTACCTCAATGAAACTGAATCTGTCCTGTGCCAGATGTCTGCATTCATGAAGCATGCAAAGAAAAGTTCATTCAAAGTGTGGGAAATGATACTGAGACATGCTTAACTTTGCTTAACTTACTGAGCACACAGACCTACAGGAGCTGTTAATACAGACTGACATGTTGTCCTCTTATAGTCTCAAAACAGCCAAATTGTGTTTTACCTTATTTACTAAACGGAGGTTTTGCATCAGTAAATTGGATGAAAAGCAAAATCTCTCACAGTAGGTACTTTAAAGGGAATGTTTGCCGATTTTCAGCCAGCATTGTATCATTACAACGTGGGTAGTATATGCAAATGAACAATGTTTAACTTCCCTCCATGTTGCCTGCACCCAGATCTCCCCGCTCATTTGCCGGCAAAAGTCCGCTGGGTGGTGCAAAACGCGCCATCCGGCGGGCTGTTTCAACATGTCCTGTATTGGTGCCTTCAAGGAATGTCAAATGTGGGTCTCCGAAAACACGTGTTACGCCAGCGATATGGAAAAGCAGACACTAAAATATCATACTACTAAATAATTTAAAATATCAGCATATTTGGAAGAAAACCTCATGATATGAGGCCGAATATCACACTGTGGAATCAGACGCAACAGTGTGGAGGAGGAAGCTACCACCACTACGTTACAGCAGCAGCCGAAAGACAGCTGCTGACCTGTGAGGATCGTCAGAGAGAACGGAGACAGACTGAAAACTTTGCACTTCAACAAACTTTGCGGCACTTTTGTAAACCTGACTTTGTTTTCTGACTGAATATCAAACTTTAACTCTGAATACAGAACAGCGAACAGTGACTGTGTTGAGTTACCTGTAAGTTAACACAATCTGTGGTCTGGCTCCTCGTCATCAAAAATAGGTAAAAGAAACTGTCTTTAGTTGCAATTTCACCCCTTCATCCATGATTGTTTCCCAAAACAAGCTCAAATGGAGACAGCAGCCTCGGAGGTGTTTTGTCTGTCCATTGGCAGCTCTGGCTTGTGTGCAGCCTTGCAGCTCTTGGTAAGTTTGCAATGATCGACACAACTGACTCCAGAGAGCCGTTTGTTTTATGATCCTCGTTTACCGGTACGATTTATCCAGACTCGATGAAGAAAAATGTTTTGTAAATGAAAATAAGCCTCAGTAAAGACATATAACGCTGCTCAGTCTTTGCTAAACGGCCGCTCTGTTGGCCATAAACACTTCAGTAGAGTCAGTCAGTCTGATTGGATGGGATGCGCTCAGTGCATTCTGGTTGTTGTAGGATTCCCCCTTAAGAGCGGTATAGGGAATCTACAGCCTTTTTCTCAGTTTTTTCTAATCATTGGGCACCAATTTCAAAACTAACTGCAAATTTCTACTACATAGGTGACCTAGTTTTAAGAAATCATCATATTCACAGCGGTGAATTTTCCCTTTAAGGTATTCCTGTTCATAGATGAAAAATACGGGAGGAGGGAATGGAAATTCATACAGACAGCCTCCACTGCAGCAGAGGAAATTGAACATGAAATTGCAAAAAAAAATCTATCCATCTGCTTTCATAAATTCCTTCATTTCATGATAATTAATGCTGAGGCAAAAGCATACTCAACAACATTCAGGGCTTGAATGTCTTTACACTTTAAAGTTACATATTCCATGCAGTTTCCACCTTAATTTTAAGGTTATTTTAATATAGAAAATTAAAGGAATGTTTCTTTTGGGCTTTTTTAACCTTTGGAGAGAACCAGGATATCTGTTTCTCCTTGCTTCCAGTCTAACCTAAGCTAATAACCTCCTGATTGTACAGTTTTGTTTATGATTGTCTAAGATTGTAGCTTCATATTTGACGAGTCTTCTTATCTGACTCTCAGCAAGAAAGCAAATAAGCATAATTCCAAAAATGTCAAACTATTTCTTATCAGGATTCCTTAAACAGAGAGATGAACATTTCCCAGACAAAATAACAAAATATTTTCATTACTGCAAACCTAATGTCACCAGAGACCAGCTGTCAATCAAACAGTTTGGGCAGGAGCTTTGTGTTGTTGCAGTTTGTTTTTGGTGGGTAGATATAGCCCTTTTTTTCATAATGAACATGAGTAATGACTAATTAATCTGAAACTGCTGTTCCTATCACTTACTGTGCATCCTTGGCTGAATCCATGTTGTGTTATAAATTGGCAGCAAAACCACCATAAACTTGAAAAAGTCATATCTTAGCACTGGGTGCTTGTTGCTCATCTACAGTATCTGCCTTCCAAGCGAAGAATAAAAAGTAACGAGAATAAGATTTGCACAGATGTTTTTGTTATGGCGTGACAAGCCGATCTTGCACTAATGAAACCCGCTGTGTGTGGACTTACAGCTTTACTGAAAGGCCAGCGCACCTAACACAAGTCAAGGCAGCTGTTTAATCAAGTAATGCTCTCTGACATTTGCACTTATTAAATTGGAGTTGTTTTTTTTCGGTGGTTAAAACATACACACACAGACAAACACACAAAAATCAAGAGCAAGCATTCCAGGTTGTGTTGGCCGCATTACTGAGCTTTATTTTGGCACTGGGCCTCAGTGTGCAAAGTTTAAATAAAAAAAAAAGTTAAATAGTTGGGATCAGTTTTTAAGAATTCAAGAAATTACGTGTTTTCTTGCTATAACTGCATGCCAGAGTTACTGTGCTGTTAATAGGTCCTGTAACTCCCAACATCTAAGCATTCTTCACCGGTTTGCACGTCCGTCCTTCAGACAACAACAGGGACAGCCATGAGGAATGGAAACTGTCAGGACTGCAGAGAGGGAATTTCAATTTCCACCGCTTGGGAGGGTTGTAGGATATACTGTTTTTGGGCATGTGAAATAATAGGTAGCTTTTTTGTGAAGCCATGACTACAGTATCCCTGCATGAACTCACCAAAATGACAACCAGCGGGTGGAGAAGAGCTCGATTCGCTGCCTCCAAAGCTGTCAGCAGGGCCTCCACCTCAGACAGGCAAGAACGATTGATCTGGAGACCAAAGAAATAAAAAAAGTAAGAAGTTTTAAGAAAAGATTACATTTTTCTCCAGCATGACCAGCAAGATGATAAATACGCTAAATCTAGACACCCCTTTGGCCAGAACAGATGATGAATTTACATTGGACAACCACTTTATTTACTCCCTCCATTTTGGACTCGACCTTTACCCTCTGGAGCAGATTGGGTATTATCTTCAGGTCTGTCACTTTGTACATACAGAGTTTGATTTCTTTCCCAGGCCCCCTCAAGAATCATTATGGGAGAAACTGAAATTTATCAGTGACTGTCTCCAAGTCAAAGTCCAGATGGGAGGGGGAACTGGGAATGTAACTGGCACAGGACTGGTGGGAAGTGGCATTAGATGGGGTGAATACTTCATCATCCTGTGCTCGCCTCAGTTTGATCCGGTGGTGCACAGAGCCCACTTCTGTAAATCTAAACTGCATGAAATTTACCCAGATTCCGATCCCAAATGTAATTGTTGCGGCAGTCTACAGGCAGACCTCTCACATATGTTGTGGTCTTGCCCAAAGCTTGGAACATATTGGTCTTAGATTTTAGATGAATTCTCGATGTTGTTGAATAACAGTTTACAGCCTTGCCCGTTACTGGCCATTGTCGGGGTGCCAGCGGAGGCTGTCCCTTGCAATTCGCAACACTTCTAGCCAGGCGAAGAATACTCCAAATGTGGAAATCGCCTATCCCCCCCACATTCTCTGCCTGGCTGAAAGATGTGATGTTGTTTTTGCATCTAGAAAAAATAAAGTTTAAACGACTAGCGAATGCTTTCTAAAAAATGGCAACCCTTTGCCTCCTATTTTAATGGCTTATCTGTTCTTCCTCCTCACTGATTACCTATATTTCTACATGATATCATCGGCCTGTAGTGGGCTGCTGATCAATGTACTCCTTAACCCCATGGCCAACTATCAACAAGTTGAAGCAGAGGTTTTTCCAATTTTTTATTTATTTATGTATTTATTTTTCTTGGCCGTCTACTTACTCACCCCATTGTTATTATTATTGTATTGGTTTTCAGTGGTTATTGCTGTCTTCCCCTTTTTATTTTTTTATTATTATATTTTTTTTAAAATGTTTTTTTGCAATGTGTGTTGTGCAGGGGTTGGGAGGGGTCAAAGGGTGGGTGGGGAAAAGAAAATATGAAAAATGGTGACCTGTAAACGAGGTATTGTGTTAATTGTTTTCTTATGCTTCTCACCAATAAAAACTATTTTTAAAAATTACATGGGGCATAAAAATTGTGCTTAAAATGGGAACTTACAGAAACCTGGATGAAGTTCCACTCCTTCAGCAGATACCTGGCGTTGTCTCCCATCAGATCTGGGATGACGTCCAGCTCCTGTGAGACAGAGATACCTTATGTTAAAAATCTGGTTGATATTCAGCTTGTTACAGGATCCTGAGTAATAACATTTAAAGCAGGTGCTGCAGTACCAGGGTCCTAATGCATCTGACGTCGAGTGACTGATTGACTTCACTGCTCAAAAGTTCAAGGGCCTTCTGGTTTTTGTTTCTGCCACTTCTTCAATCATTCAGTGCAAGAGTACACCCACCTGCTTTCCTGTCATGAATCATTTTATGATTAGAGAAGAAGGGTAAAAAAAATTCCCATTACACTCAGAGAGTACAAACTGAGTGGCTTATTTCCATCAACCGTAATCAGAAGCTTATTAGAACAAATGGAAGGGATTAAAAAAAGAAACTTTTCTGGGCTCCTTTATACTTCTGACCTGGCAGGAAAATTCTGTCATATGCAAAAGCCGGGAACAGCGATCATACACAAGCCAACTTAAATTTCATTACGCTGCAAATTGAGTCGAAGGTGGACGTACGGCCAAGAATCGTAAAAGCTTTTTTGCTCAAAGAACCAGAACATTTAGGTCCTGATCTTTCCATTCAGTTTTGGCCTTGGCATACGAGTGACATGAGGCAACTGGATTGCACGCCATGTCCACCATGTCCGTTTTACATTCATCTTTGTTGTTTAGCCTGTAATTACAGCCTGGTACTACAATTCCACACACACAGGAAATAAACACAGAAATAAACAGTCAGAGTCTCAGTTTGGCATTAAGATACAGTTGTTCTACCCATTGAAATAACAGAAAGTAATTGGAAATGTGAAATGGTTATGGAAAACATATGTCGGAGGGTTAATTGGTCTTGAAAGATAACTGCCCATGGCTTCAGGGGGAAAATAATTTCAGTCCGAAATGTAGATTTGCAGGGTTTAAAAAAATGACATGATCTAAACCAGGTTGGGCATGAAACCCCAGAGTAGGAATGTTTATTTAAATTTAGGCATGGCCTGGAGAGCCAAGAAGCCATGGAGGCTCGACGACCAAACCACTCCAAGGAGAGAAGAAAAACAAGGTTTCAAAGCTCAGTAAGGCAGAAGGCAACCCACAATATAAATTTTAAATATGTTGAGGAAGAGACTAAGTCATTCTGGAGTGGAAGGGTCTAATTTAAAACAATCAAGTGTTTAAACATTAAAAATCCTTATTAAATTACTTTAAGCAGTAATAAATGATTTTTCTGGCTATTTGGGGGCAGTGAAATGAAGCTGTAATACAACACTGACTTACCATCCGCTTAGCTGCCTATTTACACAGCAAGCAGTCACAGAGCAACATTCATTTTGTGTTGTTTCTGACCACCAAACAAATTTAGGTCTAATATTCACTCTACTTTTAGCCCTGATTTGTTCTCCACTAACTAAATGCTCCATTATGTTCACTAGCTAGTTGCCTATGGGCAGAAATATGTGTCACTAAAAACTAAATTTGAATCAGATAATTTGAATTTGTATTGTTTAACTTGAATAATTGCATTAAAAAACTGAATCTGAAAGGCATCATTTTAAATTGAATTTATTAGTTTGGAAGTGAAATCCAATAAACTTGAAGGGCTGAACGTAATATTACGAACTCTTCAACTCTCTAAATACTTCCACATTCAGTTCTCGCAATTCAAATTCATTTCTTGCAATTTAATTTCAGTATACTGAGACAAACATACATGACCGTGTATGTTTGTCCATGCCCCAGGTACTCTGACATATTATTTCCCACATTCAGAGGCTCTAAAAAATGTTATTTATTTAATAAAATTTAGTTAGTGAGTACAATACTTTGTCTTCTCTGTCTAAATGACATATTCTCTTGTAGGTTGAGGTTAATCATTAAGATCTTCATTAAATTGATAAATGAGTCTGAGGATTCTCTTTGATGTGCACTGAATATAAGAATATTATCATACATCAAGTTAAAAAGATTAGCGATAAGGGAGAGCATACAGATGAGGTGATTTGGATTTTTAGCAGATCCGTCTTTCCTTTCTTTATGTATTTATATGCCCATAAAACATCCACTCATCTGAGTTTAGCCTTTCTTCCATTTCACTGAAGCCAAATGTTTGAATAGTTGATGCCTCATAATTATAAAACTTAAAAGGGAGAAGCAGGATTTTGATTGACTGGCAAAACTGTTCCAACGTGGATGAACTGCTTTACAGGAAATTGAGATTCTTAGTTTATATTATAAACTGCACACAGAAGTTTTGTGTTGTGCACGACAAAACTGATTGGTTTGGCTAAATATTACATTTGTAATATCTCTTCTCTACATCTAGTTTTCCTGTGCTTAAGAAACATTTTGCCTATTGTGTGGAGGAGACACAATAACACAGTAATGCTTAATGTTTGGTTACAATGAAGAAAAATTCCACAGACAGACTGAAACTAGAGATTGATCTGACCACATATCGCAGAGAACACTTTACATCACTACAGCTTTATACTTTCACAATAACTATCTTAATCACAATGAACAGTAATCATGACCTGTAGCTATTAAGAGCTGTAACACATAAAAAGCAGAGATACAAAACCACTTATTTTATCGCAAAAGACACAGTCCCATTGGTATTGTGGAGAAACCTAGTTTCCTAACACTGCGCATTATTTTTTGCTTAACTGCTTATTGGAACAGCTATTTTTTACATTTATATATTAGCACATTGCCTGTCTGAGAGACTGAAACCTTGAAACATTACTACCACTGAGGGGCCCTCAACCCCTTACTGCTCCAATGAAAATGTTTAGTAATCAACAGATGAAATGGTTGTACTCTTGTACTGGGCAGCTCCAGGGTGTGAATGTGTGTAACTGTGTGTGTGTGTGTGTGAAAAGGGTATTCTTGAAAAACAGTAAAACCTAAATGCCCTCAAAGAAAAATAATGCTTCTTCCTGGAGTGTGGTATGTTCAGGAGTTAACTTGACAGATTCATTTCAGCATAAATTTTACAACTGACAACTTGGATTTAAACTGGATCAAATGTATCTCAGGTAGCATCCTGCCTGCTGAGAGGATCCCTTAATCATATTCTAACTGTGAGCGTTTTCCTCTCACTCAGACATGTTGCCAATTCCTCCACCTGCACACACGCACACACACACACCATACTGTCAGTTTTCAGCTGAGCTTGGGCAGCCCAACCTGGCTTATCCCTGTATTAGATTCATGTAGTGGCACTGGGACAAAGGTAATTCTTCCGCTTCTTCCACTCGCCTTTCATCTCCCCCTCCATTCTTCCTCCCTCCCAAACTGCCTGAAAAAGGATGAATCTAGTTCCGAACACGCGCACCGGAAAAACACACATCCCCACCGGCCACCTGAGCACAGACGGGAATGGCTCCAATCAGCCGATCCAAAGATGCCGACACTGGCCCCTATCCATCTCTGGGGCCCGGTCCAGCACCGGACAGCAAGATCCGCCTGTTTGACATCAGCTGATGAAGGACTTGGAGCGAGTTGAAAGGAGGATGGACGTTTGGATCACAGCAGATTATTGGAACACGTCATGCGAGCGTGCTCTGCTGCCCCTCTCCACTGTCAGCAGCTACACCCAGGGAATATATACACACATCAGGATGATACGAGAAACACGTTTCTGTACATAAAGCCATGTGTGGGCGATTTGTCAGCCTGAGTGTCTACTCTGAATATAAATAATAAGTGATGGGAGTGAAAGATGAGCACATAAAGGAGTGGACATTACATCATGAACACCTTCACAATCTCTGGAAAACTGAATGTTTAGTAAGGACAGTAAGTGTGTTATGAAGGGATCTTCTAATGGCCAGTATGAACGGAGGAAAGATTATGTTACAGAGCTCTAATATTGGAATTTGACTCTAAAGGCATTTGTGATATTGCATCCACCCCCTTCGCTGTTTCAGCTCTTCTCCTATCAGGTGAATCAATGCACCCTCCTGTAGTAACAACATTTTACAACTGATACATGATTTTGTGTTGCAACCATTTTAACTTGTCACTAGCTGGTCTTCATTACCCTCTTGTTCTAAACACAGGTTTGCACAAAAGCTAATATTTCTGATTTATTTTGATATTTCTAAACTAAACTAGTCAGTTGGGTAAAATAACTTATTTTTCTGACATCCACTCTTCTTCCTTATTTCCAAAGAAAGACGAAAGGTTGCTTTAGCTCGTGGTTAGGTGGCTTGCTGAAGGGAAACCCAACAGTTGTTGAGGTAAAGGAGAGCATTTCACATGTGGAACCTCTATGTGGTCTGTGCTGTCAGATTGAATATCTCAGACTGTCACTTTTTACTCTTTTGCATATGGAGGCTGTTTTCCATTGTCTATTAGGGACAATTTTAAAAATTAAATGGAGGATGTTTGCAACATGGGCCGAAGGCAACATGGGAATTTGATTTGCCCAAAAAGAGATTAAGAGTGAAAGGGAGGGACATGAACTATGGTGGAAACTGGGAGCTTGTCAGTTCTGACTGAGCTGAGGTGGTAGGAGGATGAGGAGGAGGAGGTAAGAACTCATCACTAGACACTCAATTAATCAAGCAAACTCCTGTGGTTTGGGAAATATGACTGCCATCTGCTCTCCTGCATGCAGGGGAGTGAGAGGTGGAGGTCGGGGGATGGAGGAAGAAAATGAGGAGGAGGAAAGTTGCACAGAGTGGATGTCCCAGACAGGCTCCATTAGAGGTCTGACCACAGATGGCAAGTCTCCACCACCGGGCCCACCCAAGTGGATTTCACAACGAGTTTGTGGGGGGATTCGAGGTGCAGGACGAGAGACAGGGACGGGGAAATCGTAACGTGATGGGGATCTTCACCACCAACATTTCATTCAGCTGCGACTGTCACACTCTTACCATTTCCAGAGCTCCAACAGCCTTCTGGAGGGCATCGGCCAGCGTCGCAGCTTGTGCAGATCCACCTGTGAGAACACAGGCTGTCTGCGATAGAGCCTCTGAAAGAAAGAGACGTGACTGGTTAACGTTGCATTACAAACAGCAGACCTAGCAGACAGTCTGGTACCATCAGTAGAAGTCAACTGGAGAAGCTTTTTTTCTGAGAAATCATGTTTTCAGTCGTGTCAGTGTGGTACGGTGGATGGCTCAACGATACCCATGGATATGGAGAGGAAGCCAGTCAGAGTCAGAGTGAATACAGTCAGAGAAAATGCAAAAATGATTCATCATTGCGAATGAGAACAAAACACCAGACCATAGTTGCTAAATTCATATTCATTCACTGAATATTTTATCAGGTTTCTACAGTGTGTTGTTTTTTTCTCTCCTTGGGAGTTGTGGTTCATTTCTCTTAAGTTTTTATGTACACAGTCTTGTAACCTTGACTTTTTAAATCAAAGAAGCAGTTTTTTTTAATGTGGTTAATCATCTTTTGTACTGCTAATGAGATCCATGTCCATGCAAGCCTTCGAAGTGCTCCAACTGTCAATCACCTATCACGGTCTATGCAGAAAATGACTTCACTTCTGCAACCCTCGAGGCCCAAAACCTCCTGATCTAGACCTCTCCATCATCAAAGTGACGGCTAGCTGACCTGACGCTATACTGTAGTCAGAGCTCTCTGCAACACATTTTATTGTGTTGCAGATTTAATTCAAAATTGATTAAACTGACTTTTTTGGCCATGAATCCACACACAATAACCCAAAATGACAAAGCAAAAACATGTTTTTTAGAAATTGAATTTCTCTTTTATTTGCAGTAGTTTGCTAGCTGACAAGCATTAATATTATTTTGGACCATTATAAGTTCATGGTTATCAACTCATAATTCGAAAAGCACACACTTCTCAACAGGATACACACAGCCACATGTAGGCCTGCACACACACACACACACACACACACACACACACACAGTACATGTGGGCACACAGAAACACAAAACACACAACCTGAAACACTCGACAGTTTTTCATACTGACAGATGTGAGAACTTTCTTCCACGTCTACTCTAAAAAAACACAATGAATTCATTCTCTTCACAGGCTCTGGGAATAATCACTGTGCACCTTATGTCATCATCAAACAGGTAATTGTTGGTCCAGGTGCTGGTGGGGTGAAATATAGGGCCGTGTTTATTTCCATTTCTGTGATTGTGATAGTCTCCTTGTCCTGACTTGCTCTTTGTAGTATTCAGACTGTTTACACCCGTCCTGTTCCAACCAAACTAAACAATGCTACAAAGAATTTATCCCTCCGAGTACAGTGAGGGGCTATTTTGGTTGAATGTTGCCTATTAAACTCTAGACTACCAAACAAAAAGAGACAAAACACTTCACATTTCTGACCATTTAACCTATCTAAGAAGAGCCACTACATTTACTCTTTCATGTATATTATGTCTATATGCATAATTCAAGTGTGCATTTACTGTAGTCAGCTATATTCAATGCATACAGAAAATGATGTAATGGCAAATGTATAAAGAAGGCAGCTCACCTTTGATAATGGACTCTGCAGCAGCCAAATCCCGTTTGTAGGTTACCTGAAGGACAAAATAATTTGAGTTTAAAGGGTCGGTTTGCCCAAATTAGTTTAAAAAAAAGACTTTTATCTATAGAGGTGTTTCAGTCTTCTGTGCCATGATGTTTAGATATCTGCCTCTGAAAGTTTAACCACCATCCTAATACACTGACAGTGAAAAGAAAATGGTTTGTGCTCCTCAAAGCATTGGAAAATAAAAGAAAATTTTGTTTCTCTGAATCAATGGTTCCCAACCCAGGGGTCGCGACATAAATCCAAGGGGTCACGTGATAATTACAGGGGTAGAAAATAATCAAAAGTCAAATTCTGCTGCACAAAATACTTTTTTTTTTTTCATGTGAAATACTGTTAAGCTTTACCCCTTCTACCCTCTAAAATTATTAAATCTAAGAAGGACCACAAATTACTCTTCAATTACAATGCTGGTTTCCATCCAAATGTAGTGCTGATTTTAATCAAATTTCCGGAATATTTACAAAAATGAATTTGTGCTCATTTCCATCCACTACTGTTATGCAAATATTAGGAGCTGGTTGATCGAGATAAACAGCAGTTGTGACATCAATTCTCCGGTGCCATTAAACTACTGCAAAAGAAGAGAGCGCATAATTAATAAAGTGCCTCCACACAAATCTGATGTTTTCGTCTGCTGCCATTTTTAATCTCTTAAGTGGATGTTTAAGTCACATGTTTCATGTACGTTATGATTTATCCACCAGGTCTGTTGCCATTGAACTCTGTTGCATTTTGCTTTTATAGATACAATAACTTTACCACCTCAGTCAACTGTAAAATCCTTTTTGACTGTCCAGCTGGACAGTCATCGCTCTTTTTTCTTATTTGACTACTTGCCCTATTCCTGAAGAGCACCTGATTTTTTTACTTCAACATTACCAAAACTCATTTCCCGTCTCAGTGCACAACTCCCTATTTTTTCCTTCAACTTTTTTGTGTTTTTTGAGTTTTTATCATTTGAATTAAAGGGGTCATGAGCAAAAAAGGTTGAGAGACACTGCTCCAGTAAGCATCCAGTAACCACTGTTTCTAAAAGAAAAACAAAAAACAAAAAAAAAGTTGGTCTTCAAATATATTTAAATGTAATTTTCAATGCTTTGAGCACCGCAAACATAATTCCATCCGTCTTTATGGTATTGGGGGGGGGGGCAGACATCTCAAAACCTCAAAAATTTGGGTGAACTAAGCCTTTGAGGCAAAACGTTACATGATCTAATAGAGGGTTCAGTACAAAACATTTATATTTAAACTAATTTCTACATGCTTACTCTGGATGTCATATTCAACATATTGATGTTTCCTCTTTTGCCAGAACCCCTCACTTTCAATTTGTGCACTTTCTTCGTGCCCATATGATAATCAGCGGCGGGCACACAGCTGTGCTCACCAGATCCACTATCCCCAACCCAAACCAGGCCCCTGGCGAGCTCACCTTCCACAATGTTGGCGGACCCTCGATGAGCTTGGCATTGGTGCCACAGTACTGCAGAGCCAGATGGAGACACTCGGTGCCAAACTCAAAGTCTGACTCACTGCACTGAAGAGACAACAGATAGGAGCGGCTGCGGACAATTGTTCACAACAAAGTATTTCCATCACACTCACACGTTCTTGCGCTGCACGGTTGGTACTGCAGCAATCGATGCAGCTGCTACATATGTACATACATGTATTGTACAATAGACGTCCAAACTACACACAGCCTTGGAAATTTTCTAGATTCTAGAAAATAATAATCCTACAAATATCTAACAATTAAGTAGCAATACTAGAAGTCCTGTTAGCAACACACTGACAATAACAATTTTGTTTTTCTTAGAGCCAGTAGTGGGGCTAAAAGTGTTAATTCTACGGTTTGTGTGTAAGAAAATTTCATGACAATCTGCCTATTAGATTGTGGGATGTCGTGTGTGGAAATCCGACATTTTGGCCTGAGTGTGGTGCAAGTTGAAAGCTCTTGGAGAGTGTATGTACTCATTTTACTCAGTAAATTTCAGGTCAAATTTTAGGGGCTGTCACCGACTCAGGCTACTCACAGTTGACTCAGAGTAAGCACTTAAGACCAGTGCATCAAGTCACTGCAGGAAATGCTGTCCTCAGTTTCCATCATCCCTCCGTTTCCATAACCATTATTTATTTAGGTCATTTGAGACAAGACGCTATAAAAAGTGTTAAAAAGTTTACAGCCGGTCACGCTGTCACCTTGTGTTACTCTGCCTTATTTATTTAGCTGCATTTATTATATACAGTGATTCAACTGACAAGATGCAACTTTGGGGCGTCTCTACTGATGCACTGACTCATCAGCAATTAATAATAATTTAGATTTTTAAGTTTGTCAACTTAATACACCTGGCTGTAAGAATTGCCTCACATTGTTATTTTGAGAAGAGTTCAGATCAGTCAAACTGTAATATAACTGGCTATGCACTCTACCACTTGTTCCATAAGGTGCTTCTTGTAGCCAGGCATTCCTCAGATAATTTGGCTCTGTGCATCATGTCGCTGTCTACTTGAAAGATTAAATTCTTCCTTAACTTATCCTTGTCTGCTGATATTTCACCAAAATATCTCGCTATCTGGAGCCTTTCCTTTTACAGTCTTCATCGTGATCACAGCCGGAGAGGAGAAACAGGCTCGTAACACGATGTTTCCGTCACATTTTTCAGCAGATACTTCAGAGGATAGTGTTTTCTTTGGCTGATGGACTGCTGGCTCTGTGGCACTCTTATCTTTCTGATATAAGATTTAAAAAGCGCAAGTTTGGTTTCTTCAGACCAAGAGACATTTTCCCACATTGTTCAAAATAGACGTGTGGATGCTTCAATGTCTGTATATGCATGAAAAAAACTGTATCTTAGTCTGGTGGTGATGGTGGTGTACAGTTGCTTCATGTTTACTTCATTCTAAAATTCTTCGTCTGGGTGGAGCAGTCTGATCTAGCTCAGGATCCTATAGCTCAGTCTTTTCACACTTCCTCTTAAATCCCCTTACATACCATTCTCAATCAACAACAGTGTTACCCACAGGAATTTATTTGTGTTGGTTGACTTTGTGAGGGTGTTTCTGGAGAAATTAGTGATTGTTTATGTTCGCAGCTAAACCACCTGTCCTTTTATATTATAAAAGAATAAGCGATAATAAGTAATAGTAAGTAATAAAAGGTTATTTTACTTTACTGCCTCTTTTCAACAGCAGAGATCTCACATCGTTTGTTCCAGCATTTTTATTTTCCTTGTTTTTTCCAGAAACAGTTCCACAGCTGGTTCTGGTATATTTTATTGGAATTAGATGATTTTGTCAACTTTTGAAAAACAGCTTATATCAATGTGTAAGCTGTTACAGATGAAAAAGCGTAATTGTGCCTGCATATGCAAGAGGGAAGATGGAGGGAAGATAAGAGGGAAGATGGACAGGCCTGTCATGAACAGCTGCAATTCACATTTAAAAGTTAAAAAAAAAATAAAATACAAAGGTATGAAAAATCTTTGGGGGCAGGGACAAATCTGTATTGGTATGAAAATAAATTCACAAGAGACACTGAGCCAAGAGAGATCAAACATCTAATTGAGCTAATTAGACAATTAATTTCAGATAAGAGAAAATCTGCATGTGACTGTTAATGCTTACAGCTCCAGTTAAAAGAGTTGAACTCCCTTTTAACTTGTTTTTGCTGGTTACGACAATGAAAAAGTTATAAAAGTTATATAAAATTCATTTCATTGGGGTTTTTTTTCAGGCCTTGAGGTAATAAAAACATAACATTTAAATGTGAAATGTGTGCAGGGCTTGGTACCTAATCTCAATACCTTTTCTGATACTCAGTGTCTGTAGTGCTGAGTATCAAAAACTGACAAAGTTTAAGTGGGTATCAAATGCTGGTGAGATTTTTATTCTTACTGCTGTATTGTTTGATTGAAAATTTCCTAATCTAAATCATAACTTTTGCAAACAGTTGCGTATTTACACATCCAGCAAAAACAGACCAAAATAAGCATTAACGTGGAGTCGTGTTTCTAACCACATAATGAATGTGAGTCTAATATTCACTCTTGTTTTAGCTGTTTTTGCTCTCTACCAACTGCTGAGGGAAATATCTGTGTCTTTAGCTGCTAAATGCTCCACTATGTTCACCAGCTAGTCTACAGCTAACTGTGTGTGTTTGCTGTTTGGTGCTGAGCAGGTAGTGTTCAGTGGGTTTATCAGAGCTTTTTTGCTGGAAACTGATGCCGGTGAGAGCAGTGAGACTGAACCAAGACAGTAAACAATGAGTTAAAAGACAATAAAAAGCTCCATAGGTAATTCTCTGTAGTCTATCACTATGAGCGACCCCTTTTGATCCTTTGTTAATAGAAAAACACTGATTAGAGCAGCTTTAGACTACGGTTTTGAAAAAGCCTCTTTTTAGTATCGATACTGTGAGTATACGTCATCATTGTTTATGTCATTTCTCCTCCTGAACTAATCTTAATAAAGATAAATACCTTTGTAGTTTATTGTACATCTGAACATTTTATTTGTGCTTTGATTCACTGCTGGGAAAGCTCCGTTTGTGGAGATCACATGGAAGTTTGGATTGAGGCAATGAGCTCATTTGGTTTAAAATACAGTCCAGACTACAAAGACAAATCCATGCTACCTGAGATTATAGCTGGGTAATATTTTATCAAGCTATAAAAGAGAGGGGTCTTTTATTCAAGGGACCCTGGAACTGAAGAAAGGTAATTTAACCTTCAGCATTTTCTCCTGGTACAAAAGCCTTCACTGGGGACTGGATAAAGTGTCTCCCCCTTTGTCTTTTCAGCCCTAAGTTCTTCCACTCTCAATGGATGTCAAGCTACAAATGTGCAGCTCTCAGAGATTTTTCATGAACATGTCCTACAGTCCTAACCTGACAGACACCTTACACTTTCCCTTCTTTTGAAAGGCTGAAGAAGAGGAGAACGACAGGAGGAGAGGGGGGACACGCTCTCAATCCACCCCAACCTTCTCCTACTCCGCCAGTTTGTCTTAATTTTCGCAAACCTGACTGGCTTTGACACTGCAACATAAATGTGAGCTCATTTTCTGTAAAGGCCAAAGCCAACAGGGCTCTCCAAGCAATCTGAAGATCCATATGTGTGCCAGGAATAAAAATAACTGCAGACAAATGGTGCTCCAATTGGAGGCATTCTTTAGCTCTTAGCTCAAAGTTTGCTGCCTCCTTCAAAAACACGGCTATCGGAAGAACCATCTAATGGAGTCAAGGTTGAAATAGCAAACTCAAAGTGTCTGAGAAATAAATAAGGTCAATTTCTACAACTCAAGTTTCATATTAAGTTGGCCCGTCAAGTCTTAGCATTAATCCCCTGCTTTCAGAGAAGCATCAACACATTTGCGGCTGACGTCAGCGGATAAATTCTTTCCATTTTTCAGGTACACATATTAAAACGCACTCAACTGCTGAGACTATTAATCCGAATCCGCCTAAATGTGCCATGTAATTTCAGTGCTCTTTCACCATTTTTCCAACTGAGCCTTTATTCACTTTTGTTCCACAGACTAATCTGCTGCAGTGTGGCAGAATATATTAACATGTCATTTCTTTCCCAGATGTAGCAGAGGCCAAGTGAAAATGATAGCACCCGTGCCACAAGCTCTTCAGAGTGAAAAGCTGCAGGTTCTGGCACATCAGCCGAACAATGAAGGACTGTAAAGACCTGTTATGATGTATGAGAACCATAAAGTCCTTTGTCATGTAAGTGGTGTAATTTTTAGAGCATAAATCTTGAACTGTCTGTCATTTCATAAGATTTGAGAGACCTTCTTTGAATCCTTTGACAGTGAGAGTAAGGGGTGCACGCCTGCAGGGCTTATTTGTCTATTCTGTGGTATTATGAGTGGTTTTTACAAATATAACAGCTGAAGAAGTCATATTTTTGGTTGCATGTGCCCTGAACAAATACTGCATTACTGCCGCAGCCCAAAGACAGAGAACAAACCTTTCCAATGTATGTACAGTCCAGAATCACACACAGTTCTTTCAATATTGATGTAAACCTATTCAAATTAAAGCTGAGACTTAGCACTTTTTAAAGTAGTATCCATTACTTTATTTCAAACTGTCCAAATTCTGTCTGAACTGTATAACAATCGATAAAGGAAAATGCGTTTGCATTGGCCACCACTGTACGTATTCTCTGGTAGTGAGGGTCACTTTATGATCCTTGGTACTGACAGTAAAAACAGTGGACTCAATGGCAAAATCATCAAAATATTAAACACAGATGAGTGTTTTTTTGTTTATTTTAAATTAGTAACTGCAATGAAATAAGGACAAAATAAAATGTTGGTTTTTCTTCAGCTTTGCTTTCTCATTTGCCCGCTGCCTCTCTAGCTTTCTCTGTCTGTCACTCTTATTTTAAATATATGTGGATATTTTTAAATTTCCATCCACAATTTCACACCAGCTAACAAAAAAAGGGACATTTTTATTTGTGTGTCAAGTAGGAGGAGAAATAGAGAGAAGAGAGAGATCACGCCAGAACTAAAACATTCAAGATTTTTAAACCCGCATGTACAGCAGAAAACAAGCTGTGTTGTTAATTAACAGGACAAAACCTCTTACAGTAAGTCTTCAGCTTGTGCCTTTTCTTCTTTCTGCACATTAATGTCTGAACTGAGGTAATGGAAAGAAAACATTCATGTCCAATTATCAGGTTGTTGCCGGTGCAGGTTTTTCTAACAGATGTAGGGATGACTGAGGGGAGAGTTGCTGTGAAAGTTTTTCTAACTTTTAAATATAACTTGAAGTAGTTTGTGTAACATTTCAATGACTCTAACATGGCGCTCTGTGCACCCACTGACTTCTTAACTTCTTCACAACATAGGAACGCTCTCTTGTATGTTATAGCCAGGTTGACGACTCTATTTCAAGAAACTCAACTGCTCACAAAGACTGATATTAACATTTCATGTACTTTTATATATAGGATACAATTCAAGGAGGGAAATACAACAGATCATTTCAGGTCTTATTTTTAAAGTAATTCTCACTCCAAATTTATGGAACTACTGTTCTCATTGGATTAAAATGTCTTCTTCCTTAAAATCCTTAAGAGGATATTTGTTAAAAAGGCTTTAATCTAATTTAATCCTATTTTTTAACAGTGTGACTTTGTTTTTCTTTTATGTTTATGTATTTATATTATTTAGATAATCAATAAGCCCATCTGGGCTTTTCTCCTCTCCCTGCATAGATTTTTTTCGTTGCTGTTTGTGTGACTTGTTTGATTTTAAGCCGTACAAAAATAAACTCAAACTCGATAGGTAAATTAAGAAAAAGGTCTCCTACGCTCTGATAGGCCTGATGGATGACATCGTATGTGAAGCCCTGAGGCATCTCGCTGGCTCTGTACTTGGCTCGCTCCAGAGAATGATCCAGGTAGCCCTCTGATGTGGTGGCGATCACCGTGGAAACAAGCGGTCGGATGGCTCCCGCCGCCTGGGTGAAGAAAGAGAACAGTGTTATTTTTTTTTGTTTTTGTTTTTTTTATGAATGCTTGAATAGAGTTTAGAGAAAAATGAAAAATACATACAAATACACGCCTTGAATTTAACTTTCACAATACTCCAAAAAAACATATTGGAAGTACTCACAATATGTTAAACAAAGTTTGTCAGAAAATAATCTATCAGTAAAAAGTTCCTCCTAAAATATGTAGAGCTGCAACAATTAGTCGATTAATGTATTAATCGATCGTAAGAAAATTAATCTGCTAATATTACTAAAATATTTTGATAATCGCCTAATTGTTTGAGTAATTTTTCAAGCAAAAATGCCAAAAATCTGATGGTTCCAGGCTCTCAAATGTGCTTTTCTCTCTAAATATTTTTGGGTTTTAGACTGTTGGTCAGACAAGGCAAGGTATGCTAAGCACCCTGTGCTCCACTGTAGCATATTGTGATGGGCAGTTTTCACAGTTATCTGATGATTTTAAGACCAAACAATTAATGGATTCATCGAGAAAATAAACAGGAAAATTCATTAATAATCATCAAAGATAGAGGATGTTGTATGCTGTACGGATTGTAAAGCCTTAGGGTGATATTTGGCTATATAAATAAAAATTGACTTGACTTGCAGCACTAAACATGTGCAAAAGTTTGGTGAAAAAAGCAAAGAAAAGAATGTATTACATGACAACATAAATCAGCGAGCAAGATCCATCTATATACGTAATAATACACAGAAGAATAAAAATGTCTAGACAGGAAGATTCAATGTCTGAACTTGGACTAGCATTTTCCAAACGCCTTGTTGGACACAAACCCTAAAAGCACTTCTCCTTTTTTTGACTTGAAAAGCACAAGTGTTACTAATAACATTAACGATGACTGTTCAATTTCAAGTGTCTCAGTAAGCCGTGACAGTGTGACAGTGAGCCAGCACGCACAATACCAGGACCCTGAAGCTGAAGCAGCTAAATGGAATTCAGCCATCATTCATTTTATCATTTATACCTGTGCTTTTTCCTACCTAGCCTTTACATTAAATGTATAAACGCAAAAAGAGACACAGATCGACACTGGGTGGCCGAGTCTTCCAGGTTTGTGCTGACTGTGAGTTGTGCGTCTCCATGAATGCACAGAGAAAGCAACAGAGAGGAGAGCTTCTGTGGTGAAATCGTTCCTGATAAGTTGTGAAATCTGTCTGAGCTGTCACACACAGATCTGCTGTTTATTGTCACTGCAAACATCTGCACTGTCAGCCAGGGAAGTGTTTATGGCCAAAAGACACCAAAACGACTACAGTGTATAACATTACACCTCTAATATCAACTCGCCTTCACTTTGGATGTTCACTGTAGATGAAAATAATCTAGATGTTGACATATGCTGTAAAATCTGCAGTGTTTTTTTGGCTTTCATGTGAAGTCATGATTGACAACCTTTATCACAATATCATCAACATATTTATGATTTAAGACCATGAGATGCCAGCAAGTGGACCTTGAGTGTCATGACAGCCATAACTGCACATTTCAAAGAGAGAATAGAGTCAGCAGTCATGATTTTACAGTAACAATAAATCCATCTTAACCAGCACAGCTGGAGCACGCACTGGTTGCACTTCCTCCCTTGGAAATTCAAAATAATCAACATTTCTGAGATAATATTTTCATTTTAGTATAACTTGATTGAAGACAGTTTCCAGGAGCAGGCAGTCAGCGAGCGTGTGCAGGCAAAACAGCCAGCAAATAAAAGGAAAGCAAACATGTGTCCTGCGTGTTACACATGCTGTTAAAATCTAAATTAATCTGCTGTTTTTCAGTGAAGACAGGCTTTCTGTCATGAGCGTGGATACTGGCAAGATAATGAAGACCAGACCGCCTGCTGTGAAAGTTGATCACAAAGCACACACACACACACACGCACACACACTCAGAAACACACCAGAAAATGTTGGCCCTGAGCCAGAGAGCTTTTGGATTTTTAACAACCTGTGTGACCTGCATTCAATTCAGCTTGTGAGGCTCAGCCATGAATCATTATGAAACCAATCTTCGCCAGAGCAGCCGTGACTTCGGCCCGAATGTTTTCCGTCTATCACTGATGAAATGCTATAAACTCTACCGCCAGGAGCAAAGGATCTGTCAACCTGATAAACAGTTTATGAAAAGATGGAAAGACCGTGTTAAAAAAGGGGCAGGTTAAAGGTGGAAATACAAGAACTGTTTGTCTTCTTTGCTCTGAACCCGACTGGAAAACTTGACTTTGTTGTATTTTTGAGTTTGGTTTGTTTATGTACACACTTCACGGTGAAAAATGAACCACAGTCTCGTGTCACTTTTGGTAAACTGTCATCCCACCAGGTGTGATGTTTGATTCTAGGTCCTGTAACTGCAGCTAAGCATGATGTATTTGTTTACACTCTGTGCTCTAATTGACCTTCTCTGATTTTCAGCTAAAAGCGCATTTTAAAAAATGAGCAACAGTTGAGATTTAATTCAGCCACGCAATGCTTTCCAAGCATGAGGAAGTATTGGCATTTTGGGGTTGTTTCCTCTAGTTGCAGGGGGATTACGATCTTTCTCTGAACTGCTGTTCAAACTTGGAAATTGACACTTCCTGCCTTCATGTGCTCCTGGAAATTTTGACAACACGTAAAGGTTCAAGTCATATCCACAAATGAGGTTTGGAGATAATTGTGATTATTTAAATTTCCAAGTCGTGACAATTACTGAGCTTTGAGCACTTCATCATGGCAGGATGACCTAACTTGCCTACAAATAATTGAATGCTCGCAGTGAGCAAAGGCCCCATTTCTGGGGCAATTCTCCTTTTGGCTTTTTTGTTGCAAAAACACTAATATCTGCACAACTTAACAAGTAGAATAGAGAAATTTTAGCTTCTGAGCATATATTTGGTGTGAAGGATATCCAAATAAACCAAAATAAATGAGGAAACAGATAAATAAACTAATAAAAAAACACCATTGATGTAAATTAGGGCTGCAACTAATGATTATTTTCATTATCGATTAATCTTTTGATTAATCTTTCTATAAATTAATTAGTCATTTGGTCTATAAAATGGTGAAAAATGTCGCTCACCGTTTCCTGAAGCCCAAGAACCTAAAATGTCTTTTGTCCTGTTCATTAGTCCACAACCCAAAGATATTCAGTTTTCTATCATATAGGAGTAAAGAAACCGAAAATATTCACATTTAAGAAGCTGGACCAAGAGAATTTGTTTTTTTCTTTAAAAAATGACAAAAAGAATAATTGAAATAGTTGGCAATTAATTTTCTGTCCATCGACTAATAGTTGCTGTTCTGTAAATGCACCCTTAGATTAGAAAAAGCAGCAGATGTAATGTGTTTAAAGGATTTCAGCTTGCAAAACACCAACTTCCTATCCCTCCCAATACTAGCATTAAGCAAAAGAACCACATTATGACACCCTAACCATCCTAATTTTAGTCACGTCAAAATGAAAGGTGAGGGAAGATGGGAAAGCTGAGGTGTAGAAGAAAAGAAAAGCCATGTTGGTCGTGTAGGCACAACATATACATGAGCTTTTATTACTGACCCCTTGTTCCTTGGCAGCCATGGCTATCTTATACAGGAAGTCCTCCTCCACAAAAGGCCGCACTGCATCATGGATGATGACCACCTTCGGCCTCTCCGCTGTCAACCCCCCCTCCTCCTCCTCCTGCCCAGAGCCCAGAGCCAGGACGCCGTTGCATATCGACCGGTGACGAGTTGAGCCGCCTGGCACCACTCGAACCTTCCTGTGCTGGAAGCGCTGGATGATGTCAGTCATCAGGTCTGTGTTTTCTTTGGCAACCACCACCACGATGCTCTGGATCCACGACACCCTGCGAGAAAACATCAGCCGCTCAGCCACTTCTGTTTTGTAAGGTGAGAATTTAGACAGACCAGGGAAGATAGGCATAACATAACATTCACCCGGACATTCTTACATATAGGAATTAGGGCAGCAACTAATCTGTTAATTATTTTTTGCTTGTTTAATCTGGGGAATGTCAACAAATACCCATTTCTTGTTTTACATGACCAATAGTCCAATAACTACAGATATTCAGTTTATAGTGATACAAAACAGGGAAAAGCAGAAAATCCTCACATTTTAGAAGCTAAAACTAAAGAATCCCACACACCATCCATCACTTGAACTCACTTTATTGATACAATGTCCTCTTCATGGACCTTCATCAGGCAAAATTCATACAGTCAAGAATTTTGGTTCCTACACACCCGTCACTAAGACGTTATTTTTTTGGAAAATACAACAATAAGCGAAAACTAGCAAATATTTCAAAGTTTTGCTTATATTTTTTGCGTTTATTTGCCTGCAAATATTTAGAATTTTTGACATTTTGGGAAATACACTTTCATGTCTGTCTGTTCAATATGTAGCTACAGCCAGGAGGTGGTTAGCTTAGCTTAGCATAAAGACTGGAAACAGCTAGCCTGGCTCTGTCCAAAGGCAACAAAATACACTAATTACTAGGGCTGCAACTAACAATTATTTTCATTATTGATCATTGTCGATTATTTTATCAATTAATGGCTTCGTTGTTTTGGTCCATATAGTGTCAGAAAATGGGAAAAAATGTTGATCGCTGTTTCCCAAAGCTCAAGGTGACGTCCTCAAATGTTTTGTCCCGACCACAAAAACTCTCAGTTTACTATCATTGAAGACTAAATAAACCAGAAAATATTCACATTTGAGACACTGGAAACAGAGAATTTGGACATTTTCTTCTTAAAAATGACTGAAAATATGAATCAATTGTTAAAATAGTTGGCGATTAATTTAATAGTTGGCAACTAATCAATTTAATCAATTAAAAGACTTATCGTTGCAGCTCTAATAATGACATTTTATCAACTGTACAAGAACCAAAGTGTAAAAATGACAAATTGTGGCTTTGCAAGCTGTTTGCACCCAGTCTGTATGCTAAGCTCAGCTAACCGTGTAGCTTCATGTTTAACGAACATGAGACAGGTAACGATCTTCTCATTAAATCTCAGCAGGAAAGCAAATTAGCACATATCCCAAAATGTTGAACTAAATGATCAAAAAAATTATCAAAAAGTTGTTGCCAATTTCTTTAAGAAATGTTATTGTTCAACCAATATGGTAACACATCTGCACAGAAATCAATACCATACATCCCTGCTTAGAATGAATGACCAGGAGGGGGGTTTTGGGTGCAACACTGATGACCTCTGACCTTCCTCTACTGGGAGTCTCTCTGTAATCACTGGGCCACACAGGCAGCATCTCGGTGCTTTTTACTCCCAGGATGTTGCTACATTCATTTCCTGACAACACATAAACACTGACAACAAGCTAAGAGGACACACATCTGATTATAAACACCGGTTGTTATTGTATTGTTGTAATGAAGGTCAGGCAGTGATCACAACATAGTGTAAACATCCACCTTCTCATCGCAGTTATGGAGGATGAAATCAACAGAAAATATAATTGTCTGTCTGCCAGTGGTGGAAAAAAACACTCAAAGACTTCAGCAATACCAAAATGTGATGAAAAGAATACCTGCATTTGATATTTAGGAAAAGTGAGTAAACTTTATTTCTCTACAGGGCTGCAACTAACGATTATTTTCGTTATCAATTAATCTGTGAATTATTTCCTAAATTAAGTGATTAGTCGTTTGATCAAAATGATTAATCGGTTATTTAAAAAGTTGGCAATTAATTTTCGGTTGATTGATTAATCAACTAATCGTTGCAGCTTTATTTCTATAGTACCTTACAAAACAAGGTGCTTTACACATAGTAGTAAACAGGTATTAGCAAGTATTAAAGGGTCAGTTCACACAAATGACAAAAAACTATTTTCTTATTTACCTCTAGTCATATTTAGCCGTGCAGATAGTTTTGGTTTAATTTGCCCATGTGTTGAGATATCTGTCTGAGATTTCTGCCTCCACCTGGGGTTGAGTGATATGACGATTGACCCTGAGACGATACAAAGCTGTCAGAGCTTTTCTGCCATAACCACGTGGGCAATGTGGCAAATTAATGAGCAGGACTCCCCAGTGATGAAGTTGCAGAGTTTGTCATGGTGGGGGTGTGGAGGGGGACACTGTTTCTTTAAAGGGGACATATTATGCTTTTTGTGATTTTCTGTTATTTATATACTGTTATGCTGTCAGATATCTATGTTAAACATGGTTAAAGCTCTTTGTGTTTCCTCGGACAGTGTTTGAGCTGCGGTGGAAGTATAGTAACAAAAAGAGGGACTTTGGCACTAAAAAGACAAAAACTTTGAAATATATTGACTTGATTTGACTCATTTGGACTCTGAAGCTTCATATTAGCTTCAGATAAACTTTTAAATACATTTGTGCACAGAAGGAGGACTGTGGATTTTGCCCCCCATCACTTACATAGTAAGTGTATAATGAAGGGATCTTCTAATGGTCAGTATGAACAGGAGGAATGATTACAGCAAGAAAAACATGTTTTAATGTTCATTTGGGATCCTGACTGCTGTTTTAAGATTAAAAAAAATTGAACCTGTCCTTTAAGTAAAGAATCTTCCACCAATGAGTTAGGAGCAGGTGATTAATTGGTATCACCTGTATAATCTGTAATTAAAATGTAAACATGAGCAGCCTGCACAGACACACACTGACCGTTAGAGGAAGTGACTGAATGAGAAACTGCTGTCTGTCGCTCCACCTGTACCTGGAGGTTCACAAATAGGGATTATTACATCTTATGTATCCTGTTTTAATCTTCTTTTTTACCTCTCAAAAGCCTGGATAGTGTAGCTTATGAGCGGTCTGCCCAGGAACGAGCAGAACTGTTTGGGTGTCTGCAGTCCGGTTCTCTCTCCGGTGCCGCCGGCAGGAAGAACCACAGACACCGGGAAGTCCACGCTGCGTTCCGCCGGTTTCTGCTCGCTCTTCCCGGCCTCGCGGGTTGGGAAAACCCCTGGATGAGCGGGCCTGTCTGGGTCACAGTTATCGCGCTGCATGTTGATGTGATTCATCTCCATCAGTTTGGCGGATGGAGGGTCAAGACATGTCAGTCCCAAAACTGCCCATTCCCAGAGTGTGGGAGGGGTGTGAGGTCGGCGGCAGCTTGGATTTAGATTTGGGGAAAAACCGCCAACAAGTTAGTTACAGTTAAACACAG
Source organism: Scomberomorus guttatus (assembly GCA_038419695.1). NCBI lineage: Eukaryota > Metazoa > Chordata > Actinopteri > Scombriformes > Scombridae > Scomberomorus > Scomberomorus guttatus. The sequence continues at coordinate 30,190,383 of CM076448.1, forward strand.
AACTTCCGCTTAACGCTTTCAAAATAAAATCCGTAAATCTGTCAGTTCTTTAAGAAACTGTTGTCAGAGAAAGTGAACATGTCAATATTAGATAGACAGATAGATAGAAATCTTGTGCTTGTTGATTCAGAAACTCCAGGATTTATGGATATCTTATGCAAAAAGACTTATTGACAAACAGATGTGATGGACTGAGGAGGTAGCAGTTACAAAGTGCCGGTGTCGACCCGGTGAAATGCCGCAGCACATCTGAAGGAAAACAGTTGAACCACTCTCAGTTATTCGGGCGGCTCCCAGGCGACCTTGTCCCTAGTCACAACATCACTATAAGATTGTTTACTTTAGCACTGTCTCTGTGGCAACAGTCAGTAATGAAGCCAGGCCGGCTCCACCGGGAAGAAGACAGCTGTCTGTCCCTCACTGTCTGCTTGTCTAAGGAGCATTTCATACATGGCACATATATGAAAATTCCTTCACAGACAGATAAATAGAGTACTTTATTTATTCCCAAAGGGAAATGATTGATTGATAGATAGATAGATAGATAGAGCCACTTGAATGAAAAATTGTAATATTTCTGTGTGCCAAAAATCCATTGAAACTTAAACTCTATATGCTACTAAACAACCAGGTAGTATATCTGTTAGCTTGAAATGACTGTTAAATCGTAAAATATACCACAACTTCAGGAGTTAATTAAAGACAAACATATAACTTTGCACTTGTACCTCATCAGCTACTTGAGAATTTGCACCACGGCTCTTTTGAGTCACTGTCCTCTACAGCTGCAACGATTTGGTTGATTAATCGGTAATTAGTTGCCAACTATTAAATTAATCACCAACTCTTTTGATAACTGATTAATTATTTTGAATTGTTCAGTTTTTAAGAAAGAAAATCCAAATTCTCTGATTCCAGCTTCTCAAATGTGAATATTTTCTGGTTTCTTTAGTTTTCTATGACAGTAAACTGAATATCTTTGGGTTGTGGACAAAACAAGACATTTGAAGACGCCACCCTGGGCTCTGATCGCCATTTTTCACCATTTTCTGACATTTTATGGGCCAAACAACTAAATGATTCATCAAGAAAATAATTGCCAAATTAATTGATAACTAATTGTAGCCCAACTGTCCTCTAATGCAGTAGTTCTCAAACTTTTTCACCTCAAGGACCCTCAAACTGACACAAATTAGACCACAGACCCTCATCTGATAGGATTTTTGCTTTTAGATGTTTTCCTACAGAAAGTGTATGAAACCCATGACCAAAATAGTCAAACATTCTGTCATTGTGTTACTTATGGATGGAAATATAGTGAAAATAAATGATTCCCCTTTTTGCTATGGGACCCCTGAAGCCCCCTCAAGGCCCCCTCAAGGCCCCCTGGGGGTCCCTGGACCCCACTTTGAGAACCACCGATCTAATGCTTGATTGCCTTGTCTCACTTCAAAGTCTCTAAATAACAAAAATATAAATGTTATGTACATTTGGTTATGTTGGAGTGATTGATTTGGGAGGAGTGACACAGGAAATGTTAATCTATAAACAGACATTATACCTTTATTTTATTTTAGTGTATTTCGGTTTTCAGCTTTAATTTTTAAAGGTTAAAGTATTTTATTTCCGGTAAAATTCAAGTAAAGTCTGCCAATTTGACGCATCTTTAGAAAAAGAATCGGCAGCTGCTACAAATCGCCGCAGGTCAAGATTCTCGCGTGATCTCAGGGTCTCCCACACTGCAGAAAGTAGTCTCGCGTGATGTCAATACTGCACTCTGCCTTTTAAATTTAGAAAACTCTCCTGGCAATTAAAGTCATATGAAAAAACAATAGTTTCATATTTTTAAACTATGTACTAGTGCACAACTCATATTGTAGTCTGTAAGAAAAACTAAGATAAATAATTTCCTACACATTAATATATATTTTTTATCATTTATAATTAAGTACCAAATAATTTACAGTGTATTGTGAAATTGTGAAATTTTGTTATTACATTCGTGTTTGGACAATATAACATATTAAATGTGTATTTCATCAGGGATCAAGTCTTTGCCAACGTTAAGATTGAAATATTGACCTGACTGAAGTTTTAATTTCATCCTTCCTGTAGATGAAACATCTCTGTGTGTGAGTAACCATGGTAACCTGCAGTATCATACCTGGTAAAGTCTCCACTGACAACAATAGATGTGATAAAAAGTAATATTTATTTCATATGAAGTCATTACAAGAATGATTGATGACAAAGCTTTTCCAGCCACATGCTGACGCCACTTAAGCAAAACGTATCATATGTTGCCACAGAAAATATATTACATCATACATCATACATCTTACATAGTAAAATTTTATACACATGGCCATACTTCAAAAGGCAAGTAAGAATTTGATATATGTACATGTATTTACACAAGATATTTTTGAGATGTTTGGTGTTGTTTACTGGTGTTGGCGCCTAAACAGGTGGCCACAGATCTCCATCTGTGATTAAAATGAATATATGAACGCATGCACATGGCTACATCTGGGACAATGTGGGTTGGTTCGGGGCTCCAGAAAGCTCTGCAGACTGTACACCTCAGTTTTGTTCACATTATCTTTAATCACATGGATTAAAATGTCAAGAAAAGTCCTTAGCATGCCCCTTGGAGTTCTCCATCATAGTGAGGAACCAGCTTCACATAAATCAAGTCCCCGTCACACTGAGAGATAATCCACAACTGCAAGCTCTGGATGCTGTGTCTCAATATCACAGAGACAAAACTCCTTTAGATTTATGGGGTTTCAGAGTGAGTCTGCATGTCTGCCGGCTCTCAGGGTTCAGTTTCGTGCCAGTTCTCGCTCAGCCGGTTCTTCCCCAGCCTCCTCTTGCTCTTGGACTTGTGCTTGTGCAGGAGCTGCGGCGGCGACAGAGCCGGCTCCTCGAACTTGTTGCCAGACTCATTGTGCTGTCTCGAGTACCTCTTGCACTTGCAGGAGGTGACCACGGTGATCTTGTACGTTCTCGTGCTGCCGTCGTGGCACTGCAGCTGGATGCGCTGGGTGCGGGTCTTGTCGTTGACGCACCGCCAGTCCTGGTTGCTGCTCCGGCGACCCCAGAACTTTCTTCCATAGGCGCCGCCGATCCAGTTTTGAAGCATCTGAGCTGGGAGACACTCGCCGGTGCACACCAGCTCCTTGATGGGGTTGATGCTGGTGCAGTGGCCATCAGAGATGTACTTAGTGGACCTCAGCTCTCTGCATCCGATTTGGCTTCGTTCTGTAGCAAAGATAATGGAAATTTGGAGAAATAAATAAGCAGAATCTGGCAGTGCAGACGGCTGAACACGATAAAAATGGAGGGAAAAAATCCATAAATCATGGCAGATTTTATATTGTATTTGAATTAGAATGTCCTTTTCAGCTCTGAGACAACAAAATTGCACATCACAGTAACTCAGTGTCATTATTTGATCATGATATTGAAGGATAATAGATGATAATAAAGGATTACTGCCCAGCCCTTTATCCTGTGCATTATAGTGGTTTTGAGCCTCTTTGCAGCCTCTGGCAAGTCACAGAGAAGGAACACAATAGCATCTTGACCTTTATACTTCAAAAAGTTGAGGAATTACAGCAAGTGATAAGGAAAAAACTTTCTTTTTTATCAGTGGAGCAGAGATTTAACTGGAGGATTACCTCTGTCAGTATTATTCTGCTGCAGGCTACAATCAGTGCCCCCCCCCCGCTCTCCCCTCCACCACTGTAACCCAAGCTCAGGTCCATTCATACAGCTCCATACACCTCAGTGACAATGCCCGCCTCTCTCTGTGACAGATTTTGATGAATGAACAGGGTTGAGGCTCAGGCTGAGGCTCTGTCTTACACCCCCCCCCCCCCCCCCCACACCCCCTTCCTTCACGCTCGGCTGCTGGGAGAGCTCATGTCAAACAGCCTCGATCACAGACTTCCTGTGCACGAGAGAACACCTCCATTCAGCTGCACTGACACCCAGTCGGCTGCTGGGCCTGTCGGAGCCTCTCATCCCTGCTTGGCCGACAGCCAGCCAGGTGTGTGTTACACTCGGATGAGCAGAGTGTTGCCTCGGCTCACTGTGGTGATGGGCAGGGAAATATATAATCTGTGCTGCCACTATGAGCAGAGCCACTGTATGATCTCAGTGAGGGGATTATACTATGACATGAGCCATTTCTAACCCTATTATATCTGTGCAAAACTAAACTGACCTTATAGTGATGTTTCTTTACAAGTATTTCTACAACTGCACGATTCTTGTGATATACATTACTTCTTGCAAATACCAGCTGATGTTTTAAAGTGTTTTGATGATATAGAGTCAACAATATCTTTGAAGAATATGTAAGTATGTGTAAATGATCAAGGGATGATGATGGGATTAAGTGGCTGATTTAAGGTGTTGGCTCCTTCTGATGTAGATGTGAATGAAGGAGAAGATAAAAAGAGGAAATTTGATGCTTTATCAACTTTATCAAGATCTTTTGGCTGCATGCAGCCTTCCAATGAACAACAATGAAGAGATCAAGTTAAGAAGAAGAAATATGTTGTGGGGAATTGCAGTTAATGCCTGTTTAGTTTTTTCATCAGTTCATGCAATAGTTAGGCTGCATGAGCTGCAGAGAGTAAAGTGATCCATTAGCAGATTCTACATAAATGACTAACATCATGCAAATAATCTCAGATTAAAATAAAAAAGTAACTATAAACACACTGTACCACACATTATAAAGTCTATACAGAAATATAATAGCATGTGACAGCCGAATAATAAATGACAAAGCAGAGCATCCTCCGGTCCTCTGCAGCAGGACGCCTCCTCTCACTCACTCACCGCCTCTGTCGTGCGCCGCGTTGCCCGCTCCTCTCCCGCCGGTCCGTGCGCGGTTCAGAGACACGTTGCTCTGAACCTCCGGCACCGGTGCGGTCACATGCGAAAACAGGAGCTCCGTGGCATCGTTCTTGAAGGCTTGGCAACTCCTCAGGAGGATGCAAAGTAAGACCAAGGAATGGCACGACTCGTGCGCGCTCAGGTGCATGGTTGCTTCAGGGGAAGCGGGTGGAAATGAGATGTAGGTCCGGCTAAAGATAGACTGATGCTGGATGAACTACATGAGAGACTCTGGTGTACCGCTGGTTTTATACAGCCGGCCCGCCTCTGGCTTTGGCAGCTGCTCAGGTGCATCTCTGTTTGGGGGCTCTGATTGGTCGCCACGGTTGTATACTGGGAAGATAACCACGCCCACTGCTTTCATTTTGTAGAGTTAAAATGATGATGATGATGATGATGATGATGATGATGATGATGTCACTGCATGTCACGAAATCTGTGTTTTGGAGAGACATTGAGAAGTTTGTTAATAACTTATAACTTTTTCATATTTCGTTTGACTACTACTAATGAAAAAATGATGATGATGATGATGATGGGATTATGTGCCTGAGTAATTGGCTCATTTACACATGGCTATTGGTTTGTCTCTGGTGTTTTTCAAATTCCTCCAAACGTCAGTAAAAGTTATGAGCATTCAGTGTCTGACACTGACAGAAACATGTATTAGAAAAAATAGGAACTAAAAACTAGAAAAATGTAACTGACAATCATCATATTTTTCTCAGGAGGCAGGCAAAGTAAAGCTATTCAGGCAACTTCAGACACACTTCATCCTCATGCACTGAGGAGAAATTCAACATAAATGTATTCATTATTGTCATATCAGAATATAATGAATGAAATGTGGGAATAACAATTAAAAGAAGAGATGACAGGAGAGAACACAAAACACAGGCAATACTTCTAATTAAAAAGCTACTAATGGTGATTTGGTAAAGCTAAAGTCTTGATTAGATCCAAGGTCAACTTCAGTTTTCCAGCTAAATTTTGGTCATTTAAATGCAGCAGTTTCTACATTTTAAATGAGCCAGAAACAATGTTTTGCAGTCATTTAAGTCAGAATAAATGACATCACAGATTGTTTCCAGAATAAAAACAGTCTTGAAAGATAAATGTTATCCCCATGAACCCACAATAAAAACCTAATTCACTCAGTTTTACTCATTTTTACTCCTTTTCTCAAAGTACCTGCCCGCTGTGCTTCCAAACTCTTCAACATGCAAACACATTTACTGAGCACAAAATAGATTTTTGCTTGCTCAAATAAAAAAATTGTTTACCACATTTCATGACAAAATACTCAATAGTTGTCAAGACATTTCACTTAAAACTGCAAATATGTACAGTACCAGTCAAAAGTTTGGAGACACCTTCCCATTCACTTGAATGAGGAAGCGTGTCCAAACTTTTGACTGGTGCTCCACCTCATGATGGTGCATGATGGAAGAACCACCAAAGTCATCTGGGAACAATGAATGTCTGTATAAAGTTTAATGACAATCCATCAATAGTTGCTGAGATATTTCATTCTGGACTAAAGAGGTGGACTGTCTGACGTTACCATCCAGCCGTGACGCTGGTGTAGCCATGTTCACTTCTCTGTCTACATTAAGTGATAAAACTTAAGAGCAAAATTAGAACTCAAGAGTGAAATCCAAACCAAACTGTATCTCATAAAGCATTGAGAAATATGTGCTCTGCCTAGAGCGAACAGGGCTCCTCAATTATGAAAAACTTCTCTTGTGCATGTGGAAAAGAGTTTGCACCAGATATCTTCCAACAACCCTCCCATTTTCAACAAACGTGGTCAAATTACTTGAGAATATTGCAAAATGATTCACTCTCAGCCCGTTTCTTTTAACACAACCAGATACTAGAGGTGCTCAGTACACGTACGAACAAATCTTTAACACTGAATCTTCAAACTGAGACGATTACACTGAATCACCATTGTCACTCCATTGTCACAGTAGCTTTTATCAGTGGAGCTCAACTCACTGGTGACTGAGAGCGCCGTTGTGAGCTCATTATATCCTCATTAAAAGCTTATTAAAACACAGCAAAAGCCACAGAAGAAACCATAATGTGATTACTGTCACAAATATGCGGCGGCTGAGCTATTAACCTTAAAAACAGTGCTGTATAGGCTTATATTTGTGCTGAACTGAACATAACAGCCTGAACTAGCAACAAACCGAACATATACTGAACTGAAGACAGTCAGAATCAGTGCAGAACGACGTGTTCACTTACTGTTGTGCATGAAGTGAAATTAAACTGTGATGTGAACTGAACATATACTGAACTTGCTTAGATAGAAAGTGAACAAATTATTCAGTGAATTTTTGAACTGATCAATGAAATGACCTCTGCCAGGTTCCAGATGTAGAAAAACTTAGATTACTTTTCAATCACTGAGCAATTTTGCCGATTTTACTCAAAACTCATTAAAAATCGTAACTCTCTGACATCTGTTGTGTTGTCAAACTGTGTCAGACAAGTCATAAAAATTATTGCAAACACTATCTGACCCTGATCTGATCCCCAGCCGCTCATTTTTCACCGCTGTCTTCGGCGGTGATGGAGAATTAATCACATATGTGTACACAGCTGACGATTTAAGACACCAACTCATGTTTTGCCTTCTGGTTAGTTTCTCATATTGGAAATTCTCCACGTTGGGACTTGCCTCTCTCAGGCACACGCTTAATTCAGAAATGAAAGATGATATTGTTTGTGGGTAATTTACTGTCTGTCTATGCCATCCTCCCTCTGCCTACCTCTCAATCCCTGTCAGTTACATGTCTGATGATTCGAGTGCCCAGACTAACTGGAGTCTTTGTGTGTCCACTGTTCAAAACAAGAAGAGATATAATTACTTTTGTGGGGAACATTCAACCCGGGCTTGTCTTACTGATTTGAAAAGAGGCGTCGTGCAGAGACACTAATTGTTGCTCATGCGAATGAAAGGTGATACGCACATCACTTGCCTGTTCGGTTTTATTACAACACAAGCACTTTTTTAGGGCTGCGGTAGGCCTGAGGATGTGTCTTTTTTTCACTGAGTGAAAGGTTATCGTTTGAATCAGTGGTGGAAGAAATCAGCAGAAAATTCAGCAACACTACAGTGTTAAAAAAAAACTATTAAGTATTGAATAAGAGTACTGCATTCAAAATTTAGGTGATAGTACAGATGTATGTATTCAAGTATTCAAAGTAGCCATTGTGAAAAAAAATAGAGTTTAGTTTTACAGTCAGTTTAAAATATTGGGTATTTTCCAGGATTGCAGATCAAAAGAGAAGGAAAGGGAGATATGAAAGAAAAACTTTAGAAAAGAAAAGAGGAAATAAATAAAATGGAAAGAAGGAAAAGAAAAAAAGGACTAACTGTTTAATTCATTCCTTACAGTTTTGCACTTTTTGGTTTTGGAATGATAAAACAACCCTCGTAACCCCTTAAATGTTGAGATTTGTTATATGGGACAATTGCTGTTGGCAAGAAGGCGTTTAGCTAACGTTCAATCTTAGCATCCAAAGTAGTAGCTACTAGAAAAATGTAGAGTAATAAAAATACCAGAACTTGAAAGGACAGGTTCACAGTTTTTCCAAGTCTGTCTTAAAATAACAGTCAGGTGCCCAAATTAACATTGAAAGAGGTTTTCCTCACTGTAATCATTCCTCCTGTTCATGCTGGCCAATAGAAGATCTCTTCATAATGCACTTACAATGTAAAATCCACAGTCCTCCTTCTGTGCACAAATATATTTAAAGGTTTATCTGAAGCTAATATGAAGCTTCAGCTGTCCAAATGAGTCGAATCAAGTCAATATATTTCAAAGTTTTTGTCTTTTTAGTGCCAAAGTTCCTCTTTTTGTTGCTATACTTCCACTACAGCTCAACAGGGAAACACTGTGAGGAAACAAAGAGGGAATTTGATGCTAAAATGTGGCAGATATCCACTTGATATGACTAACTCAGACTGCTGAAGCCTCATATAAGCTTCAGATCAACTTTTAAATGCATTTCTGCACTAAATGACTGTGGACACACTGTGGATTTTGGCCTCCATCACTTACATTGAAAGCACATTTGAAGGGGATCTTTGTATGAACAGGAGGAATGATTACAGAGAGGAAAACCTCTTTCACTGTTCATATGGACACCTGACTGTTGTTTTAAGACACTTGAAAAATTGTGAACCTGTCCTTTAAAATTGTACTTGAGTGAATAATTCTGGTTTTAAGTCTCTTCAGCAGGTGAACTCAGTAAACTTCACACTCAGCTCCTGTTATTGTTTCCTCTCTCTTTTGTTTCTCCTCAGACAGGGACACCAGAGACTCTTTCACTCCACTTCCGAGGGAAAATAAAGGACAACACGGCCAGCTCGTCTCAGAAGGCTATTTACACTTCGACGCCCCTCTTAACTTCTTATGGGGCCGGGTTAAATGAATGCTGAAGAGTGAATATGATAGGCCCCCAGCTTTTGTCTTCTCACTATGTAAAGAAACAGAAAGCTGAGAGCTGACTCCCTCTCTGTGCACTCACAGACCGGCAGTGAAACTCTGCAGCAGGAATTCGGTTGCCCGTAACCCTCATAGGAAATGAAAGGTGGCTGGGTTAATAGCATATTGACAAGCAGCATGGCAGGAGTGTGTGCATGATCAGGAAGCGCCCTCATGCAGTAATGGGAGGTGTGGCGAGGGCGACCGGAGGGGAACAAAAGGAATGCACAACACCTGGAACAAAGCCAAGAAAGAAAGGTCACTGTGGCAGCAGAGTTTAGGAAGGATCCCAACGAAAGACAGACAATAGATGGAGGGATGTGTCTCATTCACTTCCGTTATTCCCTGAGATTGATCCGATATGACACTCAATAGTACTTATACTATTATTATTGTGGAAAAAAACGAATATACTCTTGGTGCTTTTATTAGCGGGTTGCATACATACTGGTGTCAATGGTTACAAATATAATAACTGTAGGTGTGACAAAATCAGATCAAATTCTACTTCCCAGCTTTTTTCCCGAGATTTCAACCACATTTCATGGTTTTCATCAGCGAATAGAATTGGCCCAGGTGTCATCACATGTTTTCAGTGTGGAGACCTTTCACGTCCAACGCCAAAAGACCTTTTTTTTTTTTTTGCACTGAGACAGAGGTTACGATCTCCACCCCTGTATACAACCACATGACCAACATTCCTGAGCCAGCTCCCTTTGCTGAGGAAGACCATGAGATGTGGTGGAAAGCTCAGAAAAAGCTAATGAGTAAAATAATTCTAACATATTTATAACTAAGATAATTTCTGAAAATACATTTTTTCCAATAAACCTTACTGAAACACAGTACTGTATTGTCTGACATAATCAGCTCAGAAAAGTTTGGCTTCTTGCTCGTAAATTTTGATTTATGTGTGTAAAATTTGGTCAAAATAAATAAATTAATCAGGTAAAACTGAGAGCAAGATTTCCATTCATATTCAATGTGTGAGTGACAATATCTCCATAAAATGAAAGCCAGTAGATTCAGTGTAAGAGAGCCTCCTCTGGCTCTCAGTGAGGAGAAGCGAACTGTTTTGCTTTCAATCACACAAGTAAGATGTCTTTCATCTTTCATCTTTCAAGGGTTTCATTTCAAACAGTCACCACATCCTGCACCCTGCTTCTGGCTGAAAGTGTGTGTCAGTAAAATCAGCTGTTTGGCTGAAAATAAAAGGGAAAGCTGTTGGACATCAGCTGCACACAGTTGGGAACCACAGTGTGAATTGATCTAAAAAACTAACCTAAATTGACCTTGTTTGCCTTTCAATTCTAGTGAAATGTTGCCCTCTGCTGGGTATCTGCCTTCACTGCTAATAAATGATGCAGATCTGACTTCTCTGATCTAGTTTAACAAAAACAAAAACCCCCCAAAACTAGATCTAATCCAAGAATAAAAGGCAAATCTTTTTATCACACATTTTTTAAAACTAAGAGAAGAATTCTTTGTTGTTTGTTGTGATTTTAAGCACAACAGCAGGAGTTTCCTGGCAACAGGTGTGGCTGGTCTGGACAATGGAGGTATCCAAGGTAGACAGCTTTCTCTCAAACACTCACAAAAGATAGCAAAGATTAGATCAGCAAAGACACATAAATGTAAATTGTACAGGTTATTTGTATTTTATCTTCTCTTACACTGTACACAGGACATTAAGGACTCTCTTCAGAAGTGTGGAATAAGGAGGGACGTTGATGTTTGCCAAATCAGCCTCCCCAGAAAGTAAGACAAACTTCTCTTTTCTTGTTTCTCTCACTGCAGCCGCTGGGAAAATTGAGACACACTTTGCTGAAATGATTTTACAAAAAAGAGAGAGCCCCACTTTGACACAATATTTGCCGTTTTGCTGAGCAGAAAACTCACCAGTGTTCCTGACTTATCAAGATTTCACTTTCTGAGGAAGCTGTGGCTGAATAACAACCAGGTAGGCTTCTGTAGAGCTTTGTATATTTCATCAACAACCTCTTTTTTAAAGTTTGCAAAAAGTAATACATTATTATTCTGACACTTTCAGATCAGAGAGCTCAGCTGTCGCTCCCTCAACTGCTGCTTGACTGAACTTTACCTTCAAAATAACAACATCAAGTCTATTTCTGGTGATTTTTGTATCTCTTAATGTGAAGATAATGTAAAATTTTAGGGGGGAAAATGGGCTTGTGACTGTAAGGCTGCCTGGAATATATCTGCTGCTCAGATTTTCCAACAGTAAAGGACTGATTGTGTATTTTTCAGGTATTTATTTGTGCAGCCGAATTATTGCAAAGCAAGGCAGTGTTGAAAAAGAGCTTTTTATGGATAAATCTTACAAAAGAAGACGATATGGATCCACGTCTATCTGAATTGTGTTTTCCATACAGGGGCCCTAAATCATCTGACCTGTCTCCGGCTTCTTTTTCTCCACAACAACCAGATCAGAGGGCTGGACGACACGATGCACGAGCTCAGGAAGATGCAGCAGCTCCAAACTGCCAGTGAGTGATTTAACAGTCACATCACAATGACTTTTATCCTCAGATGTGAGACATCCGCTCTTTAAAGAGCAATACCAATATTTACTTCTTTTGATTTTGTTTAATGGTGGCTTCTGTGCAGCTTTTTTCCTCAATCCCATTTCCCATGAACCCGGGTATCGCCACCACGTGATCCACTACTTGCCTTCCATTCAGGTGTTAGACAGAAAAGGTGAGATATGAAGACATTTAGAGGGACATAGCTGACCTATACAAACCCATAAAATGTTACTTATTGCCTCTTTATTGCCGTTACATTCTTTGCTAAAATTTGTCAGAAGTATGGTATCTTTCTGTTGTTGTCAGAGGTGAAGTCAGCGGAGAGGAGGAGGTCCTTCCAGATGCACAGCCAGGATCGCCATCGTGTCCTCGAGTCCGTGGCCTTCGGCAGACGAGCCTCATAGCCCACAAGCAGAGAGGAGGATGGTGGCTGGTTCCTCACAAATCAGTGTTTGTCATTTGTTTGGCAGATACAGCCCAGATACATTACACAGTGCAAAGATGTGTTTGCTTTATAATTATCAGTCAAAACACACTACAGCACAATACACTGTCCTAACCTGACCTGACCTGACCTTTGGAAGCTTTATGAAAACTTGGCAAGTAAGTGTGTCGATTATCTGGAATAACCAGGCTGTTGTTTCTGGAAAAAAACCTTTAAGTTGCAGAGAAGAAGCAGAGCTTTCAGCAGCTGATATCCTGGAACCTACCAGGGTTTCTGCAGGGTTCACAAAAGTTCATTTTTTATACTACATAAAATGCAATTTAACACCTCTTTCACAGTCACACCAGCCAAAGTATGAAAGTATATTGGAAAACCAGTAGGGATGATATGGCCTGTTAATATACCACTTTTTTCAGCAGTATGTAAAGATAATTCCTAATGGCATTAATGTGACCTGGATAAGCAGCAGAAATTGATAGCTGGACTAACCAATTAAAATGATTTATTAAGTGAAATGATTATTAAGTTTTTGCTAAAATCTTAACTTCCCAGCTACTGTAGCTAGCAGTAGTGACAGTGTTTGCTGACTGAAACTCCACAAAAAAAGGATTAAACAGCTTCTTGCAGCACAAAGCACCATCACACCAGACTCACTTGTAGTTTATAGATGTAGTTTATGGGAGGAGGAAGTAGAAGTAATGTTGCAAATGAAGCATCCAGAGATTTGTCTTCCATATGTTCACCTCCAGTTTTGGACCTTTCAAAAAATAACAGAAAATCACAAAAAGCCTGAAAAATGAAGGCAGTCAGCGGAGAGGAGGAAGAATCTAAGGAGGAAAAAAAAAAAAAAAGGAAGAATAGCCTCAAACTGTGACAATGTCCAACAAATATCATTCAGATCAGTTTGTTGAAGCTGGTCTTTATTTAACATGATTAAGATGAATTTGTTTGACACTGTAGAAGCCATCAGCGTTCAGGACAAACAAAGCCGTGTGTGGCTTTGGCATCTCTGTCCATTCATGTTGCACAATAAACTGAAGATTATCAGTACTGATGATGTGTTTTTGTGCCGTGTAGAATCCTTCATCAACAAAATGATGTTGCACTTCGGGAGAAAACTTTCAGTCTGTTATAATTTGAAAAAACCTGAGCAGTAGCATCATCTTCCACCATCCACACACGTTTTAAAACTACCTTTAGATGGTGAAAAATACAAATAAATTCATGTCTTGTTATAATATTTAAAATATACATTTTTGGTCAATATTGTGCAGCCCCGCTATCCACTCACCATCCACAATGAGGTTATCAGTACAAAAGAACGTCCCGTTAACAAATCAAGTATATTCTTAGCGCACATTTGCAAACAACTGCTCTGATTGGCTACACAGTCACTTCGTTCCCACACAGGTTGCTACAGTTTAAGGCAGAATTATTCCTCCCAGTGACCTCTACCACAAACACGCCAGCCTACATAATTTTCACACTCAACATATGACATTATATCATCTGAAAAATTAACATATAAAAATGAGAAAAAGATGACCGCTGTGGCACAAACCCTCCTCGTAGTGTCTCCCCGCCTTGGCGGCAGTCTCAGGTCAATAATAAATATGGGTTCTTATCTCCAGACCAGAGTCCTTCTCTGGCTTTCAGTCTCGCTGCCAGTTAGCTCTCTGTTTTGTGGTGCATGGATGTATTCTGGGAAAAGGTGGTCGCTGACGTTCTTCAGTTGTCAGCGGCTGGGATGGGGGCGGAGTTTGGGGTTTCTGCTGCAGTGTCTGAGGGGGCGGCTTCACTGTTGGTCTCCGCTGACAGCTTCTCCATGGAGTTTGTGGCCTCCTGCACTGCTGAACTCTCCTCTGAAACACAAAGACAGCACTGTTAGGTCTGATCAACAACAGAATCAAGCAACCTGAGGTCGTAGTCATCAACAGTTTTAAGATGCTTCATGTTCTGTTCATGGTAGTTCCAGGAACGATACTTCCTCTTGTAACATTCAGGCTTACATAACTCCAACAGATTTCACAACCTCTTGACTTCGTACTTATACTACTGATTATAGCATACAGGTAAGAGTGGTATCGATCTTCTTGTCTAACTCTCAGGATGAGCAAAATGATCCAACTATTCAATGTAGTCCGCCAGAAAGGAGAAAAATGAGCTGTTCAACGGTATCACTGCAGAATATGTGCGCTACAAATGGTATTCTTTAAATTCAATTTTAATCCTTTCTTTGCATTACAGATTCTTTTTTAAATATTCACATATTTTAATGGAATTTAATAAAAGAAATGCTGAAAAAAAAATTGACAAAGAAAAGCCAAAATACTGAGCCCTAAGTATTTTGTATTTCTAATCAAAAAAGCCATGCACAGATTTTTCCTCCATTTGTAAGATCCAACATTCACAACTTCCAGGTTCTACAAAACTTTTACTAGAGAGATTTGAAGTAAAATGTCTCAGAAATGATGCTTTGAAGGACAGTTCCATCTATCACTGGGACTGTAGACAGTCTGAAGTTAAATTCAATACTTGCTGGTTAAACTTACCTTCTTATAGACACTGTTGGTCTTTCTGTGCTTAAGAAATCATCTCTTATGCTGAAATGATATACCGTGCAGCCCTGGTGTATACCCTATTTTAGTGTTTAATCATATTTTGTCTCTCAGATAGCTGAAGTACCTTTGCTCTGCTGCAGCCTCAGTTTGGCGGATTCTGCCTCTTGCTTCTCTCTCTGCTCTTGGAGCTTCTTGCAAACTTTCTTGTGGGTGAACCAGTGCATCTTCTGGCAGACTTGGTCACAGTAGATTACCTAGTCGCAAAAATATTTATTTATTTGCGCATCGATTAAAAACACCACAAACACAAGAGAGAAGAAATACCAGCAGCTGAGGTAAGACGAAGAATCCTTGAAGAGGTTATGAAAACAATTTAAGCCAAAATCAAACCAAGAAATAAATCGTTCTGTGTTTGGTTGAAGGAAACTACACAAATGACTTAATAATATGGGTTGATACATTTTCACCATCCACATGAAAGTTGATTTTGACCATATTACCAAGTGCTGGAATTTGAAAATATGCAAAAACACTGAGGAGGGTATAGTCCAAGACAATGGGAGATATGAAGCTTTCTCGTTCAATGTATAAATGATTATAGAAGCATTGAAGCTCACCATTTTACATATAGAGCATCTCTTCTCGGCTCCTTTCTCTCCACACGAGGTGCAGAACTCTGCGTCCATAAAGCCGACCTGACCTGTGATGGCCTGAGTCAGCACTGACAGAGCTGTGGGGTCGTTACCCTGCAGCAGCGAGAAATTTAAAAAAGAAAGGAGGATGAGAGAAATGATCAGGCATCTCACAAAAAACACAACATCTAGATGAGGCTCATTTACTGATTATATTTCCATCATGTCACAAAACACAAAGTCTGGAAGCCTTCATTTAAAAATCTAATAAACTTTTGGATTATGACAAACTCTTGTTTATCAGTGAGGGGTGTAAACTCACAATCTCCACAGGAGCGATACTGCGGACCAGCTGCTGCAGCAGAGTAGCGTCACAGTAGGGGAACTTGCGGATGCACTCTCTAAGAAACTTCTCCTGGTACACGGGGAAGCCGTCGCTGTCCCGACCTTTGAGCAAACTGGATGAGACGGATCAAGGTGGAAAAAGAAAAGTCTTGTTAAAATACATTTTACAGATACTTCAATATGTTTTGATACTGTAAAATTCCACTTCAGTGGGGCTTCACAGGAACATGTGAAACGAACATGGTTAGGAATGTTTAAAAGAAGAAGTAGTTTCAGACTTTTTTCAGTTTTGTTTCATCGAAGCAAAATGTGGAGCAAGCTGAGTTGACAGACTTCACAGAGACACAGACACTCTACTGAAACTAGAGCTGCAACAATTAGTCAGTAAATTAGTCAATCAACAGAAAATGAATCGCCAACTATTTTGATTATCGATTAATCGTTTTAAACTTTTTTTGTAGAACATTACAGTTAACATAAGCCCTTTTCAGAATGTCATTGAGATATTGGTGACTTCTACGTTAATGTTCCTTACAGCTTCATTCAGATATGATATTTAAAGAAATAGACAATGCTCATATGATATTTGGCACCCAGAGAAGGAACAGCCTTTACGTTAATCTGACAACATTCAGGTCAGACTTGTGCCGTGTTGAAAGTGATACGAAACTGTTACTGAGAGACCAACATGTTAAATTGTCATCAGATTAACACAAAGGGGTGCACATCTGAAAGGGGCTATATACTGTATAATGCGTAGATTTAGACACACGGCCTGACCTCTTGATAAGGCCGTCCAGCTTGTCCTCACGGTCCTTGAGGAATGAGGCACACTTTCCCAGCACACAGCTGATGTAGTGCATCTTCATGGCCAGCACCTCGTTCATGTCCTGCTGCTTGATGCACTTCTCACAGATGAGCTCCATCACCCGGCGACATTTGTCCAGAGCCTCCGCCTCTGCCAGCAGGGGGTTCTCCTTCACCAGCATCACCATCTGCAAACAACAAAAAGAACAAATCTACTGACTGATTTGTTTTCTTGTTTTGTTCCACATGTGGTCAAAGTGTGTTGTCATCCTGTTCTTCCTGTTAATGTACTAGAGCTGCAACGATTAGTCGACTCACAAACAATCACAACTATTTTGATAACAAATGATGGTTTTGATCATTTCTTTTTAAGCAGAAATGCTAAAAATTTGCACTGACTGTGGTTGTACGCCTATTAAAGCACAATTAACAGATTAAAACTGTAAAAAGCAGCAGACATATTGTATTGTTGGTGCAACTGGAACCTCATTTGTGCAGCCCTACATGGTGTAAGCCAGACTATAAAGGCCATTGACCTGAAAACATGCAGGTTCCCAATCAAACCAATCACTGCAGCAGCTCATTAGTTCTCTGATTACTTGATGAAGGAGATAATCAGCAATATCAGCTGCTGGTGTGTTTAGATTTAGAGTCAATCTGCATAGTTATATGGTTGTTAAGAACCACTAAACACACAATGAGTATCTCTCTTCTATTAATATTCATCCTCCAGAGAGAGGAAGTGGAAGGAAAAGCACAAGGAGACATTAGAGGATTGCTGGATGAGGAGAGATGAATTTAGTCTGTGTCTAAATTCAAAGAAAAGAAATAACATAACGGCCTCTGCTCTCCTACCTTGACGGGGTTCAGGTTGGTGCTCATGATGATCTTGTGGAGGGGTCCAGCCAGTTTGGGAGGCAGCTTGGGTTCCTTCTCCAGACCCTGTGGCTTGGTGTAGTAGTCCAGTCTGGCGCGGGAGAAGAAGTTGTTGATCACGGTGACACAGTCGTGTTGCCCTGAGGAGGGAACAGAGGAGACAGTTCATCATTTTTCAACATGAATGTAATATCTGTTATACATTTGTGTTTACTATATAACTGCAAAAGTAGAATAACAATTTATGTCCAAGCCCAGAAATCTTGGCCCTTTCTCCACATGCAGACCAGCTGGAGACAAACAAGACTTCAAATGTGTTTGATTTGGTCAGTACATTCAGTCAGGTAGCAGTCCAAGAAAATTTAAGTCTTAGAAGGATCCAGACAATGAAAGTTTATATGTTTATCGTGGAGAAGGGTAGCAGAATTACAGTGGCGCTACTTGAAACTATTGATCTCTGCCAGTTGCTCCTGTGCCAGCAGTGGCAAGTCTTTTGAGCTTTCCAGTGCACATAAACTCCAAGGGTCACGGACCCAGTCAAACTGCGCCAAAGACTCCGATGGAAAATAATGGCTAAATCTCTCCTGGAGAATTTTCAGATGCTGAGAGATAAGGTCAGCAAGTGCGCCGCTGCACAACGGAAACATCTCAAGCTTGCCCTTTTCCACAAAGGAGCGCCAGAGTGTGAGCTTAGATCTGAAGCCATGCAATCTGTCAGACGAGGGTGAGCATATTTCCTTCTTTGCCTTGCATTTTAGCGTTCAGTTCATTGAGATGCCTAAAAATGTCAGCCAAGTGCGCGAGTTTTGCGCACCATTGCGCATCTGCAATCAACTCCGCATATGCAGAATTCTCTCCTATCAGGAATGTTCTGAGGTCTTCTCTCAACTCGTACTGTCGGCCCAAAACCACATACCGACAAATGCAGCCATTTGTGCGGCGGTCCTTCCGACAGAGTTGACCACGTCTGTTTCCGCCCCTGCATCCAACATCATCCACGTGATATCAGTCTTTCCTACAGGCACAGAGGCAGAGGAGTCATAACACAAACATGGAAGAATTTCTCAAAAACAACAGAGATGGGATTTCAGTCGTGCTGCTGTGATGGTCAACACTAACATCTCAAACCAACAGCGTACCTGACAGGCCTGCAAACATCAGCGCTGTGTATCCATGCTCATGTTCATTGCAGTTCACATCAGCTCCGTGTTGCAGCAGCAGCTTGCACATGTCTGCCTTTCCTTTATAAGCAGCATGCATGAGAGGGGTCATCCCGTACTGTGGAAGAGACAAAAATATTACTTCTACCTGAACAAAAACGAGGAAAAAGTAGGTACTACACGAAACATAAGGGGGGTTTAATAACTGAGCATTTTCATAAAAGCCAACAATGGACAAAAACACTTTTCAACATAAAGTATATTGGAGACATTACTTGAATAATGGTGCTCCTAGTGGTTTCAATAAAGCCTTTAAACTGTTATTGCATGTGTATTTTGTATTTTTCATGACCTGTTTCTGTGTTTTTCTAATGAGTTACCTGTTTGTTAAGCTAAAATATTCAGTCTAGAGCTGCAATTAACAATTATTTTCATCCATTAGTCGTTTGGTCTATAAAACACCCAAAAATGGTGAAAAATCTGACAAATCTGAACAATGGATTCAAGTCATTCTAAAAAAATCTCAAGTTATCTGCTACCAGGAATGTCCAGTACAGTATGTTTGCCAAAGAGCAAGGACAATGTTTGCCTCATAATTTGAGGAATTTTTTCTCAAGGAGAAGAAGGAAGGAAGGAAGGAAGGAAGAAGGAGAAGGAAGAAGGAAAGAGCAGAATGTCCTGAAGCTACTGAAGTACTGAGAAGACTCACACAGCGTTCATTACTTAAACTAACAAAACATCAATTTCAAACATCTGATTTTGACAGGCAGACATAACAGACTGAAGAAAGAAAGGAGGAAGGACATGAAGGACCTCCTCCAAAGCCCTTCAGTGAGAGGCCTCTTGTCCCACACATATGTCGGTGAACAAAAGAAGACCTCTGTCAAAAGATCTTACCATGTTTCTTCTCTTCTACAAAATTAACAGACTATAGTCCTGAAATGCAGCTGGCTATACTTTGTAGGACAAGCGTCCATTTGTGGCTCTAATGTATTAATCATTTTTATATTTGACACTTCTGCACTGATGATTGCATTCAAGTCAGAGATACATGTTTATGTCTTTCCCAAGAAAAAATATAAGTCAAACTTTATGAAACTTGTAAGGTTTTTTAATGCAGGAAATATATTAATATATGAAAATATACATATAGACATAAATCTGATTATGAAACCCTCAATTCTGGTGATGTATCGTGGCTATAAAACTAGCTACATATGTCACTCTTAGCTACCATCTCTGCTTGGTTTAATGATTACAGTCCAAACTTGTAAGACAGATTAAAAATCTAATAGTACAATTAGATGCTCATTTGTTTTTTGTTTTTTTCATGACATAATCCTTTTAAGTCCTTTAACTAACTGGAAAATAGACAGATCATCCTGACATGTCAATTAGGAGAAATTAAGAGGTGTTTTGAGAGTTTACTCCTGTCAAAAATCAGTGGTGGAAAGTAACTAAGTAAATTTTCTGAAATACTGTACTTAAGTACAATTTTGAGGTACTTTACGTGAGTATTTCCATGTGATGCTACTTTATACTTCCACTCCACTACATTTCAGAGGGAAATATTGTACTTTCTACTCTACCACATTTATTTGACAGCTTTAGTTACTTTTCAGATGAAGATTTGACACAATGGATAATATAACAAGCTTTTAAAATACAACACATTGTTAAAGATGAAACCAGTGGTTTCCAACCTTTCTGGCTTTTGGCGTCTTACAAAAAGCAGTGTGACATTTCAGATGTCTATGAGTTGTTAACAGATTTTGTCAACAGAAAACAGATTTGTGTATCAGAACTTTGTTTTTTCTTCTTTCCTCTCCCATTAATCATTTCACGACCCCTCAGATTTATCTGGTGACCCCTTTGGAGGGGCCCGATCCCTAGGTTGGGAATCACTGGACTAAACTAGCTAACTGTATATAAAGTAGTTCAAATTAGCTCCACTTCCAGCAGCTACAACAGTAACATGCTGCTTACACACTGATGCTTCAGTATTAATAATCTAATGATGTCATATATAATAATATATCAGTCAGAGGGACCAAACCACTACTTTTACTGCAATACTTTATGTACATTTTGCTGCTAATACTTATGTACTTTTACTTAAGTGGGACTTTTCATGCAGGACTTTTACTTGTAATGGAGTATTTTTACAGTCTAAAGACTTCTTCCACCACTGTAAAAAATGCTTTGTTACCTCATCCAAACAGTTGACTCGAACATCCTTACAGCCCAGCAGTCTTGAGGCCTCTTGAACATTTCCTAAAAGCAGAAAATTCAATATTACTGCTGTATAAACATGAGCCTTACCAGCAGGCGTCATTTTTGACTACCAGCTGAAATTTGATAAACACATCAAGACAATTATTCAGTCCTGCTACTTTCACTGCTCTTTTTCCTAGATTACTGTAATGCTTTTTATTCCTGCCTAAGCCAAGATGCAGTTACCCGGTTACAGTTAGTACAAAACTCTGCAGCAAGATTACTCACTAAAACCTCATGTCGCTCTCACATCACCCCGGTTCTGATGTCACTACACTGGCTTCTGATTAAATTTAGGATTCAATTCAAGATCCTCCTCCTCATCTATAAGGCTTTCAATGATCTTGCTCCAGAGTATATTAGTGAACTACTGTACTAATGTCTTATGCCTCTGCTAGGCCCCTCAGGTCCTCTGAGGGGCCTAGCAGAGGCAGTTGTACTTCGTTCAAGACTGAAAACACGAGGGGACTGTGCGTTTGCTGTCCTGGGTCCCAAGCTGTGGAGCAGTCTGGGTGAGCAGTCTGGGAGTCAGGTCAGCACTCTCTTGGGTGTTTTAAGTCACATCTAAAGACCTGTCTTTTTTTTGTACTTGAATTATCATATACACTATTTTGATTTGTGATGCCAACTGTTTTTGTTTTTAATTGTGCCATGTCCTTGTAATTGTAATTGAAAGGTGCTATATAAAAAGAATTTGACTTACTTACTTAGAAAGCACATTTGAAGCAAGCTAACGTTACTCATGCACATTATTAGCTGTTAGCTTACGTTAGCTGTTACTAAGCCTTGTTAGCAATTTAACATCTAAGTTAATTGGTATGATTTAACAAGACATTCACCGAGCAGCACAAGTGTGATGCTGAGTTTATTGCCTGCATTATTTGTGTCGTAATTAAATCATACAAGCTAACAAGAGCTAACCTCGGTTCTTCATGGATTAGCGTTAGCAGAAGAGGCTTACCTGCAGTGATAACCTCAAACAATTCCTTTTCGCTTGAAGACAAGTCTCCTTTCTTAGGAGCCGACATGTTGCTGATCAATATTTTAAAAATCAGACTACAACGGCACAAATAAAACGCGTAGTTCCTGATTAAAACTTGCTTTCTGTGGATGTGACTGGCTGCTGATGATCGGGCATGAAGGCTAGCTCAGGTCGAGCTGTCATTTGGAATGTACCACTGCGTACTGTTAGTAGGGGTGTGTTAGGTTACAGCCAAAATTACTTTATTCCGAACTCGAATAGATTTTTCTAAATAATATGACAAACATATACTAATATATTTAGAATATATTATGGGGGAATTAATCACCTACAGCCAAGATGCTGCAGTTAGCACAATCACAACGGATGTTCATCCCCCTGTTCTTTCGCTTAAATAGCCCATTCCACGAAGTTCTAGAAAGTTTTTTTTATTTTATTTAATTTTTAAAAAATCTTATGCTATATTTTACTTTCATTTTGTTTTATTTCATTTTTACTTATTTATTTTTAAGAGTAGAAAGTTTACGCAGAACTAAAAATGCTTCACAGTTGGATGTATTAAGAGAGGTTTCATCTTCATGGACAGGTGTCAGTCCTCATCCAAAGGTCACAATAAAGAGATGAAAGATTCACGTTTTTTTAGATAATATTTATAAACAATGTGTGAGAAGGCTAAATTCACACAACAGATGTGGAAAGCAAATAAGTACATTGACTCAAGTACTGTAATTAAGTAGTATTTATGCTACTTTATACTTCTACTCTACCACATTTCAGAGGGAAATGTATATATATACTAGTTACTTTTCAGATTAAAATTTTACATAAAATAACATAATGACAAATATAAATTACACTGCAGAGTGTTGTTTGTAGTTCCACCAAAGAGACATTTCCCCTCACATGGTTTCAAATAAACAACTGTTTGAGGCCCAAAGACGTAAAACTCGCCAATATTTCACAAAAACACAAAGATGAAAGAAAAGTTCTGAACAATAATCCAAATTTATGTAGTGGAACTGTGCCCCCCCCCCTCCCAATCTATCGTCTCAAAGCCCCTCAGATTTATCTTGTGACCCTTTGAAAGCAGTTCAAACTAGCCTTACATCGAGCAGCTGGGGGGTGTGGACTAAGAGTTATTGGTGCTGTGGGATGCATGAAGATAGTCCTGTGGGAGACAAGTCATGACAAATGGATGATATTGTAGTAGTAAAAAGCAAAATTTTCATGCATCATTTCATTCATTTGTTTCAACAACAATAATGAGAAGAGAGAAAAGAAATCAGTGATTTTCACCATGAAGTCAGTCTTTAGCCGTTCACACAAGGACACAGAGGAGAAACTCAAAGACATGACATCGCTGTCGGATATATTCGAAATACTAACATTAATTTACACTCATACAAAACATAAGGAGTAACACTGACCTGAGAGAAGTAGAATGAGACATATGGTTCCTTCCATAGCTGTTATAAACAGGGGAAAAGTAGGATTTACTTCTTTTTACTGAAAAAATCCACAATATTTCTTTACCTGTCTGTCTACCAACCCAACCCAAAACCGCCTAAACGATAGGTACACACTAAAAATCACTGGGTATAATTTTATTCATTTTGGGTCAATATAGCATCAACACAACACTGGGTTAATACTGGGTTAATACCCAATACTGAGTTAATGTTACCCAGAAAGTCACTCAAGACAAGATGTTGTTTTGACCCAGTTTTAGTGTTATTTTTTATTTTGCTGTTGGGTTATTTTCCCAAACTAAAGCTTGTTATAATCTGCTCTTATCATCTACTTTAAATGTATATGTCACAGCTTGTTATTGATTGTATCCTTTCTTTGATCTTCACATTGTTTTGTACATATTATGCTATATTAACCCAAACTGGGTACAATTTTAAGCCAGTGATTTTTAGTGTGTATGAGCATTTGGAGGTTAGAAACCTGATTTTTCACCTAACTGGCTGCTTTCCTTTTACAATATGATCCCAAACAAATAAATGGCTCAAAAAATCCTGCTGGAGTTCCTAAAAGACCCCATCGCTGTATTAAATTTTACTTCACATCAAAGTTAATTTGGAGTTAAGCCCAAAGGTTTTCTCCCATGCACATCTCATCTCTACTGACTTTGACTTATAATTTTTCTTGTAGAGTTTGATATAAAATGATTGTCAAGGACTTGTTCCACTGTAAGATAATGTAAAATATGTGATTACTGCATGACATTGTTTAACTCATACATACATATTTTGACCCTTCACAGCTTCCTTTTTGTATATTCTTGGTCCCTTTAGGAAAAGTCAGGCTAAAATATCAGGCTGAAAGAAAGGTGTTTAGGGTGTTTTTACTGCTCTCAAATGTAAAAATGTGTCAAATTTGACTTTAACAGTATGTTTGAGTTAATGAAAGTTGAAACTGATATCATGCAGGTGAAATATTTCTCCCCAAAGAGAAGTACTAGACAGAAGTGTACCCACACTCCTCCTCCATTTTAATTTTCAGGGAGCCCAATAGTTTTGCTGTTTTGTCAATTCCTTGTTTTTTCTCTTTAAACAAATTGATTATATACACACATCACGTGGAACAAAAAAATCATTTGCAGCATCTCAAACTATATCACTAATTTCCTTGATACACCTGGCAATCAAAAGAATGCCTGATGACAAGCAGCTCCAGTCTTTTTTGTCATGTGTTCATATCTGTATGTACAGGTGTTGGTCGTTTGTTAATATCTCAGAAATCAATAAATTGATTAAAAAATAAACACATCTGTGTGATATAGCAGAGGATGTAGAAGAGACCTGCCTAATGTTTGGTGAGTCTTGATCTGTCCACAGGTCACAACATGTAAGTTTTGCTTGTTTTTCTTTTCTTTTCTTTTTCCACATGCTTTCAGATATGTATCACCAGAAGATGCATATTTTGTATAAATCTTATAATCCCATGTGGGATGATACCGAAATAAAAATAAAAATAACAACTGTGTTTTACTACATACTCCTTCATCATCTGTTTATATACCAGCATGGAGGCCCACATGAGGAGTTACAGTTGTCTACAAATACATTAATAAACACTTATATCTGCTTACAACTACAGTAGAGTGTGTTATAAACAATTGTTTATATAATGCTTATAAATCCTAAATAAAGGGACATTTATTAAAGTGTTATTGTGATTATTATTAAGATATTAGCAACCATTGTAACTCTTCACCTTCATCTGCTGTACAGACAGTTGAATTAAGTTCTTGATGACTCAGTTGCACCAAAAAAAGAAAATTATTAATCTTCACAGTTATTATCAGGCAAATTTAATTTCAGATGATATAGTTGTTTATGATAATGTGTCCAAATATGCACCAAATATCAATCAGAGGGATTGACACACCAAAAATTCTGTTTGTGCACTCCAGTCCAGCAGGTGGCAGTGGTTCTCATTTGGCTCACTTCATTTGATGCCTGTGGCTTTAAACACCTCACAGAGGGCTGTAGTGAATACCTCCTGTTATCTGGTCATTGAGACCATAGACAGCCGAGGGGGACGCAGCTGACATGAAACTGAAGGTAAAACAAGCATATTTATTCTAAGAGTTTTTTCATATTTGAGACACTTTATTATTTAAAATCTTTAAATTGAGTTTTACTGGCTTAAATGTAAGTGCCATGTTAGCATCCGCTGAATGTGTGTGTGAGAAAGAAACAGGCAGAACTATAGTATGTATAGCAAGGCTGATCGGTTGTGAGTTAGGTGAGTGACCACCAGCAACAATCCCACCATCATCTATCTGTATATGCTGGATTCATGTTTTAGAAATGTGCTGAAACATACACTGTGTGCTTCCTCTTCTCTTTGCTTCAGCACTGACTGGAGATGAAACAGGAGTACCAGGATCTTGTCCTGCAGGCGTGCGGTGCTTCATCCCTGCGTGTCGGTGCTAAGATCCAGACACTGTGGAGCGGTTATGGGGAGATCCTCAGGCTGCACCTGGAAGGCTGCGACCGGCCCTCGGTGGTCGCCAAACATGTCAAGTTCCCAGAAGAGGCCGAGCATCCCGGGGGCTGGAACACAGATCGCTCCCACAGACGCAAAGTAAGATCCTATCAGGTGGAGACGTACTGGTACCAAAACTACTCCACCAATCAGAGCTGTCGGATCCCAGCCTGCCTGGCTGCCTGTTCCCATGGAGACGAGATGCTGATTGTGCTGGAGGACCTGGATGTGGCCGGTTATGACCAGAGAAGGTATAGCAGAAGAGTTTGTATAAATTATGGGCTCCGGTATCTGTTCTCAAATTTAATTTACATTTTAATTAGTAAAACAAACAAACAAGAAATTTCGACAAGATCAGTGTACAAACAGCCATATGCAGATGTGGATTTAAGCATCCTCAAAATAAATCTGAGGATCTGTCGCAGTACTCACACTTGTTGTAATATTTGCAGGTAGTCAAGCGCCTACTTGTGAAACGTATTTCCAGTTATTGCCAGTTAATACTGCAAACATGTTTATCAGGTTTATCAGAGCACACAAGGATGCACCAGGTTAATGGAGTAAATAGGGGCTCAACTGAGCTCAGATGATTTGTTGGTTTTATTTTCATTTTCACATCAAGAGCAAAACAGAAGGATCCATGATACAGAATTATAGTTTAATTAGGATGAGTTACACACAAAGGCCCACTGTACATAGGAGACATAACATATTATTATGTTGACAAAGTCAGATATAGGATAGTTGTTATCAATCTGATCAAGAAGGATACATTTTCGATATTAAGACATAACTATCTGTGCCATAACTGTGTAGTATTTGGAAATGAATAATAATATTCATACTGAATCCAACATTTGAACCTCATAAACTTCAATTTCTTTGTGTTTGCTGATTATTGTCAGTCATAAAACCAGCTTATAATGTTATTACCACTAACAACAGGACAAGTGATGTGCAGCAATTCCTCAATGTCGAGACTTTTCTTTGTGTGTGTGTGTGTGTGTTTTTTTTAAAGCTTTATTAACAAACTAAAATACAAAAACTCAGACATCACAGGTTGAAAATAAATAAATAAAAAAACAAATACATGAATAAATGAATACAATAAGAGGGAACTACATATCACACATGTATTTTTCTTCAAAAATGATACAATAAGTAAATAAGATGCTACCTCAGAGACTTTATGTGATGTTGGACACTTTTTTCCATGTGCTTCAAACACACTTGACCATTTTTACTGGTAATTGATTTAAATGTGTCTTTTTGATGAGATAATTAAAACATAAAAACCTTGACATTTGGTGTAGATTTGGTGATTTATGTATGTGAAAGTTGCTAACTAACTAAATGAATAACTAAATTAATCATATCTTTTTAGAGGGAGGAATTATAATCAAAGTAAGCGACAATGTCTTTATTTCTTAGCTGTATACTGTAACCTATATAATCTAAATATTTCTCCAAATCTTTCAACTTTTCCAGGTCTAGCAAGGCATGGAAGAAAACTATGACATGATGATTATAAGAACAAGAATTGTTTTGTGCTGGATAAATAAGGTTATTTGTTTTTATTTGTAGGACTAGCGTGAAGGACAGAGAGATAAGGGCTTGTCTCAGTTGGCTTGCCCACTTTCATGCTCTCTTCCTGGGTGTAGCACCAGAGGGTCTGTGGCCTGTTGGCACCTACTGGCACCTGGAGACCCGGCCGGACGAGCTGGAGGCCATGGATGATGCCAAACTCAAAGCAGCAGCCAGTGACATTGACAAGATACTCAACGAATGCCACTTTAAGACCATCGTTCACGGAGACGCCAAGTTGGCCAACTTCTGTTTTTCCCAGAGCGGACAGGATGTTGCAGCTGTAGACTTTCAGTATGTTGGTGGGGGCTGTGGGATGAAAGATGTTGTGTATTTTTTAGGAAGCTGCATGGAAGAGAGGGAGTGTGAAAAGAGGGTACCAGGCCTACTGGACTATTATTTCTCAGAGCTGAAGCTATCTGTGAAAAAAGATGTGGACTTTGCTGCCCTTGAGAAAGAGTGGAGGGAGATGTTTGCCTTTGCCTGGACAGACTTCCATCGTTTTCTGCTGGGATGGATGCCTGGACACTGGAAGATCAACCGCTACAGCAAACAGTTGACGAGGGAGGTTCTGCGCAAACTGGAGCTTTAATCAGAACCAGTGAACCATAAAACTCTAACTCTTCAGACAGCCAGAGAGCTGAGTGTGTGACTGGAAGACGACCAGTTTGAACCTGTAAATCGTAGATGGAAAAATGAAACACACATTCAAGTCCTTTACTCACCTGTATGCAGTGACACATGCTTATCAAACCATTTCTGGATGAATAAAAGCTGCCCTGTGTGTTTCATTTAGCATTTTTAACACTGGCCTGACACGGTTTTGGATAGTTCAATAAAAATAAAATGTTCAATACACACGTGTAATAGTGTTTGATGTTTTTACATTATTTAAGGTTTTTATACCAAACGTAATGTAAAATTATGGTATTCTGGAAATTATAAGGTTTAGTATTACATTGAATAACTGAAGTGATATATGAGGCACACATACCAATTATAGGTCAAAACATTGCTAAATTTGGCTGAATTATAAAAGCCAGCAGTGGTACTAAATGAAGAGCTGTTTGGGAGCAGAAAGAGCCGGTGTTACATTATATTTGGTGACCCATCAGATTCTGTGATCTGCAGTGCTGGAAGAAGTACTCAGATCCTTTACTTAAGTAAAAGTAGCCTATCAGTACCACAATTACTTCATTACAAGTAAAAATCCTGCATTTAAAATCATACTTAAGTAAAAGTATAGAAGTATTACCAGCTAAATTTACTTAAAGTACTAAAGTAGAAGTAGTAATTTAGCAGAAAATCAGGCTGTGACTGATATATTGAAATGCTGCTTATGCATTGACTCATCACTATGAATGATGTACTTTGTTAAATGTATTTAATATATCAGATACTTAAGTAAAGGATCGGAGTACTTCTTCCAACACTGCAGGTCACAGAATCCGATGGGTCACCAAAGACGGTGTAACACCTGTGGCTCTTACTGCTGAGCCGAGCCAAGTGATCTGGCTCACTAAAAAGAGCCGGAATATGTTCCCATCTCTGTGACGAGGCTCCATGGATGTACATCCATGTGTGGCTCTCTGGCTGCTGTTTTTTTTCTCTCTCTCTCTCTCTGATCAGCTGTTGTGAAGACGGTGGTGACGTCGTTTCCGCTATCACACCCGACATTACAACAACAAGGCAGGCGAGCTGAGCTGGGACGAAGAGGCGACGACACCAGAAGAGTAAACAGGTACAGAAAGAAAAACCTCTCAGAAGCGATAATCTGGTTTGTAGTTGACACAGGTAGACTGTTCAGCGCGCTGTCTGACAGTTACACCGAGTTTCTAGCAGACCACAGCGAAGCTAACGTTAGCCAACATGCTAACTGGCTTTATGACAAGGGTCAAAATATAAGAGGAGCTACCCGGAGTGACCTGCCTCATTTGTTAGTGTGTGAAACCGGGGATTTCACTGGTTAAACGCGTAATTAGCTTCGTTTTCTATGCAGCCCCGGACTGACTTAGCGTGCCTCCGGGTGGTTTACTGTTACTTGTTTTGACAGTTTACTGGAAATATGACGTAACAATGGAGGTGTCATGAAGTGCAAACTCAAAACTCAAGACCACCAACTTACTTTAGCGGCGGTTAGTTTCTCTTTTTAAAGGAGAGGTTCACCGTTTTTCAAGTCTGTCTTAAAACAACAGTCAGGTGCCCAAATGAACATTCAAACAGGTTTTTCTTGCTGTAATCATCCTCATCCTCCTGTTCATACTGACCGTTAGAAGATCCCTTAATAATACACTTAAAATGGAAGTGATGGGAGCCGAAATCCACAGTCCTCCTGTGCAAAAATGTATTTAAAAGTTTATCTGAAGCATGATATGACTAACTAACAGACTGCTGAATCCTCATATGAGCTTCAGATAAACTTTTAAATGCATTTTTGCACTAAGTGACACAGTTAGTCATATCAAGTGGATATCTGCCACATTTACAGTCTTTTTAGCATCAAATTCCCTCTTTGTGTTTCCTCACAGTGTTTCCCTGTTGAGCTGCGGTGGAAGTATAGTAACAAAAAGAGGGACTTGTAACTTGTAATTGTAACCTGTAATTTTCTTCATATTAGCTTTAGATAAACTTTTAAATACATTTATGCACAGAAAGAGGCTTTTGGGTTTTGGCCCTTATCACTTACATTGAAAGTGTATTTGAAGGGGATCTTATAGCCAGTGTGAACAGGAGGAATGATTACAGTGTTCATATGGGCCCCTGACTGTTGTTTTAAGACAGAATTGAAAAACTGTGAACCTGTCCTTTAATGCTTGAAATGCTGTAAGTAAGTAAATAAGTTTCATGATATTTGTTAGGCAACGTCTATGTACTGTATGCAGTTGACCTGGCTGGTTGATAACTTTCTCATTGCAATGAAATATCATTCTTAAAGTATATGCCTGGTGATATTATATATTTTTCTTACTGTCAACAAATCAAGTGAGAAAACCAAAGCCAGCAATGAATTGATCCATGTGATACAGCATATTTCTCTCTGCCAAAGAGCTCCATTGTTGTCCAAAAATCATTAAAAACACATTAGTGAGCCACACCTTTGCAACAAGTGACACGACATATTCCTTTATTCAGATGAACACTTTGTAGTTTATGTTGAGCCCAGATCGAACAACACTGGCAGCTCAAAATAGTCCCCAACAAGCACATTATTTACTAAAAACAAGACTGGGTCAAAACCTCATATATGGCTGCACCGTGTATGGTCAATGTGTGAAACTGTCCCAGTTTGTTACAGGGATAGTCAGTGGTAGTGCCTATGATGTAAATTCCTGGATATTAAATTTTCATCTGCAATTTTCAGTAGTGGTCTCAGTAATATTCCTTGTTAAAGTGTACTGAAGTAGAATCACATGACGTGGTTAAGCTAAGTTTGAGTAAAAAAAAAAAAGGTTATAAATGCAGTTGCAAGAACAATACTTATTTTAATTCTAATTATAACTATTCTAATTACATATCTGTTAACTCCCCCTGCTCTTTCATCTGTTTCACTCTGCGGATGTCTCTATTTTTCACTGCATTGAGTGTTTTGTCAGAGTGATTGTTATTTGGGGTGCTTTAACCCTGTGCTCTCCCTCATGCCTCTTTTCGTCTTTTTTCTGCCTCTTTCCTGGTCGAGAATTATGGAGGCTGCGGTGGAAAATGTAAATGAAGGTTTTGACAGCATTTTGGGTGCAAATTCAGGAGGCTTATCTCCGCCTGGTTACCGCAGTTAGTCAAATCAAGGTTATAGGGCTGGTCTGTGGCTGGTTCAGCCAAAAAATACAGTTTATATTTGTGACAAAATTATAGAAAGGAAGGAAATTTATTGTCCAGTCTGTGGAAAATTGTATGTGGTTTCACCACACAGCACCAAAAACCAGGGCAACTGACAAAACAGGAAACTGCATCAACAAACAACCTCATCTAAAATACAAAAATACAGTAGAAATGGTAGAAGGACTACGTTTTTTTGTGAAATTCAGGGTAGGCTATATATTCAGGATCCTAATTTCATTTGGCAAGAAAAACTTGCAGTACACATTTTTGGTGGCTCTTACTTGTCTATAACCCCTAATGATAAAGATTTAAGGTCTTCAGTAGGAATCAATGGGCTTGGGGCTGAATGCCACAGACAAGGTAGGAAAGTGGGACAATATTGAGAGGCGGATTAACACACTGTTGGTTCTGGGGTGCGCTCTAATAGCCACTACCATACTATTTAATGTATAGGCAAGAGGGTCAAAGTTCAAGGCACAATGTTATGACGAAGTAATATGTGGATTTGGAACGCAGCACTAGTTTTTCGATGGGACTTGTTGACACTAATAAAAATATAGAATATCACTTTCCTTATTCTTTGTCAAATCATAAATTGTCATTCTCCACTACATAGCTTTAGTATAGAAAACTGATGTATGTAGGGTCGGAGCACAACACCGGCCAAAATACAAATACTGATCATTTATAACAGGTACTCTCACAGCTCACAGGTAATATTAGTGAAATGATTTGTTGTTAGGTCTTGGGGGTTTAATTACCACTCAGCCTTACAACTGTACAGACCACTAACTGGGCGCAACATATACTAAATGCCTTGATTGCCACCAACAAGATAAGGAATTGCTTTCCGTCCCCCCACAGCGTCAGGTGGTTGGGCCGGGCCCGGTCCTCTTCCACACACTGAGCTCAGCGTTGGTTTCAGTTCAAGTTGGTGAACAAATGCACAGAAAACAACTTTCTCTGACCTGCTCATATTAGATAAGACCCACTTTCTTGAAATTCCTGTGATCATGACAGTACTTTAATTTACAAGTCACAAGTTATAAGTTAACTCTCAGTTATCACTTCCCCTAATTAAAACCAATACAGTCTAATAAAACATCCCTACATTCCCTGCTATAATCAGTTTTAGAGAGGTGTCGATTTAACTTCATGGTCATTTTGGAGGCTTTAATTAGTGATGCTGTTGGATTGGATTGTGTTTTAGTCTTTCCCCACTGAAGCAAATTTATAAAATATTACAACTGGATATATTACAATGTGATTGTTATATTTTGTTGAGAAAACCCTCTAGCTTCTACATTGTATGGAAAACTTAACTTCCTTCTGAGCAAAGAAAACTCAAACTCTTCTTCTTCCTCTTAATTTCACCAGAAATTCAAGAACTGTCACCAGAGAAGAATTTCCATCTATATAACTGGAAACCAGCAACTTCCTCCGACAAATGAGACACACGTTGTAGAGGGGGAACCACGTCCTCCCACCACCCCAGCAGCAGGGATTGTTTTAGGTGTTTTGCTGAGCCCAGAATGGAGAGAATTTGAGGGAGACTCCTCAGGTGAGTCCTGAGTTGTCACACTAAGCTCTCCTGAGCTCAGGTTCTTCAGAGCCCACCCTGGTAGTAATATGAGCCATGGACTCTGGGGCAGTTGATAGTCCTGTAACCCTGGTCATTAAGGCCCCCAACCAGAAGTATGAAGACCAGACCATTAACTGCTTCCTCAACTGGACCGTGGAGAGGCTGAAGAGTCACATCTCCAACGTGTACCCCAGCAAGCCGGTAAGTAGCTCTCACTTTGAATGGTCTGTTATTTGTTGTGTGACTGCTTTGTGTATTGGTGGAGTAAAAAGTGTTAAAAAAACTCAACTCTTATCTGGGACACTGGCTCATGGACCAGGAGTCATTCCTACAACGTTACGATGATTGTTACAAAAGACAAATTATTTATTCATAGCTTAATTAGTAAACAGATAAAATTAGTAATTGATATTAAATCAAATAAGACAAATCTTTTTCAAATTAATTCACATATTCATTTATCATTTTTTTGAAAATAAGTATATCAGCTGTTACAGTTAACAGCAACCAACCTTGACAAACAATGAGAAACAAACAATAGTTGACACTCCAGTGAAAATCCCCCTGTAAGGTCAACAGTTGGCTGTAAAAAGTTTGACCCTTCTGTCATCAGCTTTAATTCATGTCAGTTACAACATATTTCTATTCTAATTAGTTTCTACAGTAAAAAAGAAGCTTCTCATACCGCTCCTGCAGCATAATCCACATATGCATATTATTCATATGACCTTTTGAACATAGGCATAATCCACATATGTTCAAAAGGTCATATGACTAAAAACACTACTCCTGTCTCCATCCTGAGTAATGACTCTGTTGAGGTTGTTGTTAGATACATTGTGTTGGTTACTCACACCTTAGCTGACACATGATCTCTTCTTCTGGTTAGTATTTAACAAAAGAACAGCTGGATTTCTTATAGTACTGATCATCAGTTACTTGGGAACACTGTTGGGAAACACATTGTTACTACATCTCATATATCAACTTTTTGATCACTTTGCACTTCAGAAGTCGTTCAAAATACAGAAACAAACAGAAACAAAAAAACAATCAGAGATTTTCAGTATTGTCCCTTTTACACTTATTAAATTGTGACTGTGACATTTTGTGATCAGTTTTCTAAGTGATATTGATAAAAATCTGTCTTTACATTTTGAGAGCTCAACCAGCTGACTGAAAAACACTTCCTTTTCCCGTTTATCTGTAGTTTGTCATCAAAAAAAAACAAAACACTGAAGCAATGCTGTGTAACCATAGCAACAAGCAAAATGTGCTAAAATGGGGGTCATGTTTGTGGACTGAAATTTCACCTTTCCCAGTCAGGAGTACCTTTCTAATTTTAAGAATAAAGTTAATGCACAAACATATATACATGCACAAAAAATAGATTTTTAAAGAAAAGCACACATAAAGACATTTCTTTCTACAGTTATCGAGAATGAGGTCAGATTCTGTTATTTCTATTCTTCTGTTGTCAGTCTTCCATCATTGTGGAGTGTCCCTCATAAATAGGACATGAAGGGCCTCCTCTGCCTTGTAAAGCACAGAAAATATGATTGCACACACTGGGTATGCTTTTAGTAAACTATTAAATGTAATCCAGCCCAGCAGTCTAATCTAATCCAAAGGTGCCTAATCGCTTTACACACATTAAGGATTTGACATCTCGTGCTATCATATTCCACCCAACAACAAGTTCTTACCCCTCTCACAGCTGCAAACAAAAACACAAGAGCCTGCTGGAAAGTATTTGTTTATTTGAAAGGCTGGTGTTTCTGCTCTGTGTCAGTGTGCAGGATTATAGTGAGCTGGTCATGACAGAGGTAGCTGGAGAGGTAGTGTATACTGAAAACATGCAGTATTTGTAGATGCGGTTCATTTATCAGTCTTGACCTCAGAAACAGCAGTTGAGAAAACAGTCTCACCACAAGGTCCATTTTTTTGTAGCTGTCCTGGAGCTTTTGATCATATCACATAATCTTTATCAGCAGGTGGAGTCTGCCCAGTTGTCATGGAATTGTAAAATTTCCATTTTTTCTGAGCACATATATCAGAGAACTTGTAGTTGAGGTTAAAAGTTCATTCTTGACCTCGGAAACACTTGAAACATTTATGTTTGGGGTTAATTTTAGCTCTGAGGCTCTTTGCAGTATCAATTCCACCCAGTGTTGCAGTTTATGTCTGAGGAAGAGATGCAAGATCTCAGGTCAAATTTGAAATATTACACATAAAGACGGCATTTTTATTGTACATTATCTAAGTAACGACGACACCCTTATCTAGTTACACTGTAAAGAAAAGACTGTGAGAGTAGGTGGGTGAGATAGTTGGACAGTGAGTCAGTGACCTAGATGAGAAAAACACATTTACACTGTTTCACACTGTCTCAACACTGGGCGTAACCTTGTCTCACCATATATTTCTGTGTGTGTTGTAGCTGTCCAAAGACCAGCGGCTGGTGTACTCAGGAAGGCTCCTTCAAGACCACCTGCAGCTCAGAGATGTGCTTAGAAAGGTAAAGACTGACCCAAGGGCTGTTTGGTGTGTGTGTGTGTGTGTGTGTGTGTGTGTGTGTGTGCAATATTTCACATGGATAGAATTTGGTTTGGCAGCCCACCCAAATGGATTTGTCCCCATCCAAAAAAGGTTTTTAAATGTTTGTATTCAATTTTTTCTTTATTTCATAGGCACATATACAGTTAGTTTGTGAATTGATTGCTGTTTTGCAGTCAGTTCCTGATGCTCAGTGCTGTTTGCAGGCCCCCTCTCTGTCAACCACCTGTGGAAAATCCATGTATGAATGATGTTGTCTATTCATAAATTCATCTAGAGTTTCCCCATATGTTAATAACACTGTGATGGCAAAATTCAGCTGCATAACTACATTTGTTTATGTTCCAGTTATCATTAATTGAGCTTAAAAACTTAAAGACTTTGGCTCTTAACTCAAACAACTAAAATGTATTGTGCACACAATGTATCACAAAATGTTGTTCAAACAGCCTGTCGACCAGAATGAGTTTGACTTGCGTTCAGGAAACATTAATCATTAACTAAATTATTAGCATATAATGGATCTAATGGCACACATCACATCCAAGTGCCCAGCTCAAAAATATAGTTGTGTTGTTGTGTAACAACATTTGTCAGAAAAGATCAGAACTTATGACGTATAACTTCACATAACGTTACAGAAGACGTCATTAGAGATTAAATACATTTGCTATATAGTAGATTAAATCCTCACATAATGAGCAATAAAACATAAAACTTAATTTTCTTACACAGTATGTTTTACATGTTTTAATAAAATAGGAGTAATCAGGACACAGCAGTAAGTTATCAGATGCAAGCCTCATTAGTTTGTAGTTAGAGAGGAGTAAACTCAGGTGCTTGAACAATCATTGGATTATTGTGGCCAAATAACAGCTTCTACACACACACGCACACACACTAATCAAACAACTCAAGTCCATCATTATTTAAATAACTCAAAAAGACGTATAAAGACGTCCACAGCCACAACTGAACTGTGAGAAGGTCTGGTCCAGCAGGTAGTTGGTCGTCCGTCCTCTGTTAACATTTTTTTAAAAACTCAATTGTTGTGTGTTTGAGCACACACAGTTTGTGTGTGTGTGTGTGTGTGCGCGTGCGCGCTGTGGGGGAACTGAAACAGGCTGTCTGGGAAACAATAGCTGATCTGATGTGTTTTACAAACACAGGGTCAGTATTGTGTGTCTGAGTTCTGGTCATTTCCACACTAATCCTCTCTCTCTCTCTTTCTCTCTCTCTCTCTCTTTCTCTCTCTCTCTCTCTCTCTCTCTCTCTCTCTCTGTTTCTTGCTTTGTCTCTCTCTCTCCTCTGTTACTCTCTTTTCTTCCACCTCCCCTTCTTTCTCTTCCTCCTACATCTCCGGCTTGTGTCCTGCCCTTGTCGACCCACAGCAGGATGAATACCACATGATGCATCTAGTGTGTACCTCTCATAGTCCCCCTGGCTCGCCCATGCCCCGGAGCCCTTCCATGGCCAACTCTGCTGCTTCTGACTCCAGCGTGAGTAGACCGACACACTGGTCTCATGACCTGCTTCTATAGACCTCACACAATCTGTGTATGACAGCTCACAATCAGGCTACAGGGCTCACAAACGGCTGAAAACACACACTGAAACGGCAGTTAGCTAAGCTGACGAGTAAAAAAAGTCAGGTTCTGTGCTGGATATGGTTTGTTTTCACTTTGGTCATTTGGTTTAGCACGCAGAGCATCACACACACTCAGTTTTATGCTCACAAGGATTACCTGTGTTTAAAAAGTTCTCATTGTGACACTGCTAGACATTTTGGACACTGGAATGAAAGTTGATGCTGTTAAATGATATGTTTGGCGATTTTCTCTATTTTTCTTGTTGTCAACAAATCTCATGTGTAAAGTCAAACCAACAATGAATTGACCTACTTACAAGTATTGTGTGTGTATCCAAAGCCTGATATATCTCATTCCTCTGTTGTCCAAAAACTATTAAAAACACGTCCTCCCCCTCCTGTCTCTGTATGTTTATGAAGTGGAGTCACCTACACCAAATCCACGTTTGTTCACATGCACTCGTGTATTCCCAGTGGTTTTGTATGCAGTTGGGGAAACCTCTGAAGTTTGCTTTGCGTTCACTCTGAGCACACTTTTAGGAAACACTGTGTTTTCCGTGTATTGATTATTTAGAAATGCAGCGATGCAATGTACTCAGCTCAACTTCTGATTGGTGTTCACATCTCGTCACAGAGTTCAGACAGCGCAGGCTCAGCGTCACCTGCCACCACACCAAATCAGGACAGTCAGCCAGCCTCCTCCTCCTCCTCTTCTGTCCCAGGAAGTTATGATGGGCTGAGGTATCGCGGCGGCTTCCCCCAGTACAACCCTCAGAGCCCCCCCGGAGTCCCTCAGTGGTAAGCAAATGTCTGATTTTCATTGTGTCATTTCAGTGCCTTTCCTCCTAAAGGAGCAAAGGTCGTTCCTTAAATGCGACCTGCTTAACCAGGATTGTTTTTTGCTAAAGCCTAAACACAAGGCCCAGGTTATAAGTTAGATAATCTCAGTATTTTGTCACTGTAAAATTATGTGATGTGATTTGATGTGTTCTAATTTATAAGTAAAGGAACTGTTTATAGTTTTGTTAATATAGTGACAATATATTTTTAATAAGTCTTTTGTATAGACACTTAATCCTGAGGGAAATTCACGTGTCAGTGCAGCACCATACAGAAGAAATCACAAAGGCTAAGAGTCAGTAGTAAAATAAATACAGAAGAAATCAAATGAGATAAGAATTAAAGTGAAATAGAGATAAAACAAAGGTATTCTTTTACGTACAGGCAGGGGGGAAAAAAGGACGAGCAAAGTGGGCTGAACTTAATGATGAGATGTACAAAGGTGTACAAATATATAATCATGCAAATACTCTTAAGTATATGGATAAAAAATACAGCATCTAAGTCAGAAACAGGGGCATACATCAGAAAATAATGAACAATGATCATAATGTCCCAGAGTCAAAGACAACACACTGTCCAAAACCCAAAGATATTCAGTTTACTATCACATATGACAAAGAAAAGGATTAAATCATCATATGTGAGAAGTTTAAAACAGCACATTGCAGTAATTCTGACCTTTTTAAGAAGCTGATCGTGTTCAGTTTTTTGTTTAGACTGTGAGAGAGTTGCTGATTCAACACTGCGGTCGTTCTGGAGGCTGAAGTTTGTGTTGTTTGAACTGAAAGCAGAACTGAAATAAATTTGAGGTCTGTGATCATCACATCACATCAGCAACAAGTTAAAGCAACCAGATTTTAAAAATAAATATTTCAAAGAGAAATACAGAATTTTTCCAATTTCAAGAGCGGAAATTAAAAAGAGCCAGACAGAATATGTTTTTGTCACCAATCTGTTTACATAGTTGATTATAACAAACGTGACATTTCTTCCACAGGCCAGATGGAGCCCAGGTCCCTTTACAAGGCGGCCTCCCTGCTAACATGCCCCCCCACCCCATGTACATGCCCATGCAGATGCTGTGGTGGCAGCAGATGTATGCACGCCACTACTACATGCAATAGTAAGTTAAAGAAATGTGTCTGTAGATGGTCAAGACTGTTTGTACTCATGTGGATCTGCCTACCACCTACCATCTTCTGTCTTCCTACAGTATATCTACCTGTCAAGTATGACTTGTACTTCCTTCTTGATATGTGAATCTTTCCTCTTCTTTAACCTTCTCCTCTCAGTCAAGCAGCAGTTGCCGCCTCTCAGCCTCCCAGCACCTCCCCTCCACCCTCCCCCTCCCCCTCGCCCCACCAGCCCGCCCAGCCCAACGAAGCGGTGCAACCCCCGCTGGGGCCCAACCCGGCTCCCAACCCCTTACCAGAGAACCAGCCGGCCAACCCCAACATCCAGATGAACGCGCAGGGCGGGGCGGTGATGAACGAGGATGAGCTGAACCGTGATTGGCTGGACCGGCTGTACACGGTGTCTCGTGCCGGCGTCCTGCTCAGTATTGTCTACTTCTACTCCTCTTTTAGCCGCTTCGTCCTGGTGGTCGGTGCCATGCTGCTTGTCTACTTGTGAGTCAGCGCTGCACCATACTGAACTATAATGTTTTCAGTTTGTCTCACCTTCACTTGAATTTATATCCAGTCAGATTAGCCAGTCGACACAAAATTAACCAAGAAGATTTAATGTGTTTCTTTATCATACATGATAGTAAACTGAATATCTTTATGTTTTGGACTGTTGTTATAATTTCCCACTATTTTCTGACATTTTATAGTCAAAACTATTATTTGATACATTTTTATTTTCTTTTTTTTTCAGGCACCAGGCCGGTTGGTTTCCCTTCAGGCCGGAGCAGCAGAACTTCAGAGGAGAAAGGCCCGGGGCTCCTCAGGAAGAAGCGGAGAGGCAGGACATACAGGAAATGGTGAATTCACTTGTCACATGTTGACAAATGACCAGAAAAAAAATTGTCTGCATAGAGACTTTAATCAGCCGCAACACATCGAATACATGCTGCATGGAACTTTAAAATAAGCTCTTACTTATGTTTCTGCATCGGCCCCTATACTCTAGCTGTCTGTTGTGTCTTGTTGTAATTAAGCATTACTAATTTGTGGTATTGTTACTTTTACTTGATTAGAGGAATATTTCTTCCTCCACCGTTTCTGTGTCTCTCTAACCACGCCCGTCTCTGTCCATCTGTGTCCCAGGAACGTCTGATGGATGATGATGACAGCGGTGAAGAAGGAGGAGGAGGCCCAGAGGACCAGGCCCAGGCTGCCGACGCTCCTGCTGCTGCTGCTGCTGCTGCTCTCCCCGAGCCAAACTTCTTTACCACCGCGTGGTCCTTCATCAGCACCTTCTTCACCTCGCTTATCCCTGAGGGACGGCCCCACCCGGCTAACTAGTTAGACCCCTACCTCTCAAATACCCCTCCTCCTCATGCCAGCAGGTACCACTCTACAGAAGTATCACAATGCCCACCTTCTTCTTAGCTGCCCAAAATACCCAGAAAACCACCTTCAGATACCCCCATACAGTCAAATACCCATTTACCACAACCTCCTCCATGCTGCCAACAAACAGACCTTTATTTTAAACAGGCTACTCTGAAGTTTAAAAGCAGATGCAGTTTGTCTCTGAGGCAGATTTAGGAGAATAAATGGACATTTAGAAAAGAAATATCATTCTGTGTTAATGGAGTAAATGCTTCAGCAGTGAATTTTTAAAATATTTTTCTTTCATCGGTTGTGAATTCATTGAGACGTGACGAAGAGACTCTGGAGGGAGCTGTCTTCCATTTTAAGCAGTGATAAGATCGTTTTTTGGAAACTTTTCAAATGAGGGATGTGACCCAGATCACACAAAGAAAGAAAAAAAATCAGGAATCTCCCTAAAATGAGAGGGAGATGTGTGTCCTTAACAAACCATGAAAAACCACATCCCTGGTGACATTTTCATGTATGCACATGATGTGCATAAAGACATTGCAGATACAGAAGCACATTGTTTTCCCACTTTGTGTATTTGAACATTATCTATTTACAAATGTAAGTATATGCATCTTTAATTCCTGAATATATTGCTTTTTTTGAATAAAAATCTTGCTGCGGTTTGACTTGTCTGTCGTGTTTTTTACTTTCTGTCATGTATTCTGTAGCTCTGCTGTCCTGCAGGTGGCAGCATTTATATACAAATGTTAAAGTGGCTGAGCGCTGAGGTGTTTGGAGGTAGCAGCTGCTGATTGAACTTTCTTGTATAGGACTTTGACCAATTGTTTTCATCTTTGCACTCTGATAATTTTCATAAATGCCACATTAGTTGTAATATTTTCTTATTGTTTCCAGCGCTCAGCCAATGATTGTGACATTCTGATCGCTTGAAATGCTTCATAACATAAAATTATAATAACAGCAACAATCTTTATGTTTTTTAACATTACAAAATACCTCAATTAAGGCAACAAAATAACAATAAAAAGACAAGTAAAACACAAACACAAGTAAATAAAAGACATTAAAATAAATTCAGGTAAAACAAAATCCATTAAAATAAAAGAAATAAAAAGACAATTCAAGTCAAATTAAATAGAAAATTAAAGTAAAAGCAGGATAAGCTGTCAAGACAAAACATAAAAAAAATAAAAAAAAACTTTGTTCAATCCTCTAGAACTTTTTACTGCTCGTAGAGGCCTCAAAGCTTTCAGAAATAGCAAATATGTTATAATTAAAGGGAAATGTGTGTGTGTGAAACTATACACAATACATTATATCAGCAGCTGTATATACAGTCATAAAAACAGATTTCACATGGATACATTATAAGATAACAGGCCCCTGGGCACAGTGAGAAAAAAGGGCACCAATCACTTGTGCTTGTCTTGTGCATTTTTAGCGACATTTTGCAGGTGA
Source organism: Scomberomorus guttatus (assembly GCA_038419695.1). Taxonomy (NCBI): domain Eukaryota; kingdom Metazoa; phylum Chordata; class Actinopteri; order Scombriformes; family Scombridae; genus Scomberomorus; species Scomberomorus guttatus. Next base: position 30,232,366 of record CM076448.1, read on the forward strand.
ACCACACCTGTAAAGTTCTTCAGCTGAAACTTGAGAGTTTAGTTTATGCTGTGAATGAGAAGCTCTTTGACTCCTGTTTAAAGCTTCCTGCCACAACAGATGAACAGTGACACTCCTCTGGACAGATACATTGTGTTATAGGAAACCTGTGATGCGGGTGATAAACTGTTATGCTGTCAATCATATTCAAATTGCTTTACTAATGTTTAATATAGATTTAATGTAACTCAAGTGTGCACTGAGCAGCTGTATTATTTAGGAAAATAATCAAAATAAACAATGAAAAATAAAAATGTGATCAGGACATCCCTCTAGACTTGACCTGAGACTTTCCAACAAAACATGTTAATAACATTCATTTTAGAGCAACGGTGTAGAAACAGAAATGCTATGTATGCAAACCTGTCATAACCTCTTCCTGCCAACTTTGAAAAATAATTTCTTTGGCTGAGGAATGTCTTCATGTACTCCTCCGCCGCATACAGCTGCAACAGCTTTCATCATTAAAGTAGGGCAGCCTGCATGTAGCCCGAAAGGTGAAACCCAGGGCAAAAAAAGTCTGCGGAGCACTCGTCGCACCGCTTACTGCTGCCACTCAGATGAGTGTATCAACATTTTTATCAGCTCAGATCTTCTCTTATCTGGACTATAGCAGCTGGACAGTCAGAGGACACAGTTTAGAGAGATTTTAGTAAGGAAATCAACCTTTAACCAGAAAAGTGAGGTGGAAATGTCGACCCCATCTGCAGTGGCAGGTGCTTCAGAGTCTCTGGCTTTGGGGCCCCCTGACCCTTTGGGCCCCTGTTGGCTCGTTCAGTAATCCATCTATGAGCACAAAGTGGTATTTTTCAGCATCGTCCTGCATCGCCCCCATTATTCATTTTTAGAAATGATCAATTTAAGAAGCCTTTTGGGGAAATGTATAGAAGAATCTGAAACAAGTTCAGTTGCTCTTGACTCAGCCCTTCTGGATGTGGGCAGCTCAGCTGTAGACTGGGGGATGGGAGAAAGTGTTTCATTGAGTTCATCACCTGTGAGCTGTAGGTGATCAGTATCTTGTGATCAGTGAATCCAAGTAAAACTCACACATTTTGGTTATATGGCTGTGTTGTGCAGACTTTATGAAACAGCGATAACATCATGTTGCCCTTGAGTTTAGAAAGCTTGAGTTTAGTCTCTGTTGGACGTTAAAACATGCTCAGACTCTGACACTATCCTCACAGATAGAGAGGTGAGCAGGGAAGCAGCTCAGACAGCGATGCACTTCAGAGAGTCCTCCAAAACCCCCTAATCTAATGACCATGGATTTTTGTGTAGTTGGTCGTAGAAGGCCCAATTAATTATGCATGACAGCGGCTTGACGGCCATTTGATTTCGTTACGTGTGCCCCCTCCGAGCTGCCCATCCAATCAGGTTAGGGTCCCCCCCCCCCCTCCTTTTCCCCGCAGCTCCGGGCCGAGGGTTAGACTCCCCTTATCGGACGGAGAGATTTCTTTAAGAGGGTGTTTGGGGCCTTGTAGGACATTTCATCATCATAATAAGTCCTTGTTATGCAGCTGGCTCTCTCCTGCTTCCCTGCTATCAGGCCTCGTTGTCTTTGGAGAGGCAGCAGTTGGGCTGGACACCTGCCATGGAGGAGAGAATGGAGATAGACGGGATGGTGATGCACTGAAGCGTCTGCTTTCCCTAAAAGTACCCTGACGGAGCAAATGTAGTAAATGTTTCTTGTCTAGACTAGAGCCTGACCGATGTATAGGCGGGCCAATAATATGTGCCAATTTTAGTTCACTATCCAAAGCCTGATATATCATATTCCTCTGTGCCGTAGTCCTCCGTTATTGTCCAAAAACTATTAAAAACACATCAGTGAGTCACACCGCTGCACTGGGTGGCATGTTCCTTTGTCCCGAAGACGATAGTAACACAGTTTGTTTAGAAAAGACTTATAACAGCAATTTCAGTCTTCAGAGAGTAGTTCTGTGTACAGCAGACGCCACTGAGCATGTGCAGCAACATGGTTCCGTTTACAGCTTCACTAGTTTGTTGCGCTACATATCACAACCTCTCGACTTTATACTGCAATATAAATTTCTCAAAGAACTTCAGTACAAAGTCGAGAGGTCGTGATATGTAGCGCAACAAGCTAGCTCTAGTTAAGTTAACTCAATTCAATTAGTTTTACATTCTCACTACTGATGAGACAACGTTTAGCCAAATAGTCAACTTAAGTTCATTTAACTCACATTTTTAGGGCAGCAGGGGAACTTAAGTTTCAACGTTAAACCATCTTGAAATGTATTATAGTGTTGAGAAAACAATCTCTTTACAAGGTGTCACAAATTTAGTGGCTGTTTTGAGCTTTTCGATCATATAATGTGATCAGAACAGCTACTAAATGGACCTTGTGGTGAGATTGTTTCTGAAAAGTTTGAGATAATTTTTGAAACAGTCATCGTTACATATTTTGTCCACCAGAGTGCAAAAATGGTTGTCTTAGTTGTTATTGATACAAATTTACTTTCCAGTGAAGTTTACTCTTAAAAAGTTACAGTTTCTGTTAGTTCAAGTGTAAAATGTCCCACTCAGTACAAATTGTATTCTTTAATAACCAAATATGTGTTTATTAATATCAGACGTTATACTGTTATCAGATTTTTAAACTCTTATATGAATATCGGCCCTAAAAACCACAGTATGGGTCTAGTATAAACTCAGGCATGTGTCAGAGGTAATATTATATCACGTTAAGTGGATTTCCTCGGCTGTGTCTGACACTGAAAGTAACACTAGTGCTTGCATCTTTTGGCCCCCATAATCCTCCCACTCACTACTGGCAAAAATACATACACGATAGGTTCTGATTAAGTTATCTTGTGATTCAATTGACTCCCAAACATAACTGCAGCCACATCACAACCTTCTATGTTTGTATAGTTTGCTTGTATAGAGTTCAAATTAGATTTTTTTCTTAAGAGTTTTTAACCATAGAGGAGTATCCCATATACAAGAATAATTCCCTTGAGCTCATTTAAAGCAGCAGTGAAACATTTTCAAATACTTAATCAGTGCAAATATATTCCACGTAACTGCACTCAAAAAATTATTTAAAGCAGCTAAAATCAATATTTTTAATACTTCAATATTTTTTTCTGTAGACTAGCTGGTGAACATAGTGGAGCATTTAGTAGCTAAAGAGCCAGATATTTCCCTCAGAGCTAAAAGGAGAATTAATATTGGAGTTAAATTCAGACAGAAACACGACTCCAAATGAATGCTTTAGTTGCTCCATCACTGCTATGTAATTAATGACACTGTTGTGTAATTAAGCAGCTGTTTGCTAACAGGTTTGTCATATAAACTTCAGTAGCTGATATGGCAAATTTGTGATTAGTGCAGGTTTAAGTATCAAAAGTAAAACTACTCATTCTGAAAAATGCATCTTTCAAAGTGTTATAGTATGAAATATATTATACTATATTATTGGATTATTATTACTGGTATAGTCAACCAGCATTTTATTGTTGCAGTTGATTAAGGTGAGGGAAACTTTTATCATCTTTGTATAGTGTTGAGTAGTTTAAGCTCTAACAATATATAATATTTTATAAACTGATCATATGTTTTGTATGTAAAGTCAAAATCTGCACATTAACTGCAGCTGTCAGATAAATGTGGTATTAACTGTACAGTTTTCCCTCTGAAATTGAAAACTTTATTTTTTCATCTAGTCTTATTGAGATTGAGATCTTTCTTTTCAAGAGAGACCTGAGAACAAGAAACAAGCAGCACACAGAAACAACACAAATAAAACCAGACAACCAGTAATGAAAACACTTATAAGAGTCATAAAAAACATCAGATAAAGTTTTAAATGAGGAGGAGTAGAAGTATTAGGTGGCATAAAATGGAAATACTCAACTAAAGCACCTTAAAATTGTATTTTAGTACAGTACATAGTTACTTTTCACCCTGTTATGGAATTACAGAAAATTAGAAACTCCATTTTAAACATAAACATCAGAAAAGATGTGGAGAACCGCTACAGCAGCTTTAATGTCAGACAACGTTTGGTTTAGAAACCTTTGGCAGCATCATTTGGCCAACCTTTTGTGGGCAGGAAGTGAAATCAGTTTGAGCTCTGTCAGCTCTGTTTGTCCTCCGGCAACTTTGCTTTCAAGGTGTATTTCCTTTAAAACCATTTTCCATTGTTTGCCAACAGGTTTCACATTTCACAACAAACTCTGCAGTGTGTTTGTGTCCTTTGTCCTCCCCGAAGCACTTTGTGGCCTGTTTGTTAAAAGCACTTTATCGCTAAATTTGACTTGGCACGTCTCGTCAAGCGAGATTGCGGCTGATGAGTCACTTGACCTGCAGATAAAACATCCATTAAAGGGCTTGTCTGGGGTGATTCTGTACTCTTAACCTATTAGCATATTGTTAGCCATTTGCAAGATGGTGCAGCAATGGATACACACTGCCGTAGTGCAGCCAGTCACCACACCATAAAAAACCACCTCTCACTCCGCTGCTGTGCTAAATGTTGTCTCCGACATTGTAATGCTCGCCGGCTATCCTCCGCCAGACAATTCAAATGACCGCTAAAAGCCAGAGGGAAGGAAAAAAGGGCCAAAATGCAAAATTGATGGAAATGACATTAGATTCAGCTCATGCTCCTCACTGTGTAAATTATGCCCCAAAATGGACTCTCTGGCCCGACTGTTAGCTCCAATTTGTTCGGCCATACCTCACGGTGGCTCGTCTTGCCCTTCCCCTCTCCCTTTAATCCAATCAGAGCCACACTGGATGTTATTTATTTGTTTATTTATTTATTTTCGAAGGATGTAACCGATTCTTATCAGGGCCGAAGTGGGGCCTTCTTCCTGGTGAAACGGTGACTAACGTCCAGCCATCGATCCGTCAGTTTGTCTGCGGTGGCGGGTGATGCTTCTGGTGATAGACGACTGTGTGTGTGAGTGTGTGTGTGTGTGCACTTTATGTACTGGAGTCAATAGTGCAGATATGAGCATGTTTTGTTTGTGGATTGTGAATGAATATGTGTGTGAGGGTGACACAACACTAACCTGACTTACACAAAAATCTACATCCAGTACTACTGCATTTACCATAATGTTTATGTTTATATTCTGCTGTAATGCTCATAAAAGCATCTGCAAAATGCCTAAAATGTAAATGTACAAAATTGCAATGTTCCCATTAGAAGAGACTTCTTAAGCATTGCAGCTCCAGGTCAATTAGCTTTACTGCTCATTATGATGTATGATAGATTTGAACTGAGAGACATATCCTTGAAAGAACTCATTTGGGTTTAATAATTTAACAACAGCTCAGGGTTTCAATCCATCTCATTCGTTTTGTCTTACGTTTTTGAAAGAAACATACTCAGTTTGAGGTTTGCTCCACCATTGCTGGTGTCATGCTACATTTTTCTTATTGTCAGCAAAGAAAAGACCAAAGCCAACTGGAATCTGCAATACTTTTATTATTATCTTGATATCAAGAGTTAATTATCTCGTCATCTTTGGAGAACAACAGATTGTTGTTCTTGAGTCCACGTGATAAATATCTAGTTTTTGCAATAAAACATTCTGATACTGAGATAATGAACTCATGAATAAAATAAAATAATTGCAATTACAGCCGTTCTCTGCCTCCGTAATCAACAACGCGTCCATCACAGCTTTTTGCCCATTAGTTCCTACTGAAGTCATAAATCTTCTAAAATGACTCACAAATTTATAGTTTCATTCTTAAAAATGGCTCATAAATGTCCTAAAACAGCTGGGCACTGTCGTTTTTAGCAAATGCTACTCAAACAGGAAGAAATACTGCATTTGTCTGGGACTATATTTAGGGGCGGACTTATACACATTTGTCAACTGTACACACTAAAAATCACTAGTTTAAAATTTTAGCCAGTTTGGGTCAATATAGCACCAATACAAGATTGGTTAGCAATCTGTTATTTTGACCCAGTGTTACACACAACAAGCTTTAGCTAAAAACTGTCACAAATGTCTTGTTTCTTGTATAAAATGATGTGCATATGACATTCAAAAGATACACAAGTTATTGACAATCAATAAGAAACTGTGACATATACGTTTAAAGAACGTAGAGTGTAGATTATAACAAGCTTTAGTTTGGGTAAATAACCAAACAGTAAAATAAAATAAAACACTAAAACTGGGTCAAAACAACCCTCGTCTTGAGTGGCTTTCTGGGTAACATTAACCCAGTATTGTGTTGATGCTATATTGACCCAAACTGCTTTTTCAGAGCAACAACCAAACTAAAGCTTGTTTTTTTTTTAACTAAAATATAATGTACAGTTTGTACATTGTTTGTTTGAAAGATGGATGTTTAACCTCTTCCTCACTGATGAGTACATTTTCTAGAGAATATTGTGAAAATTGTATATATTCTGTATTTATGGTCATCAATATTTCTTTTATAATTGTATCAATTAAGAAGTAGTTGATTATGATATTGTGTATATACTGTATTTATAGTGATTTGTTGGTCATATGATGAATCAATTAGGGAAATGGAAGCAGCCTCACACACCAGCCTGATGAAGATGAGATAGACGAAAACACTTGATGTATAAAGCAGAGTGTACTGGAGAAGAAGCTGTTTTCATTTTGATTTCATTGGTTAAGGGATGAATGTGTTGATTTCAAACCAGGGGAAACACAAAGTGGTTACAACCCTAAACCTAAAGTGACTGATATGTGAATGACAAACCTTCCTACCTTAACAAACAGACATTTTGACTTGTCATGGCAGGAAACCACAGGTGTGTATAATAAAATGAATGAATACGTTTGCACATTAATGTCATTAATGATGAAGATGATGTCACCGTCTCATCATCAGAGACAGACGACATGTCAGTTCAGAGGAGCACCTCGGCAGCCCTGATGTTCCTCCTTTAAGATCACCGGCTTCTTTATCTGTTCTCACATGTTGCTGGATCAGTTTGTGAAGCTGTGATGTCACAGCCCCCGCTGCTGCTGCTGCTGCTGCTGCTGCTGCTGCTGCTGCTGCTGCTGCTGCTGCTGCTGCTGCTGCTGCTGCTGCTGCTGCTGCCCCCGCTGCTGCTGCTGCTGCTGCTGCTGCTGCTGCTGCTGCTGCTGCTGCTGCTGTTGTTTATTATTGTGACAGTGGAAGTTCTTCTTTTTCCCCCTTTTTTAACATGAATTTCACACAGATGTTACTTTTAGTTACTACAGTTTTGGAACCTTTTGGCTTATTTTTACTTTCTTTTTGTTTCTATCTTGGCAGTTTTGTTTTCATTTATCTTTTTTTTATATATACTGTTTTGGCACTTATTGTCTCTATATTTGGAATTATTTAGCTTTTTCTTGTTTTATCGATCAATGAAATTTTAAACTGTTTTATTGTTGCTGCTGTAGTGTGGACCCCAGGAAGACTAGCGACCACTTTGTGGAAGCTTATAGGGATCTAGGAGACTAAAGAATAAAAAATAACAGGTGGTTATTGTCCTAATATGCCATTATGGAGTTATTGGAGTTTTTAAACATGTTCACACTGATCCACTTTATGTCCAAACATTTAGACTTCCCATAAAATCTTTCTAATAAACTTTCTCACTCAAATTTAAGATTATTTTTCTTGCAGATGAATCTGATTTGAATCAGGATGAATCTGGCAGTTATTTGTTGGAGACTGAGATATCTGTGTGAAATGTAAAGAGCTGTGAGGGACGGTTGTAAACAGATGAAAGGGGAGCAGCTCCAACTAAATCTGACTTCATCATCTTCAGCGTTGTAAGTTTTCACACCTTCACTGGTTTTTTGAACCCTCAAACATCAACATTTAAGTAAAAAAAGTCATTATTTGATAATTCTGTAAAGTTGAGTCACATACTGTTTGTCCCAGAACAGCAGGAATTTTGGTCATAATTACCTTCCTTTTCTTTGCCTTTTTTTCATGGATATGGACATTTTATGAAAAACACACATATAATAAGAGATTGTTCAGAATATGTGCTTATTATTTCTGTGATATTCTTGGCAGCTCCGGAAAACGTGATGGATATTATTCACTTAGATTTCAGTGTTTGCACACAAAAGTCTGGAAAAGTGTGGCTTTCAGACTTTAGGTAAATATTCCTGTCATTGTTATATAATTTATTCATGTGCAGCTGCAGTGACGTGACCCTTTTGGCCAGCTGATTCTAGATCGCACAAAAGCCTCTGAACTTACGTTTAAGTTGGAAAATTGTTTATGTATGGACACAATGTAAAGATATTACTCAATACATATTGTATGAGTGCTACTTTTACCAGTTGACCACTAGAGGGCATTCTAGGATATGTTTGTGTTACCACTTTCACCTTATAGAGACTGAAGCTCATGATGAAGTTTAAACAAGTCTGGGTTTTTCCTCATTATTGTGTGTTAAATCACTGATATCTGCAACGGACTTTCATAATGAATTTCCCTCTGAAAATTTAGTGACATAAACATACAAAATTTTGAACATCTCAATATATTTTGCCTGGATTGCTACCAAAATCTGTGGAAAAAACGTGAATAAAAACAGCCTTCAAATGTGTAAGTTCATGAAATGTTGGTTTATACAGAGACCTAAATAAACATCTGTATATCAGCTGTGGTTTTTAAATGATTTCACAATTTAATTTATTTTTCTGTAATTCATTGCGAGAGAGAAAAGTGTACATAGTTTCAGTCAGTGAAAAAAATAACTCAAAGTGTTTGGGTGGTGATATATATTTCTCAAGGTTTACAAATAACTATTTTTTTTTAAATGCGGCATAGTACATTACACATTATTTCCAGAGAGCAAAATAAATATATTGCACTTAAAAGTCATCAAAAAACCACAATCTCGCTCGGTGTCGTATTCAGATTATGGCATACAAAAGGAAACAAAACATTTAAAAAAACAGAAAAAAAAATAATTTTCAGTGGTAAATCGGGACTGTGCGTATGGTTCAAAATGAAAAAAGTGTTTTACATTTAAACATTCAGTTCATTTGTACAACCAAGACCAAGATTTGATTTCCAAAGCAAAGAAATTGAAATTAATGAAAGATTTCTTATCTTTCCTCTGAGAGAATTTAAACTGCTTGCACGTTAATGATGTGCAAGGGGTCAAAACATAACGTTAACGTCCATATTCCACTGCGACAGGCTTCTTATGATGTGAAAATGTTGCAGAAGTCAAACTTTTACAGTGTTGTATGTATCACTTTTATACATTTGGTTATTTTATTTTCAGTACAGGACTTCTTTATCATCAATTACACACACCTCTAAATGAACATAACGCCCCATTTTCCATACAGCCAAATGGTTTTTCTGATGCAAGATGCTGAAACATTTAACTTTGTGTTTCTGTGGATTTTGTGCATAAACGTGACAGCCTCAACTGCAAAAAAATCTTCATCCAAACCGGACATTTTGTCAGTTATTGTTTCCTTAAAGTCATATTTTCCTACAGCAGTAAAATAATCTGCCAGATTATTTCAATTTGTGTCCAATATGATCAAAGTTGTATCAGTAATTTTCTAGCAAATGAGTGTCTGGATCATGAAAGGAGACAGAATTGCACTGATTGCTCTAGAAACAAGAAAGTGACACTTGAAATGAGACTATAGCTCATTTGTATTGGAAACAAGTTGAACAAATCCCACTGTAATGGACTTATTCATGTGTTAATGCATTTTTTAGTATGACCCAACTGTATCAGCCGATTTTCTTTTATTCATAAACTCATAATATTAACAAACATTTTTGATAAGGATCCATTTAATTTGTTTTTTTTTAGCTGAAATGATTAGTTGATTATTCAATTTGAGTAAACAATCAACAGAAAATCAACCTGGCAGGTATTTTGATAATTAGATTAATAATTTCTGTCATTTTTTTCAAACAAAATTTCCAAACCATCCCTGGTTTCAGCTTCTCAAATGTGATGACTGGCTGCCTTTCCTTTCCATATGATATGAAACACTATGCAATGGAGACTTTACCTCAGAAATATTTTAGCATTTCTGAACCGTAATTTCTTGTTACTTATCTGCTGACATATACAGAGATATCAATACATCTGCGAAAAGCTAATATCTGCCAATTTTGTTTTTTAGGGTTCAATAATAGACAGCAGTTACTTAATAAGATGGAGAGTTTTTGCTGTAGAGCTCCTGGATTTAAAAACTGTCTTCGTAATGAGTTGCATTCTAAAAGCAGCTGCATTAATTTTCACCAGGTCGGACCATCTCATCTGTGCTGCTTGTATTTTTCAAATAAACATTTACTCCTCCACCAGTGAGCTGCCATTTTAATGCACCTGCACCGTTACTGGGTGTGTGAGTTGACTCCTGCAGCTTCTTCCTCTCTGCGTGTTTTAAATGAGACAGCACAGAGCCATTATTTCCAAGTGTGGAAGCCCTGTCGACACAATCTGATGCAGCCATGCATCAGCTCGGTAACACCTGCAGAAGACCAACTGCTAGCAAACTGTAGTCAACAGTCTGCAGCTGAAAACATGGTGCAGACAAACTTGATGTTTCTACACAGATGCTGCTGTCTGGTTACTATGGAAAAATATAAAATCACACTGTTGAGAAAGAGATTATAATTCATGATCGATGAGTTCAAATTTCTAAGTTCAAAGTTCTATTTGTTTCCCTCAAGACCAGTGGAAACACAGATTAATTTAGAATGGGTACATTTATGGCCAGTTTCAGATGATGAGTCTCAAATGATAAGATGTTTGATTAGATGTTTTTGAACTCTCCCCTTTTACTTAAAGGCGTACTATGCAGGATTTGTTGGTTGTTGTTTGTAAACGCAACATTCAAAGTTGGCCCCTCCTCCCCGGCTCAACGACACCAGGGTGAGCTGAGAGCATGAGCGAGAGAGAGAGATAGAGAGAGAGAGAGAGAGTGAGAGAGAGAGCAGCGAGCAGCGAGCTGTCCGCTGTGGCCTCTCTGCTCTGCGTGTGTGTCAAGCAGACACACAGATCTGCTGCTCTTTATACCTCTATGACACAGACAGAGAGCAGAGTAGAGAGACGAAGACAGAGATGTAACCTGGTCGCTATGCTATGAGTCCCAACTTCACACCCTGCGTGCTGTTTATTGGCTGGGGACTACACACTGACTGCCCAAAGGTTGAAGCCCAGAAACGTCCCGAACACAGAAAAATAATAAGAAAATACAGGCAGAGGGCAGGGTCTCCTCAGATAAATACACCGCCACACGCTTCTAGTGAGTGATGATTGAGAGGGATCATTTTTGTATGAATCTATACATTGTTTTTTAAGAAAATCCTGCATAGTACACCTTTAAGGCCTGGTCACACCAGAAAGTGACACAGTGACATTCATCCACAAATCGTTGTGAAATACTGTAGATGGTGGTTGAAGCTTAATGACGCTGGATCTACTCACTGGCCAGTTGGTGAACTAATGTAGCTCCTAGAAATTATGTTTATCTACAACTAAATTGCAACAGCAAATATGTTGTGAAGGAAATCTAAAATCACCCATATTAGTTTTCTGTGAAAAAAATAACGTATTTTGCAAGTGTTGCAAAATGTTGAATGTTGAGTGAAATGCTCAATGACAACGTATTTCTTTCTTTTTTTCCGCATCAAAATATCAGATCTTGCAGTACAATTTCTGCCGGTAGTGACGGCAGCAATGTTAAACTTTTTTATGGTCATGTTTTTAGCACTGGCAGCACTTTAACTAGTGATTTTGTCGCCTAAACCTAAACACACACAGAACTCAGGATGCAAACCTCGATCTCCAGTGTCAGCATCATGCATTTTGTACACCCGCCTTACACCCTGACCTCCTCCCTCTGACTCCAGTGCAGCCACATAAGAGTAACGCTTCCTTAATTTGAAAAAACGTTGCCTGTGAACATAATCCAAGCAGTGATTACGTTTGTTAGCGTAAAGTAATTGGGAAAACAATTTAGTGATATATAAATGTAATTTCTAGGAGACAGGGTCAGTCTGTCAGTTGTCAGTTGACTAGCATTAACTGTCAGTTAGCAATCCCGTTAGCTTGGTCGCTAATGGAACAGTAAGTTCATACAGTTTATTGTATTTGTATCATTGACTCTTGTCTCATAATTGTCTGCAAACATTGTAGGTTTGTGGAGCGGTTTATACTCAGACAGAGGAGGTCAAATAACTTGATATAACAAAGAAATGTCCAATTTGAATTCTCACGATTCTTTGTCCCGTCAAAGGTCAGTACAGTCAAGATGTTTTGATTTTGGTTCAGCGACGCAAATTTGCCTGCCAAAGTTCATCAAAGTTGAACTTGCCTTTGTGAGCACATCCACAGATTGTTGTGATTCCACTGAAATGAACTGATTTTGTTCTTTTAAAACGCTGGTGTGACCGGGCCTTTAAAGTACGCAAAAAGCCTTAACCCCTGTTGTAGGTGAGCTTATTTATCCCATATTATTCCATATAGAGTTTACCCAGCAGGTTTGTCTACTGCGAACAGCATGCGTCCTATGATTTTTTTGCACTCTACAGTGAGAATTTTCCTATGAATAAATGTAGTATTTTCATCTTTGTACAATGCATTTGAACATATGTTTCTGACATTACTTTCAACAGACGGTGGAGTTTCGACTGTATATATGGCTGGCCTTCTAGAAAACAGAGGAAAGCTGAGATGGCGGCTCCGTCTCTTTGCTAAGCTGTTTCATTCAATCGTTCACAGACTCAGACTGAGCCTCGGAGTCCAACATTGCATCAGATGAGTCATTCCAAAAAGCATCATTTAAGCCTCGGTGGAGACCCCGTAGCCAGTAGCAACTGTTAAATCTTTAGAGGGAGGCAGGGTCTTCTAAATATTGTTAAAATGAGTTTAAATTGAGGATATGAGAATCCACTTTCTGTTCTTCAAGGGCCAGGATCAGACATGCTCCTTTTAGTGTCTTGCATTTTGTTTTCTAGTTTGTATTGAGGTCGTAAATGTTTGTACAATGTCACAAGTAGAAACCTCAGGACCTGCTGGTGTTTCCGCAGGTCCTTCTTTCATTGTTACTGTCACCTCACTCACTGCAGGGGAACTATTTACAAAGACCAGAGAGGAAGATAGAAACTGGATGAGGAGTGATGAGCAGGAGTGGAGAAATAACTTGTTGTGTTTGCACTGGAGTGGGGATGAGCGTCAGAGCGAGGTTCAGCCATCTCCTCCCCAGGACCAAGTCATACGAAGGGCGTCATGACGGTGGAGGAGTGGCGGAGTCCCTGGATGGCGGCGTAGGGCCCCTGCTGGAAGTAGTGGTGGTAGCGGGGCATGTGGAAGGACGGAAAGGATGGCCCGCTGCCCTGCATGGTTCCAGCCAGGGCGGTGGGCGTCAGCGGCATGCCCAGCCGGCTGTAGGGGGGCAGAGAGCCCTGGATGGGGTGGGGCAGGGAGGCGGCGCTGGTGCCCATGGCCGACAGGGACTGTGGGTGCTGGAAGCCCGAGAAGCCCGAGGTGGTGGTGACCCAGGAGCTTAGGGAGAGGTTGTCTGAGGCGGTGAACGCTGAACCTGCAGGACACACGTGGTGGATATAAATATTAGGGTGAGATACACATACTGTAGGTTGTCAAAGGAAAAAGCTGCCAAATTTTTATATTTATCTTAACCAACAAAGTCCATGAAAAGACCAAAACCAACTTCCTCCTCCTCTGTGCCATAGACCTCCGATGTTTTATTATTATTATTAAAAACACATCAATGAGCCACACCGCTGCACTGAGTTCCTTCATTACCATGAACACAGACACCATAGTTTATTTTGACTTAATCCCACATAAACTGTCCTGCTGCCAGAAATATTCACTACAGCACCACATGTGGATTAATGCGCCACTGAAAATAATCCCTCACAAATGCTCTTTTTACTCCTGTTTGAGTAATGTTTGTGGGGCTGCAACTAATGATTAATCTGACAAATATCTTTTCGATTAATCGATTTGTTGTTGATGACAGAAAATGGTAAAAAAAAATGCCCACTATAAATTCCCACAGCCCAAGGTCATGTCTTTGAATGTCTTGTTTTGTCCGATCAACAGTCAAAAACCAAAAGACATTCAGTTTAACAGCACAGAAGACAAAGAAAACCATAAAATATTCACATTTGAGAAGCTGAAACCAGCAAATGTTTGGCATTTTTGCTTAAAAAATGACTAAAACAATTATTCGATTATCAAAATAGGTGATAGATTAATTGACTAATTGCTGAATGTTTGCTAAAAGCCACAGTGCCCAGCTGCTGAGGAAATTACTTACCTTATTTAAAAATAACAATATATATTCATGAATTTAGATTTACGTCTTCAGTAGGAAGCAATAGACTTTGGGTTTGACGGCCACAAACAGGGGTGAAAGTTTTGAGTCTTTTGAGTCTTTTCATGGGATTTATTGACAACACAAAAATACAGAATAACACCAGTCCTATCCTGCATTAACTTCTCATTTCATTCTTTTTTTAAAGATCTTTTTCATCTGTATCTGTGATGAATGATAATCTGTTGTGTGTGTGATAGCCGCTCACCTCTGGTGTGTGTGGAGTGTCCGTCCTCGCCCAGGTTCTCCTCGTCACCGGCGTAGGTTCGGATTGGCGACCGGGCGTACGAGTGCTTGTGGATCAGATTCTCAACACTTTCCCTGCAGCAAAAGCCGAAGAGAGAGCCCCAAAATAAATCTCTTTTTTCACTTTAGATATTTATATTGTCAAGTAAATATAAAAATTTTAAAATGATTTTCAGAATAATAAAATTGAATTGAATTGAGGGGCTTCCACATGAATATAGTCATATAATTTTCAAGTACTGTAATACGCCTCCATTCACACAAGCTACTTCTATTCACTAACGCTTGTATATCAGAATATTTGCAATGAACAAAACAAAGACATATTAAACGTAAAGCATTTTCTCTCAGTTCCAGTGTTGTCAGATTGTGTGACTTATATATATTTAACCTTCATTTAACCAGGAGAGGCTTAGAGATTAAAAATGTATTCTTCAAGACTGTCCTGACAATCTTTGCGGTATTTGATTTGATATTCATTTAATTATGAATAGAATTCACTTTTTTCCCTACTGTATGTTACTGTATGTTACTGTATGTTACTGTATGTTAAGAATTGTGACTTTTCAATCATTTTAATTCCATTTTCTTAATTTATATTGTAAAAAAGCATACAAAAACATGAAAAATATACATATTACAGAAGCACATGTTTTCAAAGGGTCCCATATTTTGATAGCTGTGACAATAAGTCTGTATGAAGCCTTATCTGATCCTTTTGGTTAACAATTTAGTTGTTTGCATATTTCCGTATATTTAGTTTTGTTTACAAGTTTGTTTGTGTCGACATGTCTGAATGTGTGTGTCTTTGTATGTTGCTGTTCTCATATATGTGTTGACTGTGTATGTAGATTTTTGGCGTGTGTGTGTTCGCTATCCCACAAAGTGCATTAGCTCATTTGAGTCTTGTCAGACAGCGCTTCTCAAACACAGTGACACAAATTGTTGGGGGAGGTAGTGAGCTTGTGTGTGTGTGTGTGTGTGTGTGTGTGGACAGACAGGCAAGTGGTCTGCATCATGAGAGCCATGCGTCCACATTAGCAGCCCCCCTCTCTGCAGCCCCCGCCCCTCCAATTAGGTTAGGAAAGTGCAATATCTGTCAGCAGAGGAGTACAAATGTGTGTGTTTTTATCAGCGTCGGGCCCCTCCGGCGCAGAGGCCACAGCGTACTCCCACAATGCACGGCAGGGCAGGAGGGAGGTGAGGGCGGGCGGGGCATGCTGGTTTCAATCAGTCACTGCAGCCAATTGAATTACAGTGTGTTTTAGTGCAGTGGCCGACTCCAGACTAATGTGATTTCTGCAGCTCCCTGAAGATCAATTGATCAGGTCTAATTCACAGCCCTCAAATAGAGAAAGACAGAGAAGAAAAAGAAGGAGGAGGAGGAAGAGGAGGAGGGGGTGTCTGGCTGTGTTTCGGCGGTCTCTGTTTCAGGATGTTTGATTGAGGGAAATGGGCAGATGGTTTGATTTTGTCAGCTGATTTTGGCCGTTGTACCGGAATCAGGAATTACGAGAAGTGTGTGTTTCGGCAGCGTCCATAAAAATCCTTTGGATGGGGATTGTAACTGTGTATGTGTATGTGTTTGTATGTGTATGTTTGTGAGGCATTGAACTCTTTCCCTCTGTCGCACAATATAGTAAAATAAAATAGAGAGTATAACTACACAGGAAAGGAAGGAGAGGAAAAAGACAAGAAAGGAACAAATAAAACAAAAAAAAGAAAGACGACAAGAAAAGAAAGCAAGACGAGAAGTTCAAATACTAGAAATGACGGACAGAAGGAGAGAATAAAAGAAATAAGGAAAGACAGGGGAATAAGGAATAGATAAGAAGGAAAAGGAAGACGAAAATAAAAAAAGAGAAAAGAGAAGGAATGAAAGACCAAAAGGAGAAAGGTAAAGAAGGAAAAACAAGAAAGGATGAAAAAGAAAGAGAACAAGGTGAGACCAGAAAGAAAGGCAAAGAAAAGACAAGAAAAGAAAGAGAAGCACCAAAGAATGAAAGAGAGAAAGAAAGAAAGAAAGAAAGACAAAAACAGAATAAGGAGAAAATAAGCTAAGAATGAAAGACAGAAAGAAAAACAGACAAGAAGAGAAATCAAACGGAATTCAAGGAAGTAGAACGAAATAAAGAAGACAAAGTAGTAACAGAGGAGACAAGTAAAAAAAGACAAGAAAGATAAGAAGAAGAGAGAAAAACAAAAGACAATGAGATTAGAAGAAAAGACAAGATAGAAAGGCAGAAAAAAGGAAAGGCTAGAAAGGAAAGAATGTAAGACAGAAGGAAAGAAAATAAAAGGAAAGAAGGAACAGAACAAATATAAGAAGGAAAGAATGTGAGACAGAAAGACAAGAAAGGAAAGGATGAAAGAAAGGAAGAAGGAAGATGGGGAAAGAAAAGATAATGATGAAAGAATGAAAGACGACAAAAAGAAAAACGTAAAAAAGGAAATAAAAAAGGAAAAGACAATGAAAGCAGGAATATGGACAAGAGAAGAATGTAGAAAAACAGTCAAGAAAAGAAATAAAGAGAAAAAATAGGGACAAAAGACAAGGAGAGAAAAAATCACATCTAAAAATTTAAGACAGCAAGAAAAACCAAGACAACAATAAAGCAGGCGTGTAGCCACCCAATCAGATGGCTTCCTTTTCTGCTGGATCATCCAGTGAATAGCAGTGAATGAATACTGTTTCAATCATCTGACTACGCAACCAATAAAAATAAAACAATTCTTGTTTCTTGCTTCTTGTTTACCATATAATGATGATCACAGGTCAGATTTTTTGGGTGGCAGTGCATTTTGCAAATGCCAGATTGTGAGCAGCCTCTTCTCTTTCACTCAGAGAACAGCCTGCACGCTGCACAGAGGAACCAAAGCCTACTGTCCGCTAGCTGCTTTTAAAAACCATGGCGAAACAAAGCAGTTTGCTTAAGTTTGTCACAAAAAGACATTGTGAAGAGTCGGAGGAAGAGTATTTAGCTCAAGTTCAGCTCATTCTCAACCCAGACACCTACTCCTGCACCAGTTTCTCCTCAACAAGTGCCAAATAGCTGCTAATTCAGCCCTTTGACTTAGCACTTTCTCCATTCTCCAACGACGACACCCTCCCCTCCATGCCAAAGTGCAGCCATGCACTCAGAAAAGCAAATTTAAACATTTTAAATGCCCAAGACTGAATATTAACCGTATTTTACTATAGTGTTCATTTGTTCCAGGCTCGGCTCGGCCAAGCACTGAGGACGCAGCCCCATCAGCCTTGTCCACTATACTGTAGTTGCTGCATCTGCCATTGTGTGTGTGTGAGTGTGTGTGTATTTGTGTGTGTGTGTGTGTGTGTGTGTGTGTGCCAGGCTAAGTTAATTTTTTAACGTTACTGAGCATGTTGGTATCAGTGTACTTCTATCCATAAGCTTGTCTAATGATGCTGTTGTGTCTGTCAGCTGTGTGTGTGTGAATATGTGGCCGCCCTGCCGGGCTATTAGATGCTGTTAATGTTCGTCTTGGTGCTTATAACATTACGTCTTACAGCCTTGTATGATTAAACTGTGGTGCATTCAGGCAAGTATAGTTGTGATGGCCTATTTTGGTTAACATATGCATTTCAGAACCTATTAAGTATGATTGGTCTTGGACGAGCTAGGCCCACCTGACTCTCTCTGTGCCCACCTACACTGGGATCTCTGCCTAGGCTACTGCAATAAAGACAGGAAATAAAAAGGAAAAACAAGAGATAATAGAATGAAACAAAGAAGATAGGAAGATGGAAAGATGGAAAAACAAGAAAGGAAGAATGAAAGACAAGAAGGAAAGACAGGGTAAGAAGGTGAGACAAGATAAAGGAAAAAAAGTAAAGATTAGAAAAGAAAGAAGGAGGGAAGAGAAAGAATGAGAGACATGAGAGAAAGAAAATTCAAGGAAGGAAGGACAAATATAAGAAGAAAACAATGCAAGACAGAAAGACGAGAAAGGAAGAGATCAAATAAAGAGGAAAGAATGAAAGACGACAAGAAAAAAACAGAAATATAAAGACAAAAAAAAAACAAGAAAGGATAGAATGTAAGAAAAAAGGAAAGACAACAAGGTAAGAAGGGTAGGAAGGAAAAGACTAGAAGGACAGACCAAGAGGGAAAGAATCAAAGAGAGAAAGCAAAATTGAAAAAAAAACAAGGAAAGAAGGACAAGAAATACAAGAAAGAAAGAAAATAAAGAACAGAAATATGCCAAAGAGAGCAGTAAAAGAAAGAAGGGAAAGACTAGAAAGCAAAAACAGAAGGGATGGCAAAGAGGGAGAGAATGTAAGAAAAACAAGAAAGAAAAAAAAGATGGAAAGAAGGAAATGAAAAAAGAAAGAAGACAAGAAGAAACAAAGGACAGAAGGTTGTAACATGAAACATGGTTTATCTGTTCATACTGACACAAACAGAGAGAAATAAACACTGAAGCTTCTGTATTTACTAATGAGCCGAGATCTCATACTCCCCTCACACACACACACACACACACACACACACACACACACACACACGCTGGCATATCTTATCAGCAGTGGCGGCTGCGGGGGGACAAAGGTAAACAAACAGTGCAGGACCCAGAATCCCCTGTACCTCTCCATGTCTGTCAGCCGCGATGAGTCCCGGAAACCTTTGGCGAACGGGTTGCTGTCAATCTTCAGTTTGGTTATCTGGGAAACACGACAGGAGAGCGAAAACTGTCAATTATTGTCCCCCATGATCCCTCGCTCCTTCAAAGTCACTAGTGTAGTATGTGTAGTAAACAAAATGTGCTCTTAAAAAATCATCAGTTTTTGTCTTCTTTCTTTCTGTCTTTCTAGCAGCAGCAGCAGCAGAAGAAGAAGAAGCTGCCTCAACATGCTTCTTCCTGCAGCTTGGCTCTCTTCTCTGTAATGTGACTACAACACTACAAACACAGTACAGCTCAGGCTTTAAAGCTATTCATATTAAAGGACCAGTGTGTAAGATTAAGTGGCATCTATTGGAACAGACTTGGTATGTTTTAATTAATGTATAATCACCTGAAAATAAGAATCGTTCTGTTTTCGTTACCTTAGAATGAGCCCTTTATATCTACATAGGGAGCGGGTCCCCTTCCATTTTCAAAGCTAAAACTTTCAATTTTAGCTTTTAAACCAACATGGACAAAGTGGAAATGAAAAATCCATGACAACAAGTGGGTGAACTTCATCTGCTGAGGAAGATCATGTGATACAATCAAGTAAAAGGAAAGTTTAAAGTCCTGAAGACACACAAGGCACAACGTTTTACGGCTGTTGGCCCACTTCAGCCATCAGTAACTCACCAGCTGGTTCTGATAAGCCGTGACGGCGGTGAAGACGGTCTCGATGAAGACAAAGGTGCGGAACTCCTCGGACTTGAGGTTGAGCAGTGAGGCGGTGTGGTCTTTCTTCTTGATGATGTGGACCCGCGGCTGGTACTTGTGCATGGAGTTGAGGATGATCTGCAGAGGAGGAGCAGAGCCGGAATCAATGAACGGATCAGATAGTGACATGTACAGGTTCAACTGTCAGACAGTCAACAATTGTCATTATACAACATCCTGCAGGACTGCACTATAAATGCAGCTGAAGCCCCCTCCTTGTATACACACTAAAACACACCGGGTTAAAAATGGGATGCTTTGACCCAGTTTTAATGTTATTTTTATATTACTGTTGGGTGACTGGATCAAAACAGCTTTCGTCTTAGGTGTTTTTTTTTACTCATAGGTGCTGGGTAAAGTTAAAAGAAAGCAAGACGTCCAGTGATTTTTAGTGTAGATTAAAAAATTTAATATGTAAAAAAAAGAAGGTACAATATAGCACAATATAACACGTACAACATGTAAAGTAGAGCAGAGGCAGCTGAGAGGAGTCATTCATTTATGGTGGTATGTGGTGTGAGTTACTGGCTGAGTTGTTCATTGCTCTGTAATTTCATAAAAAACAAAAAATACTCATGTTAAAATAAAAAATGACTTAAAACAATGAATGGATTATTAAAATAGTTGGCGACTAATTTAATAGATGGCAGCTAATCGATTAATTGACTAATCGTTGCAGCTCTAGATGTTATGTAATACTGTACAATAAGACACAGGTGTTATTAATAAAATTAATGATGGCTCCGTTCAATTCCAGTGTCCCAGTAAGCTGTGACAGTGTGACAGTGAGCACACTGTGATGGCTCAAGCACAGTGACGCACAGTGAAACTGAAGCAGCTAAATGGTATTCAGCCGTCATTCTTTTTATTATTTACACCTCTTCTTTTCCTACTGTGACATGTTAAAATGTCCTATAAAGGTCTACATATGAAACACTTTACTTCAAAATGAATCTGCCAAAATTATTTAAATTAAAGTGAAATTCACTGGGGAATATTGCATTGTCGCAGATTAAAAAAGCGAGTTTATAATTATATCCCCTACAAAGTCTAACATTGTGTATTTTATATATGAGAATGTTGTCAATAAAACAAACAAAAAATCCTAAAAACTAAGTCAAAAAGAAAAAATAAATCAATTTAAATATATCTACAACTGTAAAACAATTGTGAAATGGTAAATTAACAAATTTTAACACATATCTTAACTGCTTCTGTCTTTGCAGCTTCGGATATGTTTTGAAATAAAAAGCCTGCATATCTAACCGACTCATCATTCTTATTGAAAGGGAAGGTAAGGCCAACAAAGACGGAGAAAAAAGGGCAAAGGGAGAAAAACAAAAGCATGAAGAGCTTGTGATGACAGAGAGAGACGGGGATGCAGTGCAAAGTGACTGACGAAGAATAAAATGACAAAAGAATTAAAGGCAGAGGGAGGAATGGGGGGATCGGAGAGAAAAAAGAGAGACAAGTGTGAACAGATAAAGTTGTTAACGCTGCAGCTGCGGCGTCAGGGTGAGAATTTCCCCTCCATAGTTTCTGTCTGGCTGCAGCCCAGGAAACAGTTTATCTTTCTCAACTACTGACTCAGGCCAATAAATTAAAGATGTAATTTGTGTGTGTCTTTTAAACCAATATGAGCTTTCAGTCATATAACTTACTATAAATCTCAGCATTAAGTTATCTTAGTGTACAGTACTGTAAGTACCTCAGTTAAATTCAGCAATATAGATACAGTATATGCTGCTTTTAGCTACACAAAGATGCACCATATACATTACTTTTATGTATGTCTATTAGTCACAAAAAAGTCAGAAAAAATGTTCCATTTATATTAATTAAAATAGTAAACCTGTTTTTAGTATAATGAGATGCTTTATTTTGTATTGCTTTTAGGTTTCCTCTGTTTAAAAATACAGCTGCAGACTGCAAATTAATTTAATTTAACTAATTCATTCATTTAGACTGTATGTCTCTGTAAAAACAAAAAATTCATACATGATTTAAATTAATCAGCAAAATTCAGCAAAACTCCTAAAAATCAACTAAATAAATAAATCTAAACTTTGTCTGGTCACCAAAAGTGAAAAATATTTTAGGAGTTAAATTCCCAATATGCATTTGTTTGGTGTCTCTTGAAACACAGATGTTTGTGGCAATCTTTTTTTGGTGTAAATACATTATTTCTTCTTAAAACAAACAACTTTGGTAGAATTTTTACCAGATAAAATGTTTTTAATATTCTCTGTAGAAACTGTATTATCAACCCCCCCCCCCAAAAAAAGACAAAAAGAAAAAATCTGACAAAAGTCAAATAATTACAATGATAATCAGTTTTGGTCTTATGTGCTCATACTGTGCTCATACTGTAGGCTTGTTGTGGTTACTTTAATTCAAACAGTATCATGAGTCTATTTTTGTACACACGTACAAAACACACGCACACACACACACACACACACACACACACACACACACACACACACACACACACACACACACACACACCCCAAGATAATAATTACCTGGTTTCTCATGCAGGCTGCGTCCTACTGTTGGCTAATTAATGGATAAACGCTAACTGTTTTTCTGTTCCCTGCTGTGCTTGTCATGCTGCCTTCAGTGAAAGGAGGATTAAAGTCACACCGGCCTTTTATTTCTGACAGAGAGCGAAATACTGTTCATGAAAGCGCTGCATGACTTTTTAACATAAACATATCCAGGCTTATGAGTAACCTGTCCAATTTATGGGAATAATAATAATAAATCCAGACCAGAAAACATAGCCTACTTACACATTTATATAATTAATTTAGCCAATTAAAAATGTTAGCAGACCCAATTATGTTATTGACTTCCTATAATTTTGAAAATAGTTCTACTCTTCTTCTATTTATGATGAACAAAACCGTAAACTTTGCTTTGAGTCTGTGTGTTTCGCCTGAAATGTAACTTGTATGCTAAAGCTTATACATTAGCTAACTGAAATGTTAACTGGGGGAATCAGTGACGTGTTTTTCTATTTTCACGAGGCAGAAGAGAAATGAAGAGACAAGTGCTCACATGTCCGTGTTGGTCCAGTTCGTTGTTCGTCAGTTTGACTTTCTCGAAGGAAACCATTTGCTTCATCAGCTGCTCTCCGGTGAACGGAGAGTCCGGGTGAACGTACAACCTGCCGGAGGAGGACAAGAAGAAGAACAACCTTAGTTCTGATTGGCTGAGAGGCGTTCGAAGCCAGCGTTCGGTACCCTGCGTGACGTGTAGCCTAGCAACCGTTCTAAAAGCGTTCTCTCTTTTGTTTTTTGTTTGTTAGTTTTTTTTTGTATTAGAGAGCAAAACAAGAGCAAGAAAAAATCGAAAAAATATTTCATTTTTTTTTCTCAATTTTGTATGTATACCGTATATTTACGGCTAATTTATTCTGCAATAGGCTTACACAAATAAAGCAAATAGAGACATTAAAAGAGACATTAGAGAGACATTAGAGACATTATAGTGAGACATTATTGCCAAAATAGCCTACAGATAGTTTGTCTACCTGCTGTTACTTCTGCTGACATTACTCCACATTGTCCTAAGAAATGAATTAGGCCATTTCGATTTAATTATGTTTTGATCTTTATATGCGAGATTAATTCGATTTAATTATGTTTAGATCTTTGTATGCTCGGAATTGTAGGGATGTTTAGACCACATGCAGGGTCTAGCCAGGATTTTAAAAAAATACACGAGTCCAATTTAGGCTATAAACTAATTCAGACACCAAAAGGAGAGTCTAATGTTTTCTTTATTAAGTTTTTCCCATCATGAAGCCAGGAAAGACATTCTGTTGGGGAAATACTGAGTCATTTATTTGGTTACTTATTTTCTCGGTCTAAAAGTGGTCCAGTTCAATTATACTTAGTCTAAAAATACTGGAATCAGCATATAAAATATCCACCATGAGTAATTTTTCTTGAATTGTTGAATGTCACCTCCACCCCAAACCCCCAGGAAAACTAGACTTGACCTCAGTGTTCATGCACAGACGGTCCTTCATGCACTGAAGTAAGAAACGGCTTCCTCAGCTGGCCTGTTGCTCGAACTGACATCCTCATATCATCAATCAGCATGGTGTGAGTGTTCCCAGATGCTCCCTGTTCATTGGTCTCAATTAACGTGCCGGCTTCAGTTTTTGTGTCCGAAGTTGTTGATGTTGTTTGAATAAAAAGAAACGCGCTGACCACAATAAATTATAAATTATAACCGTTACTGATAGACGGCCCGTGTTGTTAACACCGACCTCTGAGGCAAAACACTCGTCTATGAAGCGTCTGTCAGGTAACGTGAACAAAATACACGAGCTGAATGTAGTTATAAACATAGGCCTAATTAGAGCCTTACACTAAAATAAAATAGCCTACATATTTACATAGCCTAGTTGTAATTCACACACACAAAAATTATAGGCTTTGTTCGCCTCATTTGAATTTTGTTTTGGAGCTTTTTCTATTATTTTCTATTTCTTTCTTCATTTTGTTTCCTTTCACAGTGATAAAAAATCAACCAGGCGGTTTTCTGTTGAGCTGCGGGTTATTAGCTGTGTGGACGGTGAGTCTCTGTACCTGGCGGGCAGAGGAGGGTCGGCCTTGCCGGCCACCAGCCAGGAGGAGCGGTGGTAGGCGTACCGGTACCGCTTGTTGTCCACAGGGACGATGTCCATCAGCACGATGTACTTCGAGTCCTGGTCCACCCCGGAGAAAGAGACCCGGATGGTGGGAAACATCCTCCTGATGATGACAGGTCATATTATTATTATTATTATTATTATCATAGGCTATATGCTAATTACTAATAGCTTAGTGTTTGGATACGTGTGTCATTGAGCTTTTTAAAATCAAATCAAATCATTTTTGGCGCTAATATTATCCTATTATTGTTATTATAGTAGTAGTAATATTTGTATATTATTCATTTTTTAAATTTTTGAATTTTTTTATATTTCATTTATTCAACACAAATATATCCAGTATTTTTGTACATTTTATTTCCCAACATGAAGTCTAAATGCCGTCTCCACAATGCCAGGAATAATATCCTGGTGAGGAAATAGTGAATCCATTATGTGTGTTTTTTTTTTTTTTTTAAATTTTGTTGGCTTAAAAGTGGTCCGTTTTAAATACTGAAGCCAAGAAAATAAACATCGTATTTTTTTGTAGGATGAAATTTCCCTTAGGTTACTAAAACTCCCAAATTGCCAGAAAAAAATACATTTGCACAATGCATTTACACGAAAATACAATCTGTAGAAATATAAATGTTTTCTAATCTTATTAAATATCCCAGTTTAGACAGAAATATCTACAAATACTGTATATTTACACAATGACCTATAGTCTCTTGGTTCTATGTTTTTATTTCAGGATATAGGCTACTCTGCAATATAATCTAATTCTATGTTTTCTTT
Source organism: Scomberomorus guttatus (assembly GCA_038419695.1). Lineage (NCBI taxonomy): Eukaryota > Metazoa > Chordata > Actinopteri > Scombriformes > Scombridae > Scomberomorus > Scomberomorus guttatus. Next base: position 30,257,839 of record CM076448.1, read on the forward strand.
TTTATTTACTTATTATAAGCACACATACATTAAGCCCCTGTTGTGTAGGCCTATATATATGACCGTAGCTTGTTCTTTTGTCACATAGTTTTAGGTAAGTTGTGGTTTTAAACTTATGGTTTGTTAGTGAACTTTTCAGGTCAGGTGTGCTGTCTGGATCTCATCTCTGCCTGAGGAAACCTCCCACAGACAGAGAGAGAGAGAGAGAGAGAGAGAGAGAGAGAGAGAGAGAGAGAGAGAGAGAGAGAGAGAGAGAGAGAGAGAGAGAGGGGAAAGATTTATTCTTAATTTCACTCTTTTTTTAAAAACCTCCTGAATGTCACGTCACATGACAGCACAACAAACACGGCCCACAAACTGAAGATGTTATGTGACCCTGAACACCCCCACAATAATACAGGGGGGGGGGGGGGGGGGGGGGCAGTGCGTCTGTTAGTTAGCTTTTATAAGATTTATCACCTGGTATCCCTAAAATATTATATAATATAACTCTAATTTAGTATTTAAAAATGCTGTTTATATAATTTCCCCCAATTTATCAAATTGTTATTAGGCCTATTATTATTATCATTATTATTATATTATAGTCTACCCAGCTCATATTGTGTGGGGCTACACATAACAATAAATGGAACTGATATAAAACTGTGGTTAACCGTTTACCTTCCAGACTTGGTGATGATCATCTCGGTGCCGAGCTCGTGAAACTTGTCCCACAGCTCTTTGGTCTCCAGGCTGCACGAGATCTTCGCCATCTCCTCGCTAGGGATGCCGGGATTGGTGGGGATGAGCGGCTCCGTGCACACCGAGGGCGCGCTCCCGCTGAAGTCCCCGTGGCCGTCCAGAGATGACAGGTCCGGCAGAGACTGCTGGTTGCAGGAGGACTTCTCCACGAATTGCTCTTTTTTTTTGCAGAATACACGAAGAAACAGAAAGAACAGAATGAGTTTTATTTGATTTTTTTTCTTTGTTAATGTCAAGCAGTGACAGCAGCAGCTCTGTGTGTCATTAAAGAACACAAAATCACAACAAAGTCAGTCACAGTCTGTAAATTATCGTACATATACTGTATAATGTCTACAATTCTAACAGGGTTAGAAGAAGACAGATCTATAACTTACAGTTTCTCAATTTCTTTTAATGATTCCTTATTAGACTTTCCATACTGCTCCATGTACATTAAAAATCTACAGGATCATTTAAAATAAAACAGAAAACGTGTTTGGTATTTTAATCCATTAAACATGTTTGTCGTTAATGGAAAAAGGCCTTTATAACAATTTCACTCAAATTATAAAAAATAAAAAGGGAAGAAGTGACTGATATGTCTGCCAATGTTTTTTTCTTCCTTAGAAAAGATGAACAGGCATCAAATCTGGCGCAACAACCTATTTTGAGGGTTGCTGTTAAATGAAAGTGAAGCATTTTGGATAATTGAAGCTTATGACACATAAGTTCCGTATAAGAGAATAAAATAAAATCAGTTTGATTTTCGCTCTCTTCCTGGAGCTCTGTTCCAAAATCCAGGGACCAGGGAAGGAAAAACCACCTCATCACCTGCATGGTACCATTTATTTTCTGTAAAATCCACATGATCCACTTGTAAAACTGACATCACTGTGTCAAACAAAGACTTCAGTCATCTCCACTTCCTTTTTAATGTCTGGACATTTTCACTTTTTAAATCATTAATAAAAGCTTAGTTGTAATATAGTTTTTTTTTTTTAAAAAACTCAGTTCTAAACAATAACTATCACTATAAACAAACTCTCCTGTAAATACACCTGGTTAAGTGTATTTGTGGAATTATAAGGATGTTAGGGGCTTTTTTGTTACCTTATTTATTTACTTGTAAACATTATAAAGTCTTGTCTTCGCTTTTTTACCTCACTGTCAACAAAGATAGTTTATCCATCTTTAATTGCCTATTTTTTCCCTCTTTAACTCTTGGTGTATTCATAGTTTTGTTTTTTATCCCAGTTAGTTTTTTTAAAATCTTTTTCTTCTCTCTGTTGCTTCATCGGCCCTGTTTCCTCTCGGGAAGCTTGCACCTCATTCAAACCTCCATAAAATCTCAACAACTTTAAAAACTGTAAACTTTACGCACAAATCAACCCGTAATAAGTTCTATTTTATTTCCCAGTCCGACTTACCGAGAGGCTTGATGGTGTTCTCCTCCGTCTCTTTGTCCTTACTGGCTTCCCACTGGACATCAGTGCGGCTATGGAGAAAGCGTTTGCCCGGGATGACAGCTGAGGTTTCGGGGATGACGTGTACTCCATGTCGGTGAGTGAAGGTTTGGACCAAATTATTCCGCCTCAAAATAAAATTTAAAAAAATCCCTCCTGAGTCCGCCTGTTATTGGCTCCCGGCGGAGGAAAAATTCGCGCAGTTTCTCCCCGTTTTCAGTCTTTACACACAAACAATCTGCTCGCCTAAACGGATAAAAAGTCGCCTCTTTGGAAACACTTGTCACAAACGAGTTATAAGTCTTGCTGGATGCATGTTGAAGGAAGGAGGAGGACTGACTCCAGTGACTTGTGAGCGTCCTGCGGTGGCAGATCTGAGGCCCGGCTGCTCTTTGGGAAGCTTCGGTCCTGTTCACCCTCCCCCTTATAATTCCAGTCTGCCCTCCAATCACTGCCTCGGCTTCCACGTCACACTCACACTGTCCCACAGCGGCTCTGATACCGAGCAGCCAATTAAATAAGCGGGCTGTCAAGGTTTTTCATACCAAAGACCCCAAATAGAGACAGTGTGTGCAGTTGAAGAAGAATACAATTCATCTATACTGAACTATAGAGGAGCTGATGACAGTTTAAAATGATATTATTAACTGTCAAAGCACAATACTGAGGAGGGAAATAAAAAGTGAAATTTACTTTATGTTTGGAGTCCTCTCAGGGACCCCTGGAGGGCCCCCAGACCACATGTTGGGAACCACAAACCCAGAATGTCAACATTTCCTAAAGAGACTTTTGCCCAAGATGGAGCTATTTGATAATTAATGGCGGCAGAATGATGATGATGATGACAGTTTTACACACACACACACACACACACACACACACACACACACACACACACACACACACACACACACACACACACACACCAATCAATATATCTCAAACACACACACAAATTATATTTATGTTACATACATTTTAGTCAAATCTGGAAGTTCCTTTGTTATTGCAGACAGTCAGTGCTCCAAACACTAAGTGATCATAAAAATAGTGTTTCTGTAATTAAAACACCACGGCGAAGTTTACCAATTTTGGTGTTAAATATGTGGTAATTTTTGAGGATGGTGCTTGTGATATTGTGTATTGTGGGGTATTTGTTATATTTTTTGCAGCTACACGAGGGTGTAAAAATCATTTTAAAGTATACAACCTCAGAACATACAGTAGAGTTGAGTCTATAGTCCAAGAATTTACATTTTGATCTCATTTTCTTGTAACTTAGTGTAATTTTTACTGTAAAATGCCAACAGACATGACAAGCTGTCTATTATTCGCTTAATTCACTAAAATTATCATGACATGAGATTTTTCTTTTGATTTTATCCTGAAGTTGTTCTCAGTGTTTTCATGGATGCAAGCTAGTTTTCTATACTTTGCCTATTTTACATTTATTAACATTAATTCATTTGGCAGATTTTGCAAAGTGTTGTTCAATCCATATTTAGGGCAGGTGCAGGACAACAGGTTCAATGAAGGAAAGAAAGTAATGCACACTGGATTATATCTCCCACACATTTAACAGGACTGAAAATGCATTTCAACCCTTCAGGCAGTCCTGTCATGAATTGCGCATGTAATGACGTCAGTGTGATATAACTAATTAGGTGTCTATATATGCCTCACTCTTTGTCATGTTGGTCATTTGCCTGATGAAGACCTGGTATAGGGTTGAAACGTTGCCTTTTTCAGTCTAATACATTTTTGGGAGGTATAATCCAGTGTGTGGACGCGCTTTTTTCTCCACCTGACACATGTGCCACAAGGTTGCAGGTGCATGAAGTAACACATAAGTGCATACCAAAGACAAATTTCTTGTATTTCTCTTTTTTTTGAGAGAGAGATAGTAAAAAAGAGGAGAGAGACAAAAGAGAATATTAGGCGATTAGGTAGTCTATTTTTAAAATGAGTATCTTTGGTTAAAAGCTATAATAATAAGCAGGATGATGATGGATGTTAATGTAAGATTAATTTTAGATAAGGTGAATTGCGATCTGAGTATGAGCCATAGTCTGTATATAAAGATGGATGTGGCAAGGTTTGACGTCACCTAATGGTTTGTATTTGAGCCAGTTTGAAGCCCAGAGTTGCAGCATATAATTGTCCGTTTGGAGCCGGGACCTTCCAGATAAGGAGCGCGGGGCGTTGCCTTTCACGCCCCGCTACCTCGATCGCTAGCTTACTGGGCTAACGTTAGCTACTTTAGCTAAATTGTGCTAACAGAGCAGGTATCTAATCAAGTAACATTAAACTTACCAAAATATTAAGACAATAGTTCGACTCAGTGCGACTCCTGAAGCCAGGGAGAGCAGCACGCGAGCGAACTGTCAATCACAGCTGTCAATCAATGCCACACTTATTTTAGAGGGCCTGAATTTAGTGACTGAGACTATAATGAGTCATTGAAAAACATTATTGACTTAGTATTTCAAGAGAGAAGTTGATGCTTTTTGACTGAGAGTCAGTAGGAGCTAGCATCTAGTGGCCGTCCGTGGCACTTTATTAAGGGATTTCCACATTGGCTTCAGACTCAAGCCGCGGTAGCTGCTGCTTGGTATGAACCCGTCCTGGTTTCAGACTGTGAGACTGAACACACAGCGACTCTCCATAGATTCTGCTTCTTGCCCTCATTATGTGATGTGAGGAGTGTTAGACCCTTAGCAACACACTCACACACACACACACACACACACACACACACACACACACACACACACAGGAACCTTATTGAGTGCAGCAGTCTTGGGTTAATCCGTTCTATGACACACACCAGTGAGCCCCTAATCTCTCTCTCTTTCTCTCTCTCACACACACACACACACACACACACACACATACACACACACACGTACACACACAGACAGACACACACAGCTTTCACGTGACAACAGGAAATGCACATTATTTTTATGAGGCCTGCTGGTAACAGTAGTAATAGTCCAGTAACAGTAACAGTAGCAGCCTAGTTGGTTGTAGCTGGTGACAACAGACGGTTTTTCCAGGCTCAGGCTTTTTACTGTTATCATCTGATTACTGTCCTTACTCACTCATTCAAGTTTATATCAAAGAAGAAAGCTTTCAAGACTGATTAAGGAAATCTTTTTTGTATTTCCTGCTGCTGTTTCTTTGCTTTTAACTTGATAGGGATTGAATCCGGTCTAGACATCACCTAAGGTTGAATGTTTATCAAGACAAAATGTTTTGACTTCCTTGATACGACAGATATGCACTGCCTGTGTCACAATAGACAATTAGAGAGACCACTTTCACTACAGACCCAATTTTATATATATATATATATATATATATATATATATATATATATTAAAAGCCAAAATTTTCAAAAGGGTCCAACAGCGGACCTCTCGTCTGGGGGACCCCAGATCTGCGAGCCAATGGGAAGTGAGCAGGGTTCCCAGACGTGAGGTGCGTCATCTCCTTTTCTGCCACAAAAGAATGTAAGAAAACAGGCTACTTATTTAAGGTCTACTTATTTAACTCCTTTTTGCTCAGAATGAGATGGTAACAGTAACTTCTGTGTAAAAAAAATATACTGTATGTGAAATAAAAATCCAAGAAAGCTGCACAAAGAGTGAAATGTTCAGGTATTACTGGTTAGATTTTGTTTTCTCGGTTGTATTTTTTTTTTTTTTTTTTGTATTTTACCATAATATTTCTTTCACACCTAACCAATGGTGCCTTAATGCATGGACTTAGCGGGGTTTAAGCCTCCGGGCCTCCGACCGAGGACCTGGGGCCTCACGAAACATGAGCTTAAAAAAGAAAAACACGGTAAACACGATATAGAAGAGTAAGCTGTGATGTGGGGGCGGACGTGATGTAAAGTAATGTTAAGGCAACCCTGCATCTAACACACAACAAGAAAGAATATTTAGCTATTTTTTATGTAGCAAAAAAACATTACATTAACTCTCTTAATTGCTGAAGTTGTTGCTCAGGTTTTTCCTTGTGTTTTGTGTGTTGCCCCACTCTCGTATTTTAGATCGGATTTCGGCTCGAACATGTATGTATATATTTGAGAAGTTGACATTTTGAGAAAAACTAGTGAAATCCTACGACTATAGTTTGTTTCATGGTTTGTTGACGTAGCCTCCGGAGCTGGCGGAAGTCTCCTGAAGGGCAGCTTCCAAGAACTGGCCAATCAGAAGAGAGTGGGGCTCATCGGGAGG